>ML787081.1:822157-835674 GCA_009831015.1 Picea engelmannii
CCCCCCCCCCCCCTCCGCTTAAAGGTAGAAATGTGGGGGGGGTCCGGAATCCCATATGCACCGTTGATCCGGGTGCACAAATCGCTGCCACTTGGACTTGCTTGCCACTTACCACAGGCGCATTTGCGTTCAAAACTTAGGACAAGTGGGTTTTAACCCATTCTTTTGCATTCTAACCCCCTTACAAGAAATATCGCTAACAGTACCAAGGCATATTTGAATGTATTTCCTTTGGGATTGTATCATTTCCTAATTGGTATGGATTTGTTGGACCAACACCATTCCATATTAGAATGTCATAAAAAGGCATTCACTTTCTTGGATGAAGAAGGAAATTAGAGGGTAGTCTAAGTAATTTCCAAGGCAATTATTGTCTGGGAAATGTCAACAATGCAGCTAAATAAGTGTTACATGAAGGGATGTCAAATATTTGTAGCCCATATGGAGGAAGAATCTAAGGATAAGATACCAAATATGGAGGATCACACAGTCCTGGAGTATTTTGAAGATGTGTTCAAGGAGGT
The DNA here is from genome assembly GCA_009831015.1 of Picea engelmannii. Classification (NCBI taxonomy): domain Eukaryota; kingdom Viridiplantae; phylum Streptophyta; class Pinopsida; order Pinales; family Pinaceae; genus Picea; species Picea engelmannii. Next base: position 822,682 of record ML787081.1, read on the forward strand.
ACCAGGACTACCCCCAAAGAGACATATTGATTTCTCTATAAATTTAATGCTTGGAGCAACTCCAATATCAAAGACTCCTTACAAAATGAGTACACCAAAGCTAAAGAAGTTGCAAATGCAACTTGAAGATATTCTGAAGAAGGGGTATATATGCCCAAGTGTGTCACCTTGGGGTGCCCCAGTCTTCTTTGTGAAGAATAAATATGGGACATTGAGATTTTGCATCAATTTCAGACAGTTGAAAAAAGTGACTATAAAGAACATGTATCCTCTACTAAAGATTGATGATCTCTTTGATCAGTTGAAGGTTGCAAGGATATTTTCAGAGATAGATCTCAGGTCAGGATACCATCAGGTAAGGATTAAAGAGTAAGACATCAGCAAGACCACCTTCAAGACAAGGTATGGTCATTATGAATCCATAGTGGTGACATTCAGATTATCAAATTCGCCAATTGTTTTGATGTGCCTAATGAATGGTGTTTTCCGAGAATATTTAGACAAGTTTGTCATTGTCTTCTTGGATGACATCCTTGTATATTCCAATTCATAAGAAGAGCATGAGAATCATTTGAGGATGGTGTTTCAAGTTCTAAGAGACCATCAATTGTATTCCAAATTGAGCAAGTGCTCATTTTGTCAAAACATAATTCACTATTTGGGGCATATCCTATCTGAAGAAGGGATAATAGTGGACCCTGAAAAGATTGAGGCCATTAAACGTTGAAGAACACCCAAGAATGTGACAGAAGTTAGATCCTTCATGTGTCTAGATGGATACTACAAAAGGTTCATTGCAGGGTTTTCAAGAATAGCTCATCCCTTCACTTCCTTGCAAAGGAAGGGGAAGAAGTTTCAATGGACAACATAATGTGAAATTAGCTTCCATCAATTGAAACAATTGTTAACCAGTGCTCCAATTCTATAGATTACTGATCCAAATAAATATTGCATGGTTTGCATAGATGCGTGCAAAGAAGGAATTGGAGGAGTCCTCAGTTAGAACAGATTTGTGATATGTTTCGAGTCCAGAAAATTGAAAGAGCATGAAAGGCTCTCTACCACTCATGATTTGGAGTTGGCATCCATAGTGCACACTTTGAATAATTGGAGGCACTACCTCATGTGAAAGAGGTTTGAGCTGAGGATAGACCATAATGGTCTGAAATATTTGTTTGATCAACCAACTTTGAATGCTAGACAAAGTAGATGGTTGGAATTCGTCTATGAGTATGAATTTGATATCAAGCAAATCAAAGGAAAGGAGAGAAAGGTGTTTGATGCAATCAATAGGAGAGTGCATGAAATGCATGTTACAACCATTAGCATGTATCAAACGGATCTTAAAGGCATAAATTATGAAACTGCAAAAGTTGATTTGCAGTACATGGAAATGGTAACAAAATTGCAACAAGGTAAAATGCAGTAGAAAGATGAAGATTATAAATTGGGAATTAACGGATTTATCTTGTACAGAAACAAAGTTTATGTATCCAATTCTCCTGAATTGAGGAGTGCAATTTTAAAATAAATGCACAATGTACCTTATGCGAGATAGCCAAGATATCAGAAAATGGTTTCAACAGTCAAGAGCCAATATTATTGGCCAGACATGAAGAGGGAGATTGTTGAATACATAGCTAAATGCTTGGAGTGTCAAAGGGTAAAGGTTGAGCATAGACACCCAGCCGGGTTACTATAGCCATTACCCATTCCTCAGTGGAAGTGGGAAGTGGTGACAATAGATTTCATCACATGATTGCCCAGAACAAGAAAGCAACATGATGAAATCATGTTGATGGTGGACAAGCTTACTAAATATGCCCAATTCATTCCTATGAAGGTTACTCACAAGGAAACCAATGTTGTTGATATTTATATGAGGGAAGTATCACACTTGTATGGCATACCCAAGACAATTGTGTTTGACAAAGACCCAAAGTTTACCTCAAAGTTTTAGAAGGGGTTATTCAAAGGGTTCATAACAAAGCTGAAATTTAGTACATCTTATCATCCCGAGTCTGATGGGAAAATAGAAAGGGTGAAACAAGTAGTAGAGGATATGCTAAGGATGTATGTGATGGAAAAACCATCTAAATGGGAAGATTATCTACACTTGGTAGAATTTTCCTACAACAATGGGTATCAAGCATCACTAAAGATGATCTTGTTTTAAGCACTTTATGGTAGAAATTGCAACACCCCAGTAAGCTGGGATAACCCAGTTGATAGCGAAGTGGTTGGACTAGAGTTGCTCAAGGAAATGGAAGAGAAAATTCTGAATATTAAACAGAATTTAAAGTCTTCCCAAGACAGTAGAAAAACTATTCTTACAAGAATAGAACTCACAAGGAATTTAAAGTGGGTGATCATGTTTTATTGAATCTGAAAGCCAACAGAAGTTCCCCAAAGCTGGGAGATTGTTCCAAGTTGGCAGCCAGATATTGTTGTCCATTTGAAATCCTAGAGAGGATTGGTCCAATATATTGTATGCTTGCATTTCCTGTATCTATGTCTACACATAATGTATTTCATGTCTCATTTCTTAAGAAATATATCGCTGATGTTAATCATGTTATTGATTAGAATGTGATTCAGGTAGAGAAAGAAAGAGATTTTCAAGTGCATTTGTGCATACTGGACTAGAAAATCAAGAAAGTCTGGAATCGATTCATAAGTCTTGTAAAGGTACAGTGGACCTGGTACGATCTTGAGGACGCAACATGGGAGCACGAAGATGCTATGCAAGCAGAATACCCGTATCATTTTGAAGATTTTGAAAATATTGTTGATGTTGTGTAAATGAGTTGCACTGAGGACAGTGAAAAAATAAGGGGAGGGGATTGTAATATGTCAAGGCCGAGCTCCAGTTGTAATTATAAATGTAACATGTTTTGTAGGCTAGTGAGCCAAGTACTTATAAGCTGGTAGGCTTATGTGTTTATTAGGCCAGAGAGCATAGATGTTAAAGGCTAGGAGCCTATTTTGTACATGTAAATATTCATATTATTAATATAACAACATCGTTGCGTGTAGATTGACCACGAAGAAAGAGTTGTCGAGGAATAAGCTCCACTGGGTAGGGAAAGGGATGGGGATGTGAGTCTAGGAAAGAAGGTCTAATCTTAAGATCCTAATAGAATAATATATTATTATTCTAAAAGTTGTAAAGATGATATTAATTTATCCTAAGTTCCTTTAGGGAGAGGAATGGGTTCCAAGTGGGGGGAACGTGCTCCTAGAGAGAAAAGTGTCATCCGAAACGCATGCAGATTTAGCGGGGGGAATTATCACCATTCTCACCATTATGAAGATTCTAACCATTCAGACCAGGATGTCCATCCATTACCCCGATTGACCAACGCACCTAGCGAGCACAAAGTAATCGTGGAATGCCATTGTGGAATTCATGAAACACCTCGAACCTCTACAACAAGCCCAAATTGATGCCCTCATTGTACCTATACCTACATTTTGCTTGTGTATTATCCTATCAGTATCGTTCCCCACATCCAATATCTACTGCTACCATGACCATGTCCATGTGTTGAGGAGCAGGAGTGAAGAAGTGGGTTGCCAGGATTGTGAGAAAATATCTCCAAGTGAGAGAGTGTGCTGAGGAAGTGATCTCTTTTGGAGGAAGTCTAGTAGCAGCTATAGAGTTATGAGAATTCTTGATCCAAAATATTTTTGAGGCCCCAAAAAGGGAGGTGTAGAAGTCGATGGAATGTGTTGCAGTGAAGGTGTAAACTCCTAGGGTGGAACATGCATGTTGGGAATGAGAGTCTGGGAGTTGTGGGTGTAAGTGGCTCCTTGGAGGACATCCTTCATGTTGTACTGTGCAACTTCCTATTGTCCCTGCCTAGCCTAGGAATCCCTTGCCCGATGGATTTTAGTCCCAAATCGAGGGTGACCCACTCCTAAGAGTGATGAGGAGCGTGGTCTAAGACTGGGAGGTTCGTGGAAGGTATGCACGTAGTTGGTGTACTTCAATTAAAATATAAGTACCATTTCAATGTTTTGTTACATGTTGTGTATTTATATATGTTGTTATATTTATGGGTTTTTCCTGTGATTACTGCATGTATTCTTTTACTGTTATTTCTACATTATGTTGTGTGATAGCAGAATGTAAATCATCTGTTAAATGTGTATGTGTTATTGTCGTTTCCGCAAGAATATGTGTATGAACGGAATTTTTATGTGTAGTTAAAATTGCATTATCTATCTATCTATCTATCTATCTATCTATCTATCTCTCTATATATATATATATATATTCGAGCATGATAGTTTTCTGGAGTAGCATGGCCCGACATGGGTTTGTCGGGGACGTTACAAATTGGTATCATAGTGAAAATATGTTTACTCAGTGATGACGCCCGACCTATTGGTGGTTGGGGACATTACAATATAGAGAGTTGTGCCTCGAGCTAGTTTCTCTCATAGATAACCACTCTCGCCATACCAAGCAGCATCCCACGGCAGAAGATGAGAGAGACATGGGAGATTTATGGATAAATGTATATGATATGACCCCAATGGGGGGGATATATGGGCCTAATGTACATGTAATGTGTAAATACATATGTAATAAGGTTGGAAAAATGGTAAAGGGGCCTCATGTGCAAGTGTGAATAGGTATATATAAAGGTCATGTAACTTATCTATATTGGAGTTGTGCTCCATGCTCACATTTTGTACATGGTGTGTACTTTTGTTCTACTCCATGCTCACTCTCCTTGTGTTTTTCATTTAAATTATTTTCAGAGACAATGGAATCCTCTATCTTCCTTTCTTTCTCTTTGATTGTTCTAGCCTTGGAGATAATACCATTATAGTTGGCATGTGCATCCTCTAGATGGATTTAAACTTCTTCAAGTATCTTCTGGTGACCTTCTTGAATCTTGTATTCTTTCTCCTTTTGAAGCTGCAATATCATACCATTTATTAAATTATGACGTCCTTCTTCAATTCTGGATTGCATTTCTGATTTTATCTCATTGGTATTTAGGTATTGTTCAACCTTCTAGCAAATTTTCTCTTCAATTCTTTTGGTAGATTCTTCATCCAAGATCCTTATTTCTTCTTTATTTTGACAATTTTTATTTTATTCTTTCAATTTCTTAACCTCATCCAAGAGTCTTTTATTATTGTTTCATAATCTACATATCTATTCATCTTTCTTTTTCAAATATTCCCTTGATTCATCTTTTTCCCACTTTCCTTTGCTAGTCATTTCTGTCTTTAGGTTCTTAACCTCCTTAATGGGTGATTCATTAAGGGATATTATCTTATATAGCTTCTCACCCTTAGTCTTAATATCTTCCTCTTCTTCTTTTAATTCATCTTGAATTCTATACAATTCCTCCATTTTTGTATCTCTAATTCATTTTTTTTTTGTTAGTTTGTCTATGACTTGTGGGACTAACCCGTGGCTGAGAAACCATGACTCAGGGGAATTTAAGCCATCAAAATCACCCAGGGGTCGTAACCTGCCTGAGCCACACCAAACCTTAACATGGCTGGAGTTTTTGTCCCCATAGGTTTCGAACCGGTGACTTTAACATCACAGAGTGCCTTAACAACACACTCCATCACCGTCTATCCTACACCTCAGGGACTTATAAATTGAAGGACATGGGGGTGGAATGTGGTCCACTTATGTGTGCACGGGTCATGATATCATTTTTAATATAATATCTCTGAGTGAAACCACACATTCGACCACTACCTCAAGGTGTCCCCATAGCTTCAGGTTAGGCCCTCACGAGAATTGAACCTTTCCCAACGGTGAAAAAATCCTCGCTTTCCACCATTGGATCCAACCCCTTTAGGCATATTTCTAATCCATTTATCTAATAAGGGTTTTTCAGATTCTTCCCATGTGGAGTAGAGTATGGTATCTTGATCAAGGCTTCTCCACCACTTATATGCTTCACTACCAAAATTAAGGCTTTCTTGAAATGGAGTCTTACAATAACACGTGGGAGGCTAAGAAAATTGAGATCGTGAAACCCAACAAAACTTGTTGATAAAAAATGTCATTGGTTGTGCTCACTAATTGTTGGATTGAGTCACTGATTGATCGAATTTGTGTGAAATCAAAGTATAGAAATGAAAAGGAAAAAGTGAAAGAAAAATATATGCCCTATTATGCTAGAACCATAAATCACCTGTGGATTGCGGCATAGGTAAGCCTAATACAAATCAGTTTTATATGTCACAATGAATGAATAAGGGTGGTCGAATGAGGGAAGACCCAAGAGAATATCACTTTAACTCAGAATCTAGGACTAAGAAAAACATAAGAAAGTTAGGTCTTGATCTAGATCCAATCAGGAAATTGAGTTTAAAATGAGTAGAGGGAAGACTTGGTTAGAAAATATAAGGGTCTTCTATGAACATCCGTTCTTCCAGAAACCTAAGGAAGAAAATATTCATGAACAAGATCCTCTTGGACCTGAAGTTTCAGATAATAAGATATTCCTAAATGACACAGTTATAACAACACGATGATCAAACCTACATCACAATGATACTATAACAACTCGACTAGATCCTCCAATTCTGAGATACTTAGTGTAAGAGGGAAAAGATAACACAGGAAACTGATTAGAACTGGTGAAAATATTACAATGATCAAACCTACATCACAACAACATAACTACCCTCGACTGGATCCTCCAATTTTGAGCATTTTAACACAGTTGTTTATAGAGATATGGAAAGAAGTTGACTTTAATTAAATAATAAGTCTCAAATACAGATGCATAACTAGAGGAATCAATGCTTCTTCAAAACTTTACAGTATAGGATCCTAGCTCAACCATCGACGACTACAAAATATAAAAATTGAGTGTATATACTTAGAACTGCTAATGACCTCTAGGGGAACAGTCAAACCACTTCATTCAGATCTTTGAGTCTCCTCTTTCTGTTGTCATACTAAACTTGTCTTCCTCTATCAGATGGGAAATTAAAACAATATGGGCTCTACAGGAAAACCCATTTACAGAGGAATTTTGGGTTGTTAGCTAGCCTGCCACGACCATCCTTTCATCCTTTCCATTTATGTGATGAAATGAGGTTTCAACCACCATCCCCCACTTTCATTAACTATCTTCATTGGGATCGGGATGAGCCCTAACATACATGAATTCTCTAGGAGGTTCCCATCAATTTGTCGAATTAATCTCGATGCCTCGAGCCCTGCTGCTCTCCTTCTGCAATCAAAACAGGCACTTTCGACCCTTGTCACAACTCTTATCCATCGCTCCACATGACCTCGGTAAACGACTTTGCGCTTATACCCTACAAAATTTTGGGGCTTCGCATTTTGGCAATCGGCACTTTGGGACATCGACCATCGGGACTTCGGCACTTCGACACATAGTCGATTGGCATTTCAGGACTCAGGGCTTCGTGCCTTGCTCCATGTTGAAACCCTTGAAATGCTAAATCATGATTTCTCTTATCTGTTGCCATGTGCTCCCCTAGTTGGACGGCTCAGATCATTTTGTGACATTGCATTTCACAAGTCTTCAAGAGTCTATCTTCTTTCTTTCTCGACTCACAAAATCATGAAAAGTTGATCCAATGGTCCAACTTTCTCTTTTGATCAACGACTTCAATCTCTTCGTGATTTCACGTTTTAGGAGTCTCTCATGTGATCGAATCTCAACCTCCTGATTCATGAAATTGTGACTATGTTGATCGTGTGCCACAGGTCCCTCTGAAATGAATGGCCCAGATATCATGATTTCAGGCCTTGGTCTGATGCTAAAATTTGTGCAACTCTATAATCTCAATCGCCCGATGGTCGTCTATCTAATTTATTTGATGGATCTGAGGGCTGATAATGATCCTTTGCTTGATGGATTTTTCTTGACCAGGTATGTGAGCTCCTTTGCATAATCACGCCCGAACTTTGGATAAAAATGCATATGGTGGGTTTTTAAACCCCTTTTCTCGCATTTGGTCACCCAATGGCCAACTTAAAAGGAAAAACATCCCCTTGCAAGAATAAGTGATAACATTAGGCTCCATGGGGGATAGAGTTCTCACTGCAAGGCTCTAATATCTCCTTTTGTAGTTCCAATCACCTTCTGTTGGGCTATGGAGTCAGGCTCAAAACACACTGCTGAAAATACAGGCCGAAAGTAAAAACAAAAATAAACACACATGATCAAAGGAGCTTATTTATGTACAGTCCTAAACTAATAAAATTTTACATAGTGCTAGGTGAAAGCAAACTTCCATGATATCCATTCAAGCAACTTCCTAACTAGAAGATCCTTCTCTTTGTCGATGATTGATAATGGGTAATGCAACCGTGACAGTAGAATTGTTACATTCTTCACCTTTCCTCTTAATGTTGAGGTTAGGATAAAGCTGGGAAGCTTCAAAACATGAAGGAAGTACAAATCCATGTACTCCTTCACAGGCTCATAGGCTAAATGGAAAACTCCCAGAAATTTGTAATAGGTAGCCCTCCCTACTACGCAGCTGCTCACACATGGATGATTCTCTTTGGTAGGCACATGAGGGTGAATAGCTGATATAGGTTGACTGATCTCAAGTGATGGCTTCTCATTAACAGGTTCTGAATAAGAGATAAACTGATCCTTTTGTTGCTCCCTTGGTTCTTCTTCTTGTCTCCCACAAGGGTCAGATTCATAATCATCATAAATAAGACCCGTGGGAAAACTCTTCTCTTAATCTTATTCCTTAGTGTCTTCGGTAGGTTGAGGCGGGATGATTTCCTCAAGATAATTTTTCTTAATGAACAGAGGATAAGTCCCAATAGTCTTTTCTTGGAAATCATTCACATCCAGCTCATAACTTGATTTGTAACTTTCATATATAGGTTGGTTTCTTCTCTGGTCAATGAATTGTGATGTGGGGCTCTACTTCTCTTCATCTAAATAATCCTCAAAGATAGGGACAAGAGAGCAAAGTGGAACGATCTCTCGATCCTTCTTTTCAGTCCCAAATGTAAACACATCATGGGAAATCTCATGAAGAAAAAGAGAAGAATCCTCCTCCACAACAGGCTTATGAGGGTCAAAAACTAATGTCTCTACCACCATGGAATATTGAATACTACCCTTGTTAGTAGGGCCTCCAAGAACAACAGCTTCAAGAACTGTAAAATCCTTTGTATTTTCTACAAAAAGGTAATAATCATGATTTGCCTTCAACTCTTCTATATCTGCAGAGAGATACTCTACCATCTTTGTCAACTGACACAAAGAATCCTCCTCTTCATCATCCTCATCCTCGCATATTTCATAAGACACAACCACATCTTGATCATGGACTTCATATTCCTCACAACAATTATGAAAGATTAACCTTGAGGAATAATACCTTTGACAGTGCCTACTGAAGGCTGCAAGAAACTGTCTCAGGGAGGAGATGCTAGCAGGGGGTAAAGAATGATACCATTCACACGCATCCCTTGCTAATGAGAACATGAACATTTTTAATAATACATCCTCACGATGTATATCCTATTTATGCATGAGTTCATGAAATTCACGGATATGCTGAGTAGGGTTGTCCTCTACATACCCTCTAAATATGGGAAAATAATCACCCCATTCATCCATAGTAGGGAAAACAATAGGAAAACTAAGAACAACAGAAAAATTAAAAGGAGCAAACCTCAGTGCCAGGATTTTGTCCATTTCGAACCAGTGGAGTCACCAAATGATCCCTCAACCATGGATTCACCAGGTGAATGATATGCAGAATGAGTGTGTCTGGCCTTTGTTCACCATAAAAGGCTAGATCTGATCGTTGTGTTCTCTTGAGGGCTACCAGGTGTCACTACGGGATCTCAAAGAATGCCAGGAGGGCAGTGGGAGCATCTCAGATTGCCAGGTAGGCAAAGATGAGAATTCGAGACTCTTTGAAAGTCTCATGGACTCGGAGGTGAGTTCAATTCAGCAAGGAGTGTTGATGAAGATGGGATCGGTTGATCTCATAGTCTGCCAGGAGGGCAGTGAACACATCTCATATTTCCAGGTGGGCAGGGATGAGTAGGTGAATTTTGATCAGCCCGAGGAGATGACAAAATATATGAGACTGTTTGAGAGTCTCATAAACTCAGAGGTGAGTTTGGATCAGCAGGTGCAGCTGACCGAGAAGGAAGATATGAGAGATCTTCTAATGATTGGGGGAATTGGAGTATTCCTACCATTTTCCCAGGAGGAGGCATAAATCTGTGTTGTAGGTGCAACAACAGTAGCAGAACATCCAGTTGTGACTGTCAGGAAAGAAGAGAGATTGGAGCAGACTTTGGAAGCTGCCCAAGAAGAAGCAAAATAGACAAAGAGGAGAATGAGCATTCTGAGGAATGGCCCAATGATTTCGGCCAGGGAGCTAAAAAGAAAGAAGCTATAGCACTGAAGCTAGCAGTGAAGGAAGCCAAAGAGTGAGTAGGAATATTTATCACTCCATGGGAGATGGAGCTAGAGATGCTGGAGGATTGGCTGAACAATCCAGGACCAACAAGAGAACTGACAAAATTTGAGCTGTCAGAGAAGACTGAATAGAAATTCATTCAGGAGGAGACTGCAGGGCTGAATTCTGCAACAAAGTGTCAACTTGAGGCCACAGATGAAGATGAAGAAGAAGGCATGGGAGATCATGATGATCTGTTCATTTTCCAAAAAAAATTGCAGCTGAGGACATTGCATGAACAGGACCAGCCACTGGAGCAGCTGGATGCAGTGATCAAGGAGATCAGAAGGCTGATGTTGAGGTTAGCAGAGACTTCCAGCGAGGATCAGCTGAGCAGAAAGAAGGAAGCAACAGTAGCAGCAACAACAACAGGATGGAGCAGCTGAACAACTCTGAAAGATGATTTGGGATCTAGGAGGATTTCAACATCAGAGATGGGAAGCTCATGAGAAGGAGCTCATGAATTTTGTAGATCAGGAATTTGATGCAGGAGCATCTCTCCATGTCAGCCAGCTAGCCAACCAGCCACGTTGAGCGTGTGCATTCAAAGCTGAAGAGAGGTGCAACCTCATTTAAAATATTGAATTGAATGTAATTAAATGTCTAAGCTGGTGAGATGTAGAGACGTGCCTTTGTGAAGGCATTAGGTAGATTGGCCATTAATGTTTGTATGGATGAGATCTAGATCCGATAGTGGACTAGACATCCCATTCAATGCAATTGAATAGGGTAGGTAGGTTGGAGGGAAGCGCTCGAAGAGCCCCCTCAGGTAAAAGAGATTTCATATCTCATTTTGAGTAGACTGGTAGAGTGGTAGAGTGGAGTTGCAGAGAGTTGAGTTAGAATCTAGGAGTAGAGAGTAGAAGAGAGAAGATCTGAGACCTTGTTATAGGCCGTGCTTAGGAACACATTGTAAATACAGGCATTTTCCATACTTAATATAAACAGAAGTAGTTTTTCCTGCATTACTGTGTGTTGAATGAATGTTTGTGTGTGTTCCATTGTATGCTATGAATGTATACTGTAGTTGTGCATTTGCAGGAGTGTGTTTGATTTCAGGTGATGGTCTTTGAGGCTTCTCACCAGGAGGGTGTGACAGAACATTGCAGGTTCTTATAGCCATGCACAGAGGTTGCACTTCTGAATTCTACGGGTTACAACAAAAACGTGTAGCGGCACAGGAACTGAAATCAACAACTCAGAGGAAGACCTCAAGGTTGCTGAACACCTTGGAGGCAAGGCTATGTAGGAGAAGACACAGTTGCAGACATAACTTAGCTGTGAGTTCTGTAAAGATCTGCCAAGTGGGCATTGAGCATAGGCACAAGGTGCAGTTGGAGGAAATCTGTTGTGAGTTCAGACAGAAGCTAGAATCACTGAGGATTCTATGAAGCTCTACTAGGTGGGCATTGATTAGGTGCAAGGAGTGCATAGGGGAGGAACTCTGTTGCGAGTTCAAAAAAAGGACCAGAATCACCGAGGATTCTGAGAGCTCTTCCAGGTGGGAATCGAGCGAGTGCATAGGTGCACAGGAGGAAAAAACTACTGAAAGTTCTGGAAGAAGATACTCTGCCAAGTGGGCATAGAGACATTGTGCATACAGGCATAGGAAGAAGAGAACTCTTTGAGTTCTGTGATTTGAAGAAGTATCCACTGAGGGATCTTCACAGGGTTGTTGAATACCCTGAAAGACTCAGCAAGAGGTTGCTTGAGCAAACATAGAGCCAGGAGGGCATCCATATTTCCCCATCTGAAGGAGAACGAAAGTAAGACAAAATCCCTTAGGGGTCGGAGCGTGTGAGAAGATCAGGAGAGACAACACTGTGGGTGCGTGAAGACTCTGCAGAGGGCAAAAGTCAAAGAATCCTTTGAGGATTCAGAAGTGAAATCTCAGAAGGAACATCATAGGGGAGAACGCACAGTGAGAACTCAAGTAAAGGATCTCACAGAGAAGAAAGGGAAATATTATGGCCTTTGAGGAATTGGAAATTCTCCCAAGGTTGGGGAGAAAGTGTGCAAGCTCAGGAGGGAGCACAGTAGCCGTCAAATCGGCTGGAGAAGAGATTTGGACCGTTGGTTTCCACATCCAAGAAGGATTCAGGAGAAGCTCACAGAAGAGGAGATTGTGGACCATCGAATGTTCACTCAGATACCCGTCAGCCGTTGGATCGGGTGAAGGCACGCAGATTTTATCCTCTGGAGTAAGCGCACAAGAAGGACGGATGTGAACTGTCACATTTTGAGAAAATTAATCGTCAGTCATCGGATCAGACAGGAGCAACACGAGGTTTACCATCGGGAGTCACGAGCACAAGAGATCAGGTATTTCCATAGGAAACATCCCAGGAGCGATCTGGACCGTCCGTTAATGGAGACACATGGCAGAGATCGAGGCGTCAAGAGTCCAGATATTGGCATTCCTGCGGACAGGAGATCGGGTAAGTCCACCTTGAAAACCCTGACACAAATCTAGGTCGTCCGTCAGAGAGAGGACATGTGTCACACGATCGTCCATTCCGAAGA
>ML787081.1:892636-911162 GCA_009831015.1 Picea engelmannii
CCTGGGTTATTCTTACCATCACCCAATCTATCAATTGGCATATTTCTTAGGGTGATTGGACACTTTTGGTAGTAGGGCTGAGTTATTGTGGGTTTCAGCCTTCTATTGGAGCGTGGCATTCTTCAGCTGGAGAGTTTGGCATTAAGATCTTCTTGTATTTATCTTCATTTCTTATTCCGCCTTTGGAGGCATTATTTTGTAGTAGCGGGAGCATTTTGTAGCAGCTCATATCTATTTCTTGTATGACCATCTAAGGTTTATGCCAGATCGTCCATCTATTGTATTGATCTTACATTGCTCATAATAAAAAGGTCAGATCTTTGCTTGTGCTTCTACATCTTGAATATATTGTGATCTCCATGTGTTGATGAATCTTGTATGCACTTAATAACTCAATAAAGTAGTAGTAGTTAGTGATTCCAAGAAAGAATTTGGCTTGGGATCATTACAACCACTTACACCCACAACTCCTAGACTCTCATTCCCAACATGCATGTTCCACCCCAGGAGTTTACACCTTCACTGCAACACATTCCATCGACTTCTACACCTCCCTTTTTGGGACCTCAAAAATAGGTTGGATCAAGAATTCTCATAAATCTATAGCTGCTACTAGACTTCCTCCAGAAGAGCTCTCTTCCTCAGCACACTCTCTCACCTAGAGATATTTTCTCACAAGCCTGGCAACCCACTTCTTCACTCCTGCTCCTCAACACATGGACATGGTCATGGAAGTAGTAGAAATTGGACGTGGGGAATGATACTGATAGGATAATACACAAGCAAAACGTAGGTACAGGTACAATGAGGGCATCAATTTGGGCTTGTTGTACAGGTTCAGGGTGTTTCATGAATTCCACAATGGCGTTCCACAATTACTTTGTGATCGCTAGGTGCGTTGGTCAATTGAGGTAATGGATGGACATCCTGTTTTGAATGGTTAGAATCCTCATAATGGTGAGAATGGTGATAATGCCCCATGCTAAATCTTCATGCGTTTTGGATAACACTTGGCTCTCTAGGAGCACGTTCCCCCCACTTGGAACCCATTCCTCTCCCTAAAGGAACTTAGGATAAATTAATATCCTCTTTACAACTTTTAGAATAATAATATATTATTCTATTAGGCTCTTAATATTAGACCTTCTTTCCTAGACTCACATCCCCATCCCTTTCCCTACCCAGTGGAGCTTATTCCCCCATAACGTTTTCTTCGTGGTCAGTCTACATGCAATGATGTTGTTATATTAATAATATGAATATTTACATGTACAAAATAGGCTCTTGGCCTTTAACATCTATGCTCTCCGGCCTAATAAACACATAAGCCTACCAGCTTATAAGCACTTGGCTCACTAGCCTACAAAACATGTTACATTTATAATTACAACCGGGGCTCGGCCTTGAGATATTACAATCCCCTCCCCTTATTTTTTCACTGTCCTTAGTGCAACTCATTTACACAACATCAACAATATTTTCAAAATCTTCAAAAAGATATGGGTATTCTGCTTGCATAGCATCTTCGTGCTCCCATGTTGTGTCCTAAAGACCATACCAGGTCCACTGTACCTTTACAAGACTGATGAATTGATTCCAGAGTTTCTTGATTTTCTAGTCCAGTATGCACAAATGCACTTGAAAATCTCTTTCTTTCTCTACCTGAATCACATTCTAATCAATAACATGATTAAAATCAGTTATATATTTCTTAAGAAATGAGGCATGAAATACATTATGTGTAGACATAGATACAGGAAATGCAAGCATACAATATATTGGACCAATCCTCTCTAGGATTTCAAATGGACCACAATATCTGGTTGCCAACTTGGAACAATCTCCCAGCTTTAGGGAACTTCTGTTGGCTTTCACATTCAAGAAAACATGATCACCCACTTTAAATTCCTTGTGAGTTCTATTCTTGTAAGCATAGTTTTTCTTCTGTCTTGGGAAGACTTTAAATTTTGTTTAATATTCAGAATTTTCTCTTCCATTTCCTTGAGCAACTCTAGCCCAACCACTGCGATATCAACTGGGTTGTCCCAACTTACTAGGCTGTTTCAATTTCTACCATAAAGTTCTTAAAATGAGATCATCTTTAGTGATGCTTGATACCCATTGTTGTAGGCAAATTCTACCAAGTGTAGATAATCTTCCCATTTAGACGGTTTTTCCATCACATACATCCTTAGCATATCCTCTACTACTTGTTTCACCCTTTCTATTTTCCCATCAGACTCGGGATGATAAGATGTACTAAATTTCAGCTTTGTTCTGAACCCTTTGAATAACCCCTTCTAAAACATTGAGGTAAACTTTGGGTCTTTGTCAAACAAAATTGTCTTGGGTATGCCATGCAAGTGTGATACTTCTGTCATATAAATATCAACAACATTGGTTTCCTTGTGAGTAACCTTCATAGGAATGAATTGGGCATATTTAGTAAGCTTTTCCACCATCAACATGATTTCATCATGTTTCTTTCTTCTTCTGGGCAATCCTGTGATGAAATCCATTGTCACCACTTCCCACTTCCACCGTGGAATGGGTAATGGCTATAGTAACCCAGCTGGGTGTCTATGCTCAACCTTTACCCTTTGACACTCCAAGCATTTAGCTATGTATTCAACAATCTGCCTCTTCATGTCTGGCCAATAATATTGGCTATTGACTGTTGAAACTGTTTTCTGATATCTTGGCTATCCCGCATAAGGTACATTGTGCATTTATTTTAAAATTGCACTCCTCAATTCAGGAGAATTGGATACATAAACTTTGTTTCTGTACAAGATAAATCTGTCAATTCCCAATTTATAATCTTCATCTTTCTACTGCATTTTACCTTGCTGCAATTTTGTTACCATTTCCATGTACTGCAAATCAACTTTTGCAGTTTCATAATTTATGCCTTTAAGATCCATTTGATACATGCTAATGGTTGTAACATGCATTTCATGCACTCTCCTATTGATTTCATCAAACACCTTGCTCTCCTTTCCTTTGATGTGCTTGATATCAAATTCATACTCATAGACGAATTCCAGCCATCTACTTTGTCTAACATTCAAAGTTGGTTGATCAAACAAATATTTCAGACCGTTATGGTCTATCCTCAGCTCAAACCTCTTTCACATGAGGTAGGACCTCCAATTATTCAAAGTGTGCACTATGGATGCCAACTCCAAATCATGAGTTGTAGAGAGCCTTTCATGCTCTTTCAATTTTATGGACTCGAAACATATCACAAATCTATTCTGACTGAGGACTCCTCCAATTCCTTCTTTGCACGCATCTATGCACACCATGAAATATTATTTGGATCAGTAATCTGTAGAATTGGAGCACTAGTTAACAATTGTTTCAATTGATGGAAGCTAATTTCACATTATGTTGTCCATTGAAACTTCTTCCCCTTCCTTTGCAAGGAAGTGAAGGGATGAGCTATTCTCGAAAACCCTGCAATGAACCTTTTGTAGTATCCACCTAGACACATGAAGGATCTAACTTCTATCACATTCTTAGGTGTTCTTCAACATTTAATGGCCTCAATATTTCCAGGGTCCATTATTATCCCTTCTTCAGATAGGATATGCCCCAAATAGTGAATTATGTTTTGACAAAATGAACACTTGCTCAATTTGGCATACAACTGATGCTCTCTTAGAACTTGAAACACCATCCTCAAATGATTCTCATGCTCTTCTTATGAATTGGAATATACAAGGATTTCATCCAAGAAGACAATGACAAACTTGTCTAAATATTCTCGGAAAACACCATTCATTAGGCACATCAAAACAATTGGCGGATTTGATAATCCGAACGTCACCACTATGGATTTGTAATGACCATACCTTGTCTTGAAGGTGGTCTTGTTGTTGTCTTACTCTTTAATCCTTACCTGATGGTATCCTGACCTAAGATCTATCTTTGAAAATATCCTTGCATCTTTCAACTCATCAAAGAGATCATCAATCTTTAGTAGAGGATACTTGTTCTTTATAGTCACTTTTTTCAACTGTCTGAAATTGATGCAAACTCTCAATGTCCCATATTTATTCTTCACAAAGAAGACTGGGGCACCCCAAGGTGATAGACTTGGGCATATATACCCCTTCTTCAGAATCTCTTCAAGCTGCATTTGCAACTTCTTTATCTTTGGTGTACTCATTTTGTAAGGAGTCTTTGATATTGGAGTTTCTCCAAGCATTAAATTTATAGAGAAATCAATATGTCTCTTTGGGGGTAGTCCTGGTACCTCCTTGAACACATCTTCAAAATACTCCAGGACTGTGTGATCCTCCATATTTGGTATCTTATCCTTAGATTCTTCCTCCATATGGGCTACAAATATTTGATATCCCTTCATGTAACACTTATTTAGCTGCATTGCTGAGATTTCCCAGACAATAATTGCCTTGGAAATTACTTAGACTACCCTCTGATTTGCTTCCTCATCCAAGAAAGTGAATTCCTTGTTATGACAGTCTAATATGGAATTGTTGGTCCAACCAATCCATACCAATTAGGCAATCATACAATCCCAAAGGAAATACATTCAAATATTCCTTGGTACTCAGTCCATTCATGCCCACTAGACTTGATTAAATCAAATCAACAACCTTTCTCTTGACTCTTGTAGTCAGTTGCACCAGCCAAGATTTCCTATGCTTGCTTCTTGGTAATTGAAATAGTTCCACTACCTTAGGATCTATATAGCTATGAATAGCCCCTAAGTCTATTAAAATAGTAAATGCATGGTTATTGATCATACCTTCAAATTAAATCATATGTGATTGAAATTCATCTTGATTGTTGTCCAAGGATTCATAGATCTTTGGTACACTTCTTCCCATGTCCTCCACTATTTCTACTTGTTGTACATTGTGAAAAACTCTTACCTTGTCAGTTTTTTTAGGACAATGTCTATACTTCCGGTCTCCTTTACAACCCTAACATTGCATAGGTGTCTTCCTTGTCCTTTTCCCACCTACTTCATCCATCTTGGGATCTCTCAAAACTGGCTTTCCTTGAGGACTGTTTCTGAAAAATGGTGGCTTGTTTCCCTTCTTCCTTTGTCCCTTCTTGAACTTCTTATTTCCCTTCCAAGCAATCTAGAAATTAGGCTTTCCTTTTTGTTGATCATATAGGCATTTATCTCTCCTTATAGTTTCTTTTAGAGTCTTGGGATCATCATATTGGATTTTATCACTGATGAAAGATGGTATCCCACTCAGATATCTTTGGATCGTGACTATCTCATCCTTAATGAAAGGGACATACTTCAACAACTCTAGAAAAATCCTTTCATATTAATCTATAGTCATTCTTCCTGGTTTAAGTTCAAATAAATCTTTCATCTTCTTGTCGTAATATCACAAAAAATTATCTCATAGTGCCACATTGGAGAACTTGGTGAAGTGGGGTGGATCAATGGTCCTCATCTCCGTATCATCCAATGACCGATATTTACTATGGAACTCTGGGCTTCAGGTGTTCCAGACTGACCATAATATCAATCCTTCTGGAGTGCCATGTCTCTGGACTGCTATAGCTATTTCAAAGTACAAATTCATATGACACCTGACATTCCTAGGGGATATCCATGTCACCCAGGTGACATCATCATTCCACGTCACATCCATTCCTTTAGGACTTCAGAGCTTCGAGGTTCTGAGACTTTGGAGGATTTCACATCTACACACACAAAAAATATCGAACCACGAATCTCCAAATACTTCCACATCACCCACGGTGATGTCATCATGTCACGTTACTTCAACGCTACAGAACATTGGGGATTTATTACTCCCATTCCATCATGAACCATTTCTTCCAGAGGGTCAAGTCTATGGACCTTGGGATATGACACCATGCATTCCCTATGACCAACAGTTGGAATTAACTCTGACCTTTAGGATTTCTCTACCCAATTCTAATTGTAACACCTTTCCTTTGGAGTGCCCAGTCTCTGGATTGCAGAATCTATTGCCGCATGTCCTCTACGATCAACGGTCGAGGTAGAATCCAACCTTAGGGCCTTTGGGAGTCTTCACACTTGACCAAAATTCCTTCAGAGTACCAAGTCTCCAAACATTGGAATCTGATGCCACGCATCCCATGTGACCAATGGTTGAGATTAACTCCGACCTTTATGCCTTCGGGAGTTATCTACTCAAGGTTAACTGTAACACATTTCCTCTAGAATGACAAGTCTCTGGACTTTGATCTGGCACCATGTGTCTATTGCAGTCAAGTTATCGTGGGGCCAATCTAGTTAAATTCTTCTCCAAGGTTTTAATTACTTTATGTATTCATCAGGGGCCCCACTACCCATGCTTGAGAGGAGTGCCAGATGGAGAAATACTAGAATCAGACACATGGCACAATATGGTGGATGAGACAAGTCACATTCTAACTGGAACTTCTATCTTTGAAAGGTTCTTAACTCGTTGACACATGGAACACATCCCATGTGTCCACATTATCCCTGGTGATGTTAGTAGGCAACGTCACTTCGAGACTTCAGTCTTTGAAATATTTTACACTTACACACTCCAATTCTCCTGAATTCCCAAACTGTCTTACCTTCTCGGGTCCACATAGTACAACTATAAACAATTAAGGTGGTGGCACGTAGAATGTATAGGAAAGGTCCACATCACCACTAGTGACATCATCATGACATACCACTTCTGATCTTTGGCTTCAGGACTTCAGGCTTCGGTAGATTCCACACTAGCACACTAGAATTCTCCCAAAAATTGAACTCCTGAACAAGATGATCTTATAACACTCATTTATTTCAACAAACAGTCCGGATTAACTCCGAACTTTAGGACTTTGGGATTTTTCTCTCTATTCACACCTTGTTTCTCCCGAATGTCGAATTCCCAAACAATTCGACTTGCCGACATGTGTCCCTTTTGAGGAATGGTTTATATTAACTTCAGACTTCGAGACTTCGAGAGTTTTCACTCTAGCACACTTTTTTTCTCCTGAACACTAAACTCTTGAATACGTTGATATGCCGACACGTGCTTATTTTGACGAGCAGTCCAGATTAACTCCAAAATTCAGGACTTCAGGAGTTTTCTCCTTAGCACACTTTGTTTCTCCCCAACACTGAACTCATGAATAATTTGATCTACCACATGTGTTTGTTTTGATGAACAGTCTGGATTAACTCCAGACTTCAAGACTTTAGGAGTTTTTTCCTTGGCACTCTTTGTTTCCCTTGAACGTCGAACTCCCAAATACGCTGATCTTCTGACACATGCCTCCTTTAATGAACGATCTTAATCAACTCTAGAATTCGATACTTCAGGAGTTTTCACTCTAGCACACTCCATTTCTCCCAAAGTGTCAAACTTATGAACTATTGTGAGATCTACGACTCACAATAACTTGCACACAGATATGACGGATGAGATTTTTTTTTCACCGCTTCACCTCACCTCTTGCTCTTGATTTGATATAACAGATCTAATCTATCCTTGGTCAAATCCAATGGTAACACTTCTCCCTCGATCTATGGTGGAGATCCCCTCTAGGACTTCGGAACTTCGGGCTTCGGCCAATTTTTATCTATAACACATAAAATTCGCCAAAGTCACAAAGTCCAAATGACTTGGTGGTTAACTTTCATGCACCCTTTTCTAGATCTAATGGCTGGAAAAGTTGGCCCTTCCCATGCACAGATCTTACGCCCCAAGTTCAAACCTTGCAGCCCAACACAACATTTATTTTGGCTTCTTTCTTTGTTTCCATTCCATAATTCCTTATACCTCCTGAGCTTCATAACATGACCAAGGTATTCTCTTGGAACGCAGGGGTGTTGCTAACTCATATTTTTCCATTTCAAAAACCATTTCTTTCCAAAAAAATTTCTTCAACTTCCACTAACATGGCCCATCTAGGCTCAGTGTTAAAACCATGGCTCTGATACCAATTTGTAACGTCCCCAACAAAACCATGTCGGGCCATGCTACTCCGAAAAAATATCATGCTTGAATATACATACATACATACATACACACATATATATAATGCAATTTTAACCATACATAAACATTATGTTCATACACATATTCTTGTGGAAATGAAAATAAGAAATATAAATTTTACAGATGATTTATGTTCTTCTATCACACAACATAATGGAAGAATAACAGTAAAATCATACATGTAGCAATCACAGTCAAAAACCATAAATATAACAACATATATAAATACAAAAAATGTAACCAAACTTGGAAATGGTACTTATATTTTAATTGAAGTACACCAACTACATGCAAACCTTCCACAAACCTCCTAGCCTTATACCACACTGCTCATCACTCTCAAAAATAGGTCACCCTTGAGTTCAGACTCAACTCCACCAGGCAAGGGATTCCTAGGCTTGGCAGGTACAACATGAAGTTGCATAGTACAATAGGAAGGATTTCCTCCAAGGATCCACTTATGCCCACAACTCATAGACTTTGATTCCCCACATGCATGTTCCACCCCAGGAGTGTACACCTTCACTGTCACACAGTTCATCGACTGCTACACCTCCCTTCCTAGGGATTCAACAATAGGCTAGATCAATAATTCTTAGAACTTTGTATCTACTACTAGACTTCCTCCAATAAATCTCACTTCCTCAGGACAATGTCTCATCTGGAGAGAGTTTCTCAAAGGCCTAACAACCTGCTTCTTCACTCCTGCTCCTGAACACATGTGCATGGTGATGGAAGCAAGAGAAACTAGACGCGGTAAACAATACTGACAAGAAAATACGTAGGTAACCCGTAGGTGCAGGTACAATGAGGGTATCAATTCGAGCGTGTTGTAGAGGTTTGGGGTGTTTCGAGAATTCCACAATGGAGTTCCATGGTTACTGTGTGCTTTCTCGGTGCGCTAGTCAATCGGGGTAACAGATGGCCAGTCTGGTCAAAATGGTCAAAATGGTAAGAATCCTCGAAATGGTGAGAATGGTAAGAACGCCCATCCCTAAATCTGCATGCGGTTTGGATGACACTTGGCTCTATAGGAGCACATTCCCCCAACTTGGAAATCGTTCCTCTCCCTAAAGGAACTTAGGATAAATTAATATCCTCTTTAAATATTTTAGAATAATAATATATTATTCCATTAGGCTCTTAATCTTATCCCTTCTTTCCTAGACTCATAGCCCCATCCCTTTCCCTACCCAGTGGAGCTTAGTCCCCCATAACTCTTTCTTCGTGGTCAGTCTATACACAGTGATGTTGTTATATTAATAATATGAATATTTACATGTACAAAACAGGCTCCTGGCCTTTAACCTCTAGGCTCTTTGGCCTAATAAACACATAAGCCTACCATATTATAATTACTTGGCTCACCATCCTACAAAACATGTTACATTCATAATTAAAACTAAGGCTCTACCTTGGGATATTACACTATACCTTGACCTCGTCGGGGAGATGCACTAAGAAATGACAAGGAGTATCCTTCTCTGATACCACTGGTCTGGATTATTTTGAGAATGAAATGAAGGTAGATATATAACAATGAAATATATAGAGATATTTTGATAAACACAAAGATTCAATAATTCACAATGTTATTAATGAAAGAATGTACAAAAATTGTAAAATTATAGAGTAAATGACTGGCTAGAATGGTGGCATATTATCTCTGAGAAGAGATGTGATGGTTACGCTCATTTTCATGAAGATGATGATGTCTACAATGAAGCTTTAGAGGCCTTTTTAACATAAATAAAATCCAGAAACCTAAACCCAGAAGTTGAAACACCAAAATTCATGTGGGCCTCGATGTGGTAAGTTGGTACGTCAATTTCCAAAAGGCGTAACTTTTGCATACGATCTTCGTTTTGGGCGCACAATAGCTCATTTGAAAGGTATATCCAAGGAATACATATTTTTCCATCACACTGTGGCTAAAGCATATAGTGTGAGTGTGGTAGGCCCAAAAAACAATGTTTAGGGCCTCAAAATGGCCCCAAAAGTCTAGGACCTGAAAAGCTATAGAAAAACTTCCAAGGTGGGAAACCCTATTTTGAGCTAGTGGAATAGGGGGTGGCTAACAATTTTAGCCTGGATCAGTCCTCCCCGCTTAAGAACCAATCGTATCCATTTCTTCAAGTCCTCGGGGAAGCCTTTGATGAATGTGAACCTTGATGAGCTTCTTACCTTGTTGAAGAAGTTGTCCTGCATAGGTTGTGGAAGGTTGTTATGAACCTTTTGTTTGAGGGATTGGATCTATTTAACCAATCTGGTTGCATGATATTATTTAGTGTGGGAGGAATTTTTCGGTGAAGATGCAACATGAAGAACATGAATGGATTTAGTATAACTTGATTTGAATGTGCAGTGTGGAGGCACCCCTATAGGTGCAATAGGAATATCTTGGTACTCTTCTACAATCTTCTCGATCTTCTTCTATTGGATATGTAGGTATTAAACTGAGGTTGCAATGGTTGTAGTGTCCTTCTCTTATGACTAGTTTTTGAATATGATAAACTTTGCAGTATGAGATATTACTTTGTGACACTGCTTTGTCAGTACAGTAGTTAGAACTACCTCTGGCATCCTATCGGGATGACACCCTAGAGTAACAATGACACTACAGGGTTGAGACTCATAAAGATCATGAAGCCTCCACATATATGGCTAGCCTAACATAACATCATAGAATTCTAGTGGGGAAACATCACATAGTACCTCATCCTTGAAGGGATTGTTGTCGTATAACAAGCAACACTGTTGGATGACACAAAGATCTTGTCCCTAGAGGATCCATCCAATGTTGTATGGTTGTAGGTTTGGTGTTGTCAAAATTTCCAAATTCTTGATGACCTATGCATATATGAGGTTCCTATGGCTTCCTCTATCAATAAAAATATACAATGGGGTCCCCTTCACCCACATCCATGAATTGAAAAGGTGACACCCCTCCTCAAGATCCTTTGGTTCTTATGGTTGGATTGTTGTGGTCATGACAATAGCAGTGGGTTTATGCATCAATTATCTGCCTCCTTATATTAGTTTTTGAAAAAGAGTCCAAGTTGGGGCTCGACTCTGTTTCTTTGAGCCCAACCACCAATGATTGTTTCAAGTGACATTCATCATTGTTGTGCCAAGGGATTTTGTGGAAGTCACACCACTTCCCAGTGTCCTTCATCTTCACATTGCTATTATTTTCCTATGGCTTGGACTGGTTGTCTTTAGGTTAGTTTTTTTGTGAGTTAGGGTTTCCTTTACCATACTTTGGTTGTTTTGAATTTGTAGACCCAAATTATATCTTGTTTTTCTTCTTAAACTTCTTCTCGATTTTGAAAGAATATATATAAGTCGATCCCAGGGATGATATGTACATAAAATCCATTTCAGTTTGGATGTACATATTTCGAGCCCTACAGTATTTCAGAACCAGATATCACTCAGATTCTTTTATACCTAGCTTGGTTCACAAGGTATAGAAGGTATTTGTGAACTACAAAACTATTTGGTCCCACTTTTGATGCAGTGTGGTCCATCTCATATAGTGGTCATCATAGTTCCCCACATGGTAATATTGTTCCTTGACTGCATCCATAAAAAAATCCTAAGTGCACTCGACCGAAAATATTCCATACTCTTCTATGGAACCTTTCTCCCAATAAGTTTCCCACCAATTTTTGACATGGGTGAGAGCCTTAAGGAGCACAAAGGTGATATTTTCACTGTTGAAATTTTTTTGAACAAAGAAATAACCTTCTTGAAAATTTAACCATTTTTCCAAAGCATCTGCATCAATCTGACCCTCAAATATGGGAATATCAAAATTAACTTGTAACTTGAATGGGGTAGCGTCTCCAAAGTGAATTCTTGATGAATACGTGCCTGTTATTTTTAGAAATTGTTTAAGGATTTGGGAAAAATTCTCTAACATCTCATTCCTTTATTGTTGAAGGGATTATGCAAGCAACAAATTGATGGGATCTTTTTCTCCTGTGTCTCTATTCTCTTCCTCCATGGGAGGCCACTTGGGATGGTGAGAGAGGTTTTCCTCAAGAAAAACTAGCTCGAGACCCAACTCTCAATACCCTAACCTCGTTGGGGACATCCACTAAGAAATGACAAGGAGAAACCCTGTGTAATACCAATGATACTGATTATTTTGAGAACGAAATGAAGGTAGAGATATAACAATGAAATATGCATAGATATTTCAATAAACATAGAGATACAGTAATGCACAATTTTTATTAATGAGAGAATGTATAGGAACTGTAAAATTACAGAGTGAATGACTCGCTAGAATGGTGACATATTATCTCTAAGAAGAGATGTGATGGATATGCTGATTCACAAGAAGATGATGAATTCTAAAATGAAGCTCTAGAGTCATTTTTAACATAAATAAAATCCAAGACCCTAACCCCAAAATATGAGATTCCAAAAGTCATGTGGGCCACGATGGGGTAAGTTGGTACGTCAACTTCCCAAGGGCATAAATTTTGCAAATGATCTCCATTTGGGGTGCACGATAGCTCATTTGAAAGGCTTATTTGAGGAATACATATTTTCCCATTAAAATGTGGCTAAATCCTATAATGTGACTTTGGAGGGCACCAAAAAAAATTTTTAGGGCCTAAAAATGACCCTGGAAGTTTAGGACCCGCAAAGATGTAGAAAAACTGCCAAGGTGGACACCCTTATTTTGAGCTAGTGGAATAGGTGGGTGACCACCGATTTCCACCTGGATCAATCCTCCCACTTTATAAATCAATGGTATCCATTTCTTCAAGTCCCCAGGGAATCCTTTTTTGAATCTGAACCTTGATGAGCTACTTGCCTTATTGAAGAAGTTGTCCTTCCTAGCTTGTGGAAGGTTGTTATGAACTTTTTGTTGGTTGGGTTGGATATGTTTAACCAATATCGATGCATGATATTCCTGAGTGTGGGAGGACTCTTTCAGTGAATATGAAACATGAAGAACATGAAGGGATTTATCATAACTTGGTTTGAATGGGTAGTGTGGAGGCACCCCCATATGTGTTGTAGGAATATCTTGGTGCTTTTATACAATCTTGTTGATCTTATTTTACTTTATAGAAGGTTATTGAAACAAGGATATAGTTTTTCCAGTGTCCTTCTCTTTTTACCATGTCATGAAGAAGATAAACTTTGTGGTATGAGATATTACTTTGCAACGCTATTTTTTCAGTACAATAGTCGAAACTACCTCTGGTATCCTATAGGGTTGACCCCCCAGAGTAAAAAGGACACTACGGGGTAAAGACTCATAAAAAAAATTATGCCTCCACATATATGGATGGCCCAAAAGAACATCACAGACTTCTAGTGGATCAACATCACACAATACCTCATCCTTGAAGGGATTGATTCCATATGAAAGGAGACAATGTTGGCTGACACGAAGATATCGTCCCTGGAGGAGCCATCTAATGTTGCATGGTTGCGGGTGTGGTGTTGATGAAAAATAAAACTTCTTGATGATCTCTACAAAGATGAGTTTCTTCTGGATTCTACTATAAACAATAAAATAAAACAAGGTCCCCTTCACCCACATCTGTGAATGGAAAAGGCACTCCTCGTCCTTAGGATTATCTAGTTCTTTTGGTTGGATTGTTGTGTTCATGATAGTAGAAATGGATTATGCATCAATTATCTATCTCCTTTTAGTAGTATCTTAATCAAAGTATAAGTTGGGGCTCAACTTAGTTTCTATGAGATTGGCCACCAATGACTTTTTCGAGTGAAATTCATCAGTGTTGTGCCAAGTGATTTTGTGGAAGCTGCACCACTTACCAGTGTCCTTCTTCATATTCTGGTTTCTATTATTTTCCTGTAGCTCAGATTGGTTGTCTTTAGGTTGTTTATTCTATCAATAAGGGATTCCTTTACCATACTTTGGTTTTTTCAAAATTACAAAACTGAATTCCCATTTGTTCTGCTGCTTAAAGTTATGCTCGATTTTGAAAAATATATATAAGTGACTCCCAGTGATGAGATGTCCAAAAACTCAATTTTAGTTTGGATGTACCTATGTAGAGCCCCACGGTATTTCAAAACTATATTCCACTCAGATTATTTGATACCCAATTTGTTTCATAAGGTATGGAAAGTATTTGTGAACTACGACACTATTTGGTCATTCTTTTGATGAAGTACATTCCATCTCATGTACTGGTCATCATAGTTTCCCACAAGGTAATATTTTTACTTGACTTCTCCCATAAAAAAATCCCAAGTGGTATCGACCCCAAATATTCCAAACTCCTCTATGGAAATATTCTCCCAGTATGTTTCCCACCAATTGTTGACATGGGGGAGATCCTTAAGGAGTACAAAGGCGATATTTTCTCAGTCGGAAAAATTGTGAATAGAGAAATAAACTTTTAGAAAATTTAACCATTTCTCCAAAGCATATGCATCGATATGACCTTCAAATATGGGAATATCAAAATTAACTTGTACCTTGAATAGGGTATCATTTCCAAAGCAGCTGCTTGATAAAGATGCACAGGTTATTCTTGGAAATCGTTGAAGGATTTGGGAAAAATTCTCCAACATATTGTTCCTTCATTGCACGAGGGATTCTTCAA
This sequence comes from Picea engelmannii, assembly GCA_009831015.1. Lineage (NCBI taxonomy): Eukaryota > Viridiplantae > Streptophyta > Pinopsida > Pinales > Pinaceae > Picea > Picea engelmannii. The sequence goes on from ML787081.1 coordinate 907,251, forward strand.
GAAACATCTTGATGGGATCTTCTACTTATTATCTTGTATCCTCTTCCTCCATGGGATGTCACTTGGTCTGACGATGAGGTTGTCCTCAAGAGAAACTAGCTCGAGACCCAACTCTCTATACCCTGACCTCATCGAGAACATGCACTAAGAAATGATAAGGAGCATCCTGCTCTAATACCACTGTTCCATATTATTTTGAAAATGAAATGAAGGCAGAGATATAACAATGCAATATGCAGAGATGTTTCAATAAACATAGAGATACATTAATGCACATTTTTTATTAATGAGAGAATGTACATAAATTGTAAAATTACAGATTGAATGACTCCATAGAATGGTGGCATCTTATCTCTGAGAAGATATGTGATGGATACGCTCATTCACAAGAAGATGATTATGTATAAAATGAGGCTCTTGAGGAATTTTTAATATAAATAATATCCAAAACCGTAACCCAAAAAGATGAAATTCCAAAATTCGTGTAGGCCCTAATGGGGTAAGTTGGTACACCAACTTCCCAAGGGCACAGCTTTTGCATACAATTTATGTTTGGGGCACACGATAGATCATTTGAAAGGTCTATCTGAGGAATACATATTTTTCCATAACACTCTCGCTAAAGCATATACAAGGAGTGTGGAGGGACAAAAAAAAAATGTTGTTTAGGGCCTCAAAGAAACCCTGAAAGTTTAGGACCTAAAAAGATGTAGAAAAAAAACCAAGGTGGAAACCCCTATTTTGAGCCAGTGTAATAGATGGTTGGTCACTAATTTCCACCTGGATCAATCCTCCCCACTTAGGATCCAATGGTCTCCATTTCATCAAGTCCTCATGGAAGCCTTTCCTGAATCTAAACCTTGGTGAGTTGCTTGCCTTGTTGAAGAAGTTGTATTGCCTAGATTATGGAAGCATGTTATGAACCTGTTGTTGGAGGGGTTGGATCTATTTAACCAATATGGTTGCGTGATATTCCTAAGTGTGGGGGAAACCTATCAGTGAAGAGGAAACATGAAGAACATAAATGGATTTATCATAACTTGGTTTGAATGGGCAGTGTGGAGGCACCCCCATAGGTGTAGTAGGAATATATTGGTTCTCTTCTACAATATTCTTAATTTTCTTCTATTGGATAGAAACGAATTGAACCTAGGTTGTAGTGGTTGAAATTTACTTCTCTTCTAACAAGGTTGTAAAGAGGATAAACTTTGTGGTATGAGAGATTACTTTGGGGCATTGTTTTATTGGTAAAGTAGTCTGAACTACCTCTGGTATCCTGTAGGGTTGACCCCCTTGAGTAAGAATGAAACTATAGGGTTGAGACTCATAAACAACATGAAACATCGACATATATGGATGGACTAGAATAAAATCATATACTTCCATTGGGGAAACATCACACAATACCTCATCCTTGAAGGCCTTGATGATTTATGATAGGCGATATCGCTGACTCACACAAAGATATTGTTCCTGGAGGAGCCATATGATGTTTTATGGTTGTGGGTGTGGTATTTTCATAAAAACCAATTTCTTGACAACCTTTTGATATATGAGGTTCACTTGGATTTCTCTATCAACAATAAAATGCAATGGGGTCACCTTCACCCACATTTGTCAATGGAAAAAGAAATTCCCCTCCTTAGGATCCTCTGGTTCTTTTGGTTGGATTGTTGTGGTCATGACAGTAGCCATGGGTTCTGCATCAATTATCTATCTTGTTTTATTATTTTTTGAATCAGATTGTGATTTGGGGCTCGAATATGTTTATTTGATCCCAACCACCAATGATGTTTTCAACTGATATTCATAAGTATTGTGCCAAGGGATTTTGTGGAAGTCACACCACTTCCTAGTGTGCATCATCTTCTGATTTTTATTATTTTCCTATGGCTTCGATTGGTTTTCTTTAGGTTAGTTGTTTTGTGAGTTAGGGATGACTTTACCATACTTTGGTTGTTTCAAATTTTCAGACCTAAATTATTTCTTGTTCTGCTGCTTAAACATCTGCTTGATTTTGAAAGCATATATGTAAGTGGATCCCAGTGATGAAGTGTCCAGAAAATCCATTTTGGTTTGGATGTACATATTTAGAGCCCTGCAATATTTCAGAACCAGATGTCACTCAAAGTATTTTATACCCATCTTGGTGCACAAGGTATGGAAGCTATTTGTGAACTCTAGCACTGTTTGGTCCCACTTTTGATGCAATGTGGTCCATGTCATATACTGGTCGTCATAGTTCCCCATAGGGTAATATTGTTCCTTGACTACATCCATAAAAAAATTCTAAGTGGGCTCGACCCAAAACATTCCATTCTGTTCTATGGAACGTTTCTCCCAGTAAGTTTCCCACCAATGTTTGGCATGGGTGAGAGTCTTAAGGAGCGCAAATGTGATATTTTCTCTGTTGGAAAATTTTTGAATAGAGAAATAACCTTCTAGAAAATTTAACCGTTTTCCAAAGTATCCACATCAATCTAACCTTCAAATACCTAAATATCAAAATTAACTTGTACCTTGAATGGGGTAGTGTCTCCAAATAAACTACTTGACGAAGATGCACCTATTATTGTCAGAAATCGTTGAAGGATTTGGGAAATATTCTCTAACATATCATTCCTCTGTTTTGTGTAGGATTTCACGAGAAACAAATTGATGGGATCTTCTTCTCCCAAATCTCTCTTAGATTCCACCATGGGAGTTCACTTGGGTTGGCAATAACAGTTTTCCTCAAGAGAAACTAGCTCGAGACGCAACTCGCTATACCTTGACCTTGTCAGGGACATGCACTAAGAAACGAAAAGGAGTAGACTTCTCTGATACCATTGATCCATATTATTTTGAGAATGAAATGAATGTAGAGATATAACAATGAAATATACAAATGTATTTCAATAAATACAGAGATACATTAATGCACAATTTTTATTAATGAGAGAATGTACAGAAATTGTAAAATTATAGAGTGACTAACTCACTATAATGGTGGTATCTTATCTCTCAGAAAATATGTGATGGATACGCTCATTAAAAATAATATGATGATGTATACAATGAGGCTCTAGAGAAATTTTTAACACAAATAAAATACAAAACCCTAACCCCAGAATATTAAATGCCAAAATTCATGTCGGCCTCGATGGGATAAGTTCGTACGTCAACTTCCTAAGGGCGTCACATTTTAATACGATATCCATTTGTGAAGCATGATAGCTTATTTGAAAGGTCTATGTGAGGGCTACATATTTTTCAATCAAAATCTCGCTAAATCCTATAGTATGACTATTGTGGGCCCAAACAAAATTATTTAGGGCCTCAAAATGACCCTGACAGTTTAGGACCCAAAAAGATGTACAAACACTGCCAAGATGGAAACCCCTATTTTGATCCATTGGAATAGGTAGGTGGCCACCAATTTTTTCCTGGACGAATCCTCTCCCATTAGGAAAAAAATTTCTCCATTACATCAAGTCCTCAAGGAAGCCTTTGTTGAATCTGAACCTTGGTGAGCTACTTGCCTTATTGAAGAAGTTGTCTTTCCTAAATTGTGGAAGGATGTTATGAACCTATTGTTGGAGGGGTTGGTTTTGTTTAACCAATCTTACTGCATGATCTTCCTGAGTGTGGATGGACTGTATTGGTTAATATGGAACATGAAGAACATGAATGGATTTATCATAAAAAAAATTGAATGGGTAGTGTGGAGGCACCCCCATAGGTGCAGCAAGAATATCTTAGTGCTCTTCTACAATCTTGTTGATCTTCCTCCAATGGATAGAAGGGTCTTGGGCCAAGGTTGAAATGGTTATAATATCCTTATCTTATAACTAGGTTTTTTAGAGGGTAAACATTGTGGTATGAGATATTTCTTTGTGGCACAATTTTGTCCGTACAATAGTCATAACTACC
>ML787082.1:11419-34823 GCA_009831015.1 Picea engelmannii
TATTACATTCTCATTAATTTAACAGGAGGTGCGTGCGGCTACGGTAATTTGTATAGCCAAGGGTACGGGACAAACACAGCTGCTCTGAGCACCGCGCTTTTCAACAATGGACTTACTTGCGGCGCCTGCTACGAAATGAAATGCAACGAGGAGACCGACCCTCAGTGGTGTTTACCTGGCACTGTGACTGTTACTGCTACTAACTTCTGCCCACCGAACAACGCTCTTCCCAATGACAATGGAGGATGGTGCAATCCACCTCTCCAACACTTCGACATGGCTCAACCTGCTTATCAACAGATTGCTATTTACAGGGGTGGCATTGTTCCCATCATGTTCAGAAGGTAATTAGTTCATCCTCTTCTTCCATCAATGTTATCACTCTTCTTCCATTCTGATAATCTATTTCCAACTTGACGGTAATTTGGATTAAATCCTAAGTTGAAAGGTTAATATATATGTATGCAGAGTACCATGTGTGAGGAAAGGAGGAGTTCGATTCACTATCAACGGGCATTCCTACTTCAATTTGGTGCTCATTACCAACGTAGGAGGTGCAGGGGATGTGGAGGCGGTTTCCATAAAAGGTTCCAACAGTGGTTGGCAGGCAATGTCACGCAACTGGGGACAGAATTGGCAGAGCAACTCCTATTTGAATGGGCAGACTCTCTCCTTCCAGGTCACCACCAGCGATGGCAGAACTGTCACTTCCTATAACGTCGCTCCTGCAAATTGGCAATTCGGCCAGACTTTTGAAGGACTACAATTATAAGCTATGCTGACTAACATGTCCATGTGTAACGCAGAACTAATGAAGCTGAGACGATGCAAGAATATTTAGTTTTTGCCGCCCGCTTTTAAGTGGTTAATACTCCGAGGGTTTCTTAGACTTGAATTAGAGATCCGCAGGTTGTCGCCCACTTCTTATCGTTGCTGCTGAATAGAATTTGTATATGCATTTCTAATTTCTCGATTACGTAGAAGCCCTTTATTATGTTCTTAGTCTGTAAAGGGAAGTTAAAAGACAGGTTGGCTCATTGCGGCGCTCATTTGAGACAGTGATACATTGTATCAGGGCATATTTCTCTGTTGCAAAAATGGGATTTTCCCTAATTGTTACAATATCGTTATTGTCGGTGGCAGATTTTTGTGACTTCTAGAGACGCGTTTGTCAATATAGAGTGATCAAGCTCATTAGTTTTGGTAGATGCATTTTATGTAGTTATCATGCTATCGCTGTAATTGTTGTATCGTCTTCTGCGTTATTCAACATCCACGTGAATAAACGTAAGAGATTGGTTTAAATCAACTCTATTGTTCTCCTGGGTAAACATGGAAGAGTTTGATGAAAATTTTCTATTCAACGTGTACAAATCCCGTCGTGTCAAGCTGAAGAGCTACCAAAAACTCCATGGCGCTTATTTTTCGTACTTCGTCCGCGAAAATCAAAGTCAAAATCCAATTTTATATTTTTATTTCGATATACAGAAAGTTAGGTAGAGAAAAAATCCATTTTAACTTAGTCCTATTTAGAAGAGGTTTGGAGAAGTCAAAAAGAGCAAGCACGCCTGTAATGCGTCGTGCTTATACGGCTGTGTTAGGAAAAAATTTAGTGAAAAAGGAGAAAATTTGGTGAAATGTCGAGAGTATAAAATTGTAACAATGCACATAATGTTTATTCGCTTGATTTACAATTGGACAGGTTAGCGCACTTTTAAAAATCACATGTGAATATTGAATGATAATTTCAAAGGAAATTGTACAATCAAATCTGTCATGTTTGGGAAAGGTTGATTATCATCAAAATTTTACAATGTTTAGAAAATCATATATGTTTATAAAAATTAGATGATAATCTATTTTTAAGGTTATGGATCAAGATATCAAATTTGTGTATGAAACTATCTTGTATATAGGATAAGGTATATTAATGTATATATATAATTACTTGGTAATAATATGTTGCAATGACTATATACAAGTACAAAGCTATGTAAATCATATTTTAATAATTAAATATTTTATTTTATTTTAAGATATCATCAAAATTAATGAAGTTTAAAATGAGTTTCTTATGGTTTAAAATGAATTTTTTAAGGAAAATAATAAAATAATAAAATAAGACTTATAAAATTTGGATTAAACAAACAAAATTATTTTTTTTATAGTATAGGTTTACTCAAATTGAATGTATAATTAAATTTTGTTGGATGCATAATTAAATTTTATATCCAAAGAGTATCCGCTTTGTATATTTTGATAAACCCACATTAAGATAAAATGGAAATCCATGAAATGCAGTGTCGTACTTTGCATTCCACATCCAAACATGAAATTTGTTATAAGGACATAACTTGAAATACAATTAAAAAATAGTATTACCATCATCTTGAATTTTATTGGTTCTTTTAAAGTTGATTTTGATAATATATTTTTTTGTTTAAAATTCCCTAGTTATTAACTTATATATATGGGTGAGTGCAAGAAGTGACCCAAAAAATGGACATGATTAAGAACATCCACTAGGAGGAAGTTCCTATACCTATATGTTTGGATGTGGCTGAACCTCCACGTCGATTGCCACGTAGGTTTAGTGGCAAGAACAAGTGCGCGGTCCTAAGAACACACATGCATTCTTACTGTTAAAATTATTTAAAGGGGCCAAGCGCAATTTGTGCCCATTGTGCACAAATCGCGCTGGTATTTCTCTCATTGGGAAAATATAGTGGGCCTAGAGAGGAGGAAGGAAGGGAGGATGGGGACACCATGTCCACATATGTTACATTTTTCTTAGTTTTAATCCAATTTAGTATTTTTCTCTAAATAATCTAAATTAAAAAAAATTGTAATTTTGTATTTTAAATAAAAAAATGAATCTAATATACATTCCATGGATTTTAAATTGCAACATATATAATACAATGGAATCCCAAGACAATTTAAACTGCTAAGAATAAAACCAAGAAGATCAAAACCCCAACCCACCACCACCACACAATGTAAACACTGAAATTGATGAGGGGTTGGTTATATTATGAACGCTTAAAGAACAATTAAGGGAGACTAAGGGTTGGTTATATTATGAACCCTTAAAGAACAATTAAGGGAGACTAGAGAGACTTGCAGAGTCTCCTTAGTCACTTCTTTGGACATCATTGTGCAGTCCATTGCAAGTGCCCAAGGGAAATTGACCTCTATTTCTGATTATAGGGCATGAATGTACGAGTACTATAACACTGGTTTGGACATAAACCAAGTCAAAGAACTGGGCATTTCAAAACAACAAATATTGTTTATTTTTAGGGATCCTGGAAATGGACAAGAATTACCATTGACTAGGAAACACATCTCCATTGACTGGTGCATCCATCCCCAAATTAGCCAAAATTTGATGGATAGGTGGTATATGGTTTTTGATCAACCTCCCTGTAATAAGAGGGATATGCCCTTATATTTTTTGAGGAAATTATGGGTTGAGTTTATTATGGGTAAGAATTTCAACTACTTTAACATTAGTGACTTCCATGGGGTGGGTCGAGGGTCTACATAGGACCGAGAGCATGGCAGGCGCAACCCTGTGTTAGGTCCTCATCTCCCTAGGCGAAGGCCTAAACCCCCTTGTTCCAGGTGGATATCGGTGGCCGCCCACCTTCTCCAACTAGTCCAAAACATGTTTCTGGTAATTTTGGTAATTTACTATTTTTAGCAGTTTTTAACTTCTGGGGCCATTTTGAGGCCCTAAATGATGTTTTTTGAGAAAACGGGGAGCAACATGGATTGTAGATTGATGTTTCTCACCCAAAAGTTGTAGTTCTCGGATAGATCTTTCCAACGAGCTATCATGCACCCCAAACAGAGATCGTATGCAAAAGTTACGCCCTTGGGAAGTTGACGTATCAACTACCCCCATCGGGGCCCGCAAACCTTTTGGCTTTTCATCTTCCGGGGTTAGGGTTTTGGATTTTCCTTAGGTTAAAAAGGCCCTTAGAGCCTCATTGTAATGATCATATTCTCACGGATGCGAGTATTTGTCACATCTCTTCTCAGAGATAAGCTACCACCATTCTAGCAAGTCTTTCACTCTGTATTTTACAGTCTCTGTACATTTATTTCATTAATAGAAATCGTGTATTACTGTATATCTGTGAATCTTGTTATTTCCTCTATATATATGTTATATTGTTGTCTCTCTTGCAATATCTTTAAATATTTATGTGTTATATCTCCGCTCTCATTTCGTGCCGAAAACAATCCGGATCAGTGGTTTCAGAGCAGGTTGCTCTTGATCGTTTTCAGTACATGTCCCTGACGAGGTCTGAGTATAGCAAGTTGGGTCTCGATCTTGTCTCTCTTGAGTACAATCGCTCTCGCACACCCAAGAAACCCTCAATGGCGGAAGAAAAGAAAAACGATGGAGCAGACGATCCTATCACTCTGTTGCTTGAGCAAGCTCTCACACGACAGAGGGATGAAATGATGGAGAATTTTTCCCACATCCTTCAACACCTGCCAATAGAATCAGGTGCATATTCATCAAGAAACCACTTTGGAGGCACCTCGCCTTTCAAGGTATAGGTTAATTTTGATATTCCTATATTTGAAGGTCAAATAGATGCAGATGCCCTAGATAAATGGTTAAATATACTAGAAGGTTATTTCTCTGTTCATAATTTTTAAGACAAGGAAAAGATCACCTTCGCACTCCTTAAGGCTCTCCCCCATGTAAAACATTGGTGGGAAACTTATTGGGAGCAGAGTTCCACAGAGGAGTATGGAATATATGGGGCCGAGCCCACTTGGGATTTTTTTGTGGATGTGGCAAAGGAACAGTATTACCCTATTGGAAACTATGAGGACCAGTACATGAGATGGACCACACTGCAGCAAGAGAAGGGCCAATCAGTTTCAGAGTTCACCAATAGCTTTCATACCTTGCACACCAAGCTGGGTATCAAAGACTCTGAACGAAATTGGATTCTAAAATACCGTGGGGCTCTACACAGATACATCCAAACTGAAATGGATTTCCTGGACATCTCATCACTCGGTTCTGCCTATCGTTATGCTGTTAAAATCGAGCAAAACTTTAAGCACCAGAACAAACGGGAGTTCGAGTTTGCAAATCCACAACAACCAAAGTATGACAATGATAGCCCTAACAAACAGTCTCCTGAAAACCAGTCCAAGCCACAGGAAAAGAAGGGTCACGGGAAGACAAATAAGGACACCAGGAAATGGTGCGATTTCCACAAAAGCCCCTGGCACAACACCGATGAATGTCGCTCAAAACATTCATTGGTGGTCAAGATCAAAGACAAGGAGCCGAACCCTGATTCAGAATATGATTCAAAAAATACTTTTAAAAGACAGATCATCGACGCAGACCCTACTGCTATTGTCGCGACAACAACAATTCAACGAGAAGAACCAACAGATCCAGAAGAGGGGGAGCTCCTTTTTCATTCACAGATGTGGGTGAAGTGGACCCTACTGCATTTTATTGTTGATAGTGGAAGCCAAAAGAATGATGCAGGAGCATCACCAACACATCAAGCGAGCCAGCGCGGAAGCGGAAAACAGTTGGACAAGCCAACACAAATTTTGAAACACACTTGGAATTGTTGCGCAAATCTTAAATGAGCCATTAAGATGAGGCACACTTGTATATTGTAATGGACCTTGAGTAGATTTCTCTCGTCCTTTAGTAGGTAGACGACATTTAAAATAGTTAATGTAAAGTAGATAGAATTTAATTCTAGACTAGACAGTTGTAGAGCGCAAGAGGGAAACGGGATATAGACACCCTCATTGTGCATTGTAACATTATTCAGAAGCATTAGGAGCAAGAGCATGCAGAGAGTTGTGTAGAGAACACCCATGTATCGATATTTGAATTAATAGAAGAAGATTGGTTCAAATTCATGGTTTTATGTCTGATTCTCTGTGTATTGATGTTATGCTCATGAATGTTTGCTTCCTGTTATACACTTGCTTTTACATGCTATGTATATGTTTTCATGTTTAATTTGAAGTCTGAAAGAGTGAAGGAATGAGTTTCAATTGTTTCTCTACTTGAGCCAGAGGATTCCTGCAAGGAGTGCAGTCGAAGTGTCTGCAAGGAGTGCATTGACAGAGGGTTAAGATAGAGATAGTTTTTGTTCTCATTTCCTCCTAGAAGTACAGTTGGGTACAAGAGTCGTGCAAGGAGTGCGCAGGCCGGGTAAAAGTCTCAGGGTTGCGAACCTGAGTGAAGTTTTGGAGGACTGTTGTTGTAGGTGTGCACAGAGTTGAGAAACTTCAACACTTAGACGTGGTTAAAGGGTTGCCACAAGGAGTGCATGCAAGAGTTTTCCTGAAGGACTTGAGTTCGTGGACAGCTCAGGAAGGATAATCCTTCGATATTTGTCGAAGGACAGCGCAGAGGAGTTGTACCTTGAAAGATTGACAAGGAGCATGGAAAATTTGCACGCAAGCGAATGAGTTCAGGAGGAACACTTAGCCATTTCGCAATTTCCATTCAGGAAGAGTGGACGGTCGGAATCCTCCGAGAAGAATTTGCGACACCCCGTGGATCGACAGATCTCACCAGGGTGCATGGGAGATATGACGTCACATTCTCTAGAAGATCGAAGCTCAGGAGGAACGGAGCTGTTGATCAGGGTCACGAGGGTCGTTGGATTCACACCCATATCGTGAATCGGGGTTTCATGAGTCGAAGCTCTAAATTATTGCAACAGGAATCGTGATATTGCGATACGCGATATCTCGACAGTCGAAGGACAGTGTGTGGGGCCACAGGAAGTTAGTGGAGGATAGGTGGCATGTGTATCGTAGTTCAGGGAAAGTAAAGTCTCGAACCCATTGACATCAAGATTCGCGATCCCGTGAACCCCGAAATCCCAATAGAAGTGACGGGAAGTGGAAAGGTCAACTCCCACGTGTGTGTCAGAGTTCGGTGTATCGGGTATCGGGAGTCGGTAAGACGGGTTGCTTGATATCGCGAGTACCGAAATCGCGATAAGGGAATTTACGATAGAGGAAAGGGAAAAGTCAGCATTGACTGGCCATCGGGTCTCGGGGATTCGAGAGCCCAGTGATCGACCATTGGACTTGCGAAGTCACGAGTTTCGATTCCCCAATAAGTAAAGAGAGGGGGATCGCGCAAAGAAATCTGTGGGAGCAGATTTCTCGATAGGGAAATAGAAGGACCAGTTAGTGTTCTTCGGGCCGAGGAAAGAGAAGGATCCTGTGAGCGGGCATGCTCGAGGGTGCGGCTGCATCAGTTTGGTATCAGAGATCTGACAGATTGGTCTTTGCTTTCTGTAGCAGAGAAGAGAATTTGCCATGCCGCCAAGGAGAGATAGACAATCACCCAATCCAGAGGATAGGGAGGTGCAGAGAAGAAGAGGCAGGCAGATGGCAAATCCAGAAATGGAAAGACAAATGCGTGATCTCCGAGCAAGACTCAAAGATATGGAGACAACGCAAAGACGCACAGCTAGTGCAGGGGATCCGAGTGATTTCGAGAGTGAGATTGAGGCTGAACGTGAAGAGGAGGTTGCAGCCGAAGATGCATCAAATGAGCATTTGATCAAAGCTATTGCCAGGATGGGTGCAAGAGTGAAGATGGACATTCCAGTTTACGAGGGAAACTTGGATGCAGAGGAGCTTCTAGATTGGATTAGAGCGTTGGATACATATTTCGACTATGAAGATGTCGAAGAGGACAAGAAAGTCAAGCATGTTGTTACACGCTTGAAAGGACATGCAACATTGTGGTGGGATGAGCTACAAGCTGACAGACGCTGCAAGGGAAAGAAAAAGATCAAGAGCTGGGACAGGATGATCGTGAATATGAAGGCGAAATTCATCCCCAGGGACTATCAAATTACTTTGTTCAGGAGAATGCAGAACCTGAGACAGAAGTTGATGACAGTGAAAGAATACATTGAGGAATTCTAACGACTGAACATCAGGGTAGGTCATCGGGAGAGCGATGATGAAAAAGTTGCCAGATACATGAATGGCCTGAGATATGATATCCAGGATGAGATGAGCATGCTAACCATCCGAATGGTGGAAGATGCTTACCAATTGGCTCTGAAAGCAGAGGAGAAGCTGAGCCGAAAACAAAGTCAGAGGGGCCGAGGTAGAAGTCATCCCAGAGGCAAAGCAGTTTCCCAGGATAAATACTAGAAGCCCAAGGAGGAATGGAAGAAACCTCAGACTCGTGCAGAGAGAGGTGGAACCTCACAGTGGGGGCCATATGTTGAACAGAGAGGGAAACATAATGAACAGAGGGGAGATTATGCCGACAACAACACTTTTCCTCATACTAGAGGTAGAGGAAGAGGAAGAGGTGGAGTAATCACATGCTTCACGTGTGGAAAAAATGGGCACAAGTCTTATGAGTGTCCATAGAAAAAGAAGGACACTGGAGAAGCTCACATCACCAAAGCATGGAGATGGGATGTTGAGGTAGAAGATGCTAAAGGCGGAAGATCGCTTATGATGCGAAAAGTCCTTTTGATGCCCGAGAAGGAGGTGGAAGGTTCAGTCCAAAGGACCAGACTCTTTAGGATTGCTTGCAAGACCATGGATAGGGTATGCAAGTTCATCGTAGACAGTGGTAGCATGGATAATCTTGTATCCACAGAGATGGTAGAGAAGCTGGAGCTGGAGACGACTGATCATCCAAGCCCATACAAAGTTTCGTGGCTACAGAAAGGACACCAGGTAACCGTTACTAAACAATGCTTGGTTGAATTCAAGATAGGTGGATATAATGATAGGATCTTGTGTGATGTTATTCCCATGGATGTTTGTCATCTATTACTTGGTAGACCATGGAAATATGATAGAAATGTGATTCATGATGGGCGAATGAACACCTACACCCTAGAGAAGAATGGGAGGACACACATGTTGCTTCCGATAAAGGATAAGGAGGTGAAGCCGGAAGTAAGCAACATAGTACTTCTCATGAGTGGGAAGGAACTTCTTACGGAGGTGAAGAAGAAGGAGGATCCACAATTCTTTGTGGTCAGGAAGCCGCAGATTGTTCTGACTAGCACAAGAGTGGATGATTTACCGGATGAAGTTCAGGAATTGCTGGAAGAGTTCGCTGACATCATAGTGGACGAACTACCTTGTTCGTTGCCACTGATAAGGAGTGTGAGTCATCATATTGATCTCATACCAGGAGCTAGTTTACCAAACAAAGCCGCGTACAGATTGACGCTGCAGGAAAATGAGGAGGTTAAGAGGCAAGTCCATGATTTGTTGGACAAAGGATTGGTCAGGGAAAGCTTGAGTCCATGTGTTGTTCCAACAGTACTCAGTCCGAAGAAAGACGGAGGCTGGAGGATGTGTACCGACTCGAGGGTGATCAATAAGATAACCATCAGGTACAGGTTTCCATTGCCGAGGATGGATGATTTGATGGATTTCTTGAGCGGAGCAAGGTACTTTTCAAAGATTGATTTGAAAAGTGGATATCACCAGATTCGCATGAGAGAAGGTGATGAGTGGAAGACAACCTTCAAAACCAACGAAGGGTTATATGAATGGCTTGTTATGCCGTTTGGCTTAACAAATGCACCAAGTACCTTCATGAGGTTGATGAACGAAGTCCTGAGGGAGTTCATCGGGAAATTTGTCATCATATACTTGGATGACATACTGGTTTATAGTAAATCAGTGGCAGAGAACTTGAAGCATTTGTCTACAGTGATGCAGAAACTACAACAGGAGAAGCTGTTGATTAATATGAAGAAATCCTCATTTATGAAGACAGAGCTCATTTACTTGGGGTTTGTTATTTCAGCGAATGAGTTGAGGATGGATCCGGATAAGGTGTAAGTGATCAAGAATTGGCCATCACCGAGGAATGTATTCGAGGTGAGAAGTTTTCATGGTTTGGCTAGTTTCTACCGAAAATTCATCAGGAATTTCAGTGGAATTAGTGCAGCGATGATGGATACAGTGAAGAAGAGGCATAAGTCTTTTCACTGGACAGAAGAAGCTGAAAAGAGTTTCAATCTGTTGAAAAGGAAGATCACGGAACAACCGGTTTTGGTGTTGCCGGATTTCCAGAAAACATTTCAGGTGAAATGTGATGCAAGCGGATTTGCAATAGGAGCGGTCTTAAGTCAAGATGATAGGCCAATTGCATACTTCAGTGAGAAGCTGAATGAGGCGAAGGTGAAATACTCCACATACGACAAGGAATTTTATGCTATCATACAGGCATTGAAGAAGTGGAGGCATTACTTGATCCCGAAAGAATTTGTCCTATACAGTGATAATCAGGCATTACAGTTTGTGACTCAACAGGAAAAGTTGAATCAAAAACATGTAAAATGGGTTGAGTATATGCAGAATTTCACATTTGTGATTAAACACATTTCTAGTACTTCTAACAAAGTTGTTGATGCTTTAAGCAGAAAGTGTTTGCTGTTGCGGGAGTTCAGAGTCCACACTTTAGGTTTTGACGATCTCAGGAATATGTACGCAGATTATCCAGATTTTCAGGAAGTGTATGAAGCAGTTGAGAATCCAGTTCTCAGAGACAGAAGCCCGTGGATAGAATACATGATCCAGGAAGGATTGTTGTTCAGAGGCAATCGACTGTGTATTCCAAAATGCTCCATGAGGGAGAACTTGTTGAAGGAGAAACACAGTGGTGGATTGGTAGGACATTTCGGTCATGAAAAAACATTCACGAAATTGAATGAGTCATATTTTTGGCCGGGAATGCGAGCCGATGTCAAGAGGTTTGTAGACAGATGCAGAATTTTCCATCATTCGAAGGGAAGGAAGCAGAATGCGGGTTTTTATCAGCCATTGCCCATACCAAAGAGGCCATGGGAGGCGATAAGCATGGATTTTGTATTGGGGTTGCCAAGGACACAAAGAGGTGTTGATTCAATCTTTGTTGTAGTGGATAGGTTTTCTAAAATGCCACACTTCATTCCATGTCAGAAGACCAGTGATGCAACTCACATTGCAAATCTGTTCTTCAAAGAGGTCATTCGACTCCATGGGTTGCCGAAAAGTATAGTTTCGGACAGAGACACGAAATTCATAGGGCATTTTTGGAGGACCTTATGGAAAAAGCTGGGGACTAATTTGATGCTTAGTTCAGCTTATCATCCTCAGACGGAAGTAGTCAACAGAAGTCTGGGAGACTTGTTGAGAAGCTTGGTGACAGAGCACCACAGCAGTTGGGACAATATATTGTCGTAGGTAGAGTTTGCGTATAACGACTCAGTGAATCGGAGCATAGGGAAAAGTCCATTTCAGGTTGTTTATGGTATGCATCCAAGAGGAGTTTCTGAACTGAGAGATTCAAAACAGACTACTACTAGCAGCGCTAGTGCAGAGGAATTCGCAGAGGCGATGAAGGAACTTCACAGCCAGGTGAAGGAGCGACTACTGGAATCAAGCCAAGAGTATAAACGCAGAGCTGATCAGCATAGGAGACAACTTTAGCTTGAAGTTCGTGATCTAGTTCTAGCACAGTTGAGGAAAGAAAGGTTCCCGAGGGGAACACACAATAAGATGAAGATGAAGAAAATTGGACCATGCAAGGTCTTGAGAAAATTTGGGGACAATGCTTATGAGATTGGATTACCCGATGGAATCGGAATATCTCCGATATTCAATATCTCAGATTTGTACGCATACAGGGTTGGAGAAGTAAAGACTGGAGATGAGTAGCCAACGATCCATTGGACGAAACAGATGCCAGTTGTAGAGAATCCGCAAATGGAATGCATACTGGACAAGAGAGTGAGCAAGAGGACTAGGCGAAAGCAATACTTCGAGTATCTAGTCAAATGTAAGAACCATATAGTTGAAGATGTCAGCTGGGAGACTGAAGTAGTGATACAGAAGCATGGACAGACCATGCAGGAGCTCATGGATAGGATCCCATGAAAGTTTTCAAGCCGAGGAGTATGATGGAGGAGCATCACCAACACATCAACCGAGCCAGCGTGGAAGTGGAAGACAGCTGGACAAGCCAGCACAAATTTTGAAAAACACTTGGAATTGTTGCGCAAATCTTAAATGAGCCATTAAGATGAGGTGCACTTGTATATTGTAATGGACCTTGAGCGGATTTCTCTCGTCCTTTAGTAGGTAGACGACATTTAAAATAGTTAATGTAAAGTAGATAGAATTTAATTCTAGACTAGACATTTGTAGAGCGCAAGAGGGAAACGGGATATAGACACCCTCATTGTGCATTGTAACATTATTCAGAAGCATTAGGAGTAAGAGCATGCAGAAAGATGTGTAGAGAACACCCATGTATCGATATTTGAATTAATAGAAGAAGATTGGTTCAAATTCATGGTTTTATGTCTGATTCTCTGTGTATTGATGTTATGCTCATGAATGTTTGCTTCCTGTTATACAATTGCTTTTACATGCTGTGTATATGATTTCATGTTTAATTTGAAGTCTGAAAGAGTGAAGGAATGAGTTTCAATTGTTTCTCTACTTGAGCCAGAGGATTCCTGCAAGGAGTGCAGTCGAAGTGTCCACAAGGAGTGCATTGACAGAGGGTTCAGATAGAGATAGTTTTTGTTCTCATTTCCTTCTAGAAGTGCAGTTGGGTACAGGAGCCGTGCAAGGAGTGCGCAGGCCGGGTAAAAGTCTCAGGGTTGCAAACCTGAGTGAAGTATTGGAGGACTGTTGTTGTAGGTGTGCGCAGAGTCGAGAAACTTCAACACTTAGACGTGGTTGAAGGGTTGCCGCAAGGAGTGCGTGCAAGAGTTTTCCTGAAGGACTTGAGGCCGTGGACAGCTCAGGAAGGATAGGCCTTCGATATTTGTCGAAGGATAGCGCAGAGGATTTGTGCCTTGAAAGATTGACAAGGAGCATGGAAAATTTGCGCGCAGGCGAACGAGTTCAGGAGGAGCACTCAGCCATTTCGCAATTTCCATTCAGGAAGAGTGGACGATCGAAATCCTTCGAGAAGAATTCGCGACACCCCGTGGATCGTCAGATCTCACCAGGGTGCATGGGAGATACGACGTCACATTCTCTAGAAGCTCGAATCTCAAGAGGAACGGAGCCATTGATCAAGGTCACGAGGGTCGTTGGATTCACATGCATATCGTGAATTGGGGTTTCATGAGTCGAAGCTCCAAATTATTGCAACAGGAATCACGATATCGCGATACGCGATATCCCGACAGTCGAAGGACAGTGTGTGGGGCCACAGGAAGTTAGTGGAGGACAGGTGGCACGTGTATCGAAGTTCAGGGAAAGTAAAGTCCCAAACCCATTGACATCAGGATTTGCGATCCCGCGAACCCCGAAATCCCGATAGAAGTGACGGGAAGTGGAAAGGTCAACTTGCACGTGTGCGTCAGAGTTCGGTGTATCGGGTATCGGGAGTCGGTAGGATGGGTTGCTTGATATCGCGAGTACCGAAATCACGATAAGGGAATTTCCGATAGAGGAAAGAGAAAAGTCAGCGTTGACTGGCCATCGGGTCTCGGGGATTCGAGAGCCCAGTGATCAACCATTGGACTTGCGAAGTCATGAGTTTCGATTCCCCGATAAGTAAAGAGAGGGGGATCGCGCGAAGAAATCTGTGGGAGCAGATTTCCCGATAGGGAAATAGAAGGACCGGTTAGTGTTCTTCAGGCCGAGGAAAGAGAAGGATCCTGTGAGCGGGCGTGCCCGAGGGTGCAGCTGCATCAAAGAACCTCATCTCAGCAGAGGTCATTAAATGGTTGGGATTGTCGACAACACCACACCTGCAACCATACAACATCGGGTGGCTTCGCCAAGGACGAGATCTTCGTGTCAGCTAGCAGTGTCAATTGTCATACAACATCCAACCCTTCAAGGATGAGGTATTATGTGATGTTTCCCCACTGGATGTCTGTGATGTTCTCTTGGGCCAGCCATATATGTGGAAATTCCATGCTATCTATGAGTCTCAACCCTGTAGTGTCATTATTACTCTAGGGGGTCATCTCTACAGGATACCAGAGGTAGTTCCAACTACTACCCCACCTAAACAGTGCTGCAAGGCAGTATCTCATACTACAAAATTCATTTTCTCCACAATCTGTTCAAAAGGGGAACAAAAGGATACTGCAACCACTACAACCTCGGCCTAAGCACCTTCTATCCAACAGAAGCAGGTCAACAAGGTTGCAACAAAGAACAAAGATTCCTTCTGCACACATGCATCTAAAATAGCCAGACTGGTTAAAAAGGTCCAAACCTTCTAGCCAAAGGTTCGTGATAGCCTTCAACAAGCTAAGCAACGCCACTTCTTCAGCAAGGCAAGCAAATCACCAAGATTCAGATTCAGCAATCGCTTTCCCCTCTCCCCCGGGAACTCAACACAATGGAGACCATTTCTTCCTAAGGAGAGAGGATTAATCTAGGTGGATATTGGTGGCCGCCCACCTTCTCCAACTGGTCCAAAACATGTTTCTGGCAATTTTGGTAATTTACTATTTTTAGCAGTTTTTAACTTTCGGGGCCATTTTGAGGCCATAAATGATGTTTTTTGAGAAAACGGGGAGCAACATGGATCGTAGATTGATGTTGCTCACCCAAAAGTTGTATTTCTCGGATAGATCTTTCCAATGAGCTATCATGCGCCCCAAACGAAGATCGTATGCAAAAGTTACGCCCTTGGGAAGTTGACGTATCAACTACCCCCATCGAGGCCCGCAAACATTTTGGATTTTCATCTTTCGGGGTTAGGGTTTTGGATTTTCCTTATGTTAAAAAGGCCCTTAGAGCCTCATTGTTATGATCATATTCTCACAGATGCGAGTAGCCATCACATCTCTTCTCAGAGATAAGCTACCACCATTCTAGCGAGTCTTTCACTCTGTATTTTACAGTCTCTGTACATTTATTTCATTAATAGAAATCGTGTATTACTATATATATGTGACTCTTGTTATTTCCGCTATATCTCTGTTATATTATTGTCTCTCTTGCAATATCTCTAAATATTTATGTGTTATATCTCCGCTCTCATTTCGTGCCGAAAATAATCTGGATCACCCCTACCCAACATCCTTTTGTTGTAGATAACTTGCAATAGGTGAAACTGGCCATCTCATCATTGACTCGTATCTTAGTGCAACACAGTAGCTTTGTTGCACTATCTCGGTAGGAGGTTCCTACCAATGACATTGATAGAGGGGTTGGAGCGTCATCATGCATAGGAGAGTATAGTGAGGAGAGGGCACATGGACATAGAAACTGTCCATGTGAACCTCACAGATGATCGAGTTGTGGGAAGACATGCTATTGGCCTATAGATCCTAGTGGACAACATAACTTCATGGAGGAGGTTAGTATCTTAATCCTCTCTATGTTATTCATCGTTATATATTTATTTTTTAATTTGTGTATTTATATAGATATTTGATTGTATATTGTTTTGTAGTTGTTGCATCCCAGCAGACAACCCTCTACACTTATGGATGCGCCAATGCCTAGCCCCACCACTGATGCAACAATAGAGGCAGAATGTTCAATGGGTGCACTGCACACATAGGTATGTATCACATTTGATAGATTCAACATAGTCATTTCTTTATTTTATGACATCCTCAATTTTTTTATATGTTCTCGTGTTTCTAGAGGATTTGGCAGCAGGTGATGTCAAGGATTGTCCATCTGGGATGGACAAGTCACTAGCATCATAGGTATCATGTGTAAAGTTAAATATCATATAATTCTCAAATTGTGTGTTTATGTTTTTGAATTTTACTATTTGGTACTAATAATTCAATTCTATTCATATGTATGCAGGTTTTCGATATATTTGCTAGGTATAGTAGTATTGCACCCCCTGGGTACCTGGATGTTTCTTCTGGGTTAACTTTCTCTAGTCCTAGGGTGTTGGAATCACTTGTACAACCTGTGAGGGTCCATCACAACCCACATGTCTGTCACCCACCCCCACCACCACTTTTGGTCCCATCGAGAGATACTGCCACCATAGAGGTTGTCTCAGAGCAAGTTGTACAACCTAGTGCTCCATATGCCAGTGAATATCCATCAATGCCTGAGATATTCATGGTGAGATAATGCATTGATGATAATTTTTTTATGTTTCATGATTTTTTTTTGCACATATTTGTTTAATTTTCTTGACTTGATCCTTGTAACTGATGTAGGGTGGCATTGCAGAGAGATTGTGGTCACAAAGGATGGTAACACCCTCACGATTGACATTTTCATATGCAGTGAGTTTTCTTATGTTAAATTAAAAGTATGATTTTCCTTGTTTATTAATTCATTGATAAAAGAACTTATAATATTGTTCATTCTTTGTGCAGTCTCCAGAGCATTGAAGCATGCCTAGGCCTAGAATTTCTTGAGGTGCATCCTTCAGAAAGAGAATAAATATAGTTTTACAGGATTCTCCTAAGGGTGGAGAGGGTGGCAATGGTCAATGATTGACCAACTATTGCCATTTTGTATCTAGGCCATGATATAGATGTTTTTTATGTTAGGGCAGTTGTTGTCGTTTTGTATACTGGGCATGAGTTGCCATTTTGTAAAAAATGTACAATTTAGATGGTATATATATATATATATATATATATTTCATGGCATGTTTTTTATTAATCACATTGTTTTTACATTTGATGTTGATGAATATATGAATTCCAAAGTGTATGAATTTTATGTGTATTGATCCCTTGATTTGTTTATAAAGAGATTATAAATACTTGCATTACGCATTAAGGAACAACTTATGGTGGAAAATATTGCTAAGTGTTAAATCCATAAGCAATTAATGGTTCTCAATAAACATTTCTTGTTAATCAACCATGTATCTCTACATCATCGATAGGTCATTCCTTCTGAATTATTTGCATGAATGTTGTGGATATCCATATTCTAAATCACAACCAACAATATGGACTACCTCTTGAATTATCTCCATCTAAATCCAATGACAATCCACACTCAAATAGTGGTCACTTGAAAATATTGTGACCTAAAAAATGGCATATTACAATAATTTATTATAGAAATAAATTTTATCATTTATCTTCTATACAATTGTAAATCACTTAACAATTTCAGCTCAATGTTATTTTCTAGGGCACACACATTATTTCCTTTTTTCTATGCATGATATATATAAAATCATTTTATTTATGTGTAACCCTTCATAAATGCCAAAAATACTAGTAAGGACTCATTAATGCACATGTTTGTTTAGATTGTGTAGTGGGTATATGTAAATTTTGTTAAACCCATCAATTATTAATAACATTTATTCAGTCTTCCATGATTTCCACTAAACTTATTGATTTTGATCAATAAAAGAAGAGAGTTCACATGGAAACTAGATCTTAGAATGGGTATAATTTTCCACCTACAAATAAAGGTTTTGATGTTATATTTGATGACACACCATAGAAAGTAATGCTATGCTACCAAAATTCCTCCAGGGAGACTTGAAACCATTATTATTTTCCCTTCACCATCTATGAGATTTTATTTCACATTCCTACCCAATTCTTGGGTTAGAGCACACAAGGAGACAAAGGACCTTCCCAAACCCAATCCCAGAAACATGTTGATGCCATGCCATTGCCATGTCTTTCCATGCCATGTCATTTTCATTCCTTGCCAAGACATTCCATGGCATGCCATTTCCACGCCATTATCAAACCTTTCCATGCCATTTCCATGCCTTTCCAAGCCAGTCCATTGTCATGCAATGCCATTCCATTTCCATGCCATTTACGTTCCTTTCCATATCATGCCATTTCCATGCCAATGTTATGCCTTGCCAAGACATGCCATGGCATTGCACTCCATTTCCATGCCAATGCTATGCCTTTCCAACACATGCCATGGAATTGCATTCCATTTCCATGCCTTTCCAATCCATGCCATTCCATTCCATTACATTTTCATGTAGTTTCACATGCCTTGTCATGTAATTTTGCATTTTTCCTTTCCTTGCATGGACTTGCCTTGCTTTTCTATAACACTCTGTTTCCCCTAGTCTGTAAAAATAACTATATTGGCCAAGAACTATGGCAAACTCAAAGATGTGAATGTTTGATTTGATGAACCTTTGTATAAAAGGTCGATGAATGTAAATTATGTTATGATTATGTGTTGCATGACTGTTGGGAGGGGGATGTGCTAAAAGAGACCACGATAGCTAATGAGAGGTGGTGGAAGGGACCTGGAATGGTTGCGTTAACTTCCACTGAGCTAGTACCGTATTGGTTTTTACTTGCTCGAAGACCAAAGAAACTCTTTGACCCTGGAATGGATTTCTCGTCAGATTGGTAGGTGGGGAGGCTCCTCAAGAGTTAATGAGGGAATGGGGATGAACCGCCCATCCGTAACAGCTCCCAGACCTGACCACGAACGGGGAAATTCACGCCACACGTAATCTTGCAGAGAAAAGGCAAGAGAGTAAGTGTGGTAAGGGAGAGAGCAGAACATGTGCGACAGGGATCGCGGAAGAGAACTGGAGAAAACTCTAGAAACACAGAGAGATTTGAACATAGGAGAAGGAGAGTAACCTTCGTCCTTGACTTTCGTTAAGCTGGGAGTAGGAGACTGAATCTCAAGCATTGTGGTCTAGCTCGAGAGTGTCTAGCGGTAAATCCGTTTGGAGTCACTGAGCTTACGGTTGGGTGGAAACGAGCACCCTTCTCAGCAGTCGTGTCACACCTAGTCTTTCTAATAAGTGTTTATATCTTATATCTTGAATTGAATATCCTGGATGCATGCTCATGTTTATACACTCATAAATTGTTTATGTATTGAAGTGTTTTCCTTGTGTTTTGATCGGAAATAATGGATGCATGCTTATACTCATATGACCATAATCGGTTTATGCATAGAATGAATAAGTTCAGAATATGAGTCCCTTCCCTTGAGATTTGTTCCATCTAATTGACTCGTGTTATGTCCTGGTTTGTTTTCCCGAAGGCACCTCCTTCTGGGAAGTTCCCTCGCATTCAAGAGTTGGAGTGAGTTCCTTGAAAAGACTACCGATTTAGTAAACCCACGAGTTTACTTTACCCCTGACGCAGAGTTCATAGCTCAGTGAATTAGGAAGGCTTTTCAGTCAGGTAACCAATCCCAGGGATAATTACCCAAGAACCTGCTGAAGGATCATGTGATCTGAGTCTAGAAACCTTGTACTAGAGAGAGTAGTTCTCTCAAGTTTTCAGCATTTCATTGTTTCGGCACCCAGGAAATCCAAGGGCAAGACCCCTCATATTCGCCAGTCGCGAAATCTTGATATGCGAAACCCTGAATCGATTTAGCGTGAATAGGTTTCGACGTTTCGACACCCGGGAAACCCAAGGGAAAGACCCCTCGTATTCGCCAGTCACAAAATCCCGATATGTGAAACTCTGAATCAGTTTAGCGTGAATAGGTTTCAGTGTTTCGGCACCCAGGAAACATAAGGGTAAGACCCATCGTATTCATCATTCGCAAAATCCCCATATGAGAAACCCCGCATCGATTTACCGTGAATAGGTTTCAGTGTTTCACCACCCAGGAAACCCAAGGGAAAGACCCCCTCGTATTTGCCAGTCGCGAAATCCCGATATGCGAAACCCCGAATCGGTTTAGTGTGAATAGGTTTCGGCGTTTCGGCGACCGGGAAACCCAAGGGCAAGATCCCTCATCTTCGCCAGTCGCGAAATCCTGGTATGCGAAACCTCGAATCAGTTTAGCATGAATAGGTTTCGGCGTTTCGGCACCTGGGAAACCCAATGGCAAGACCCCTCGTCTTCGCCAGTCACGAAATCCCGATATGAGAAACCCCAAATTAGTTTAGCATGAATAGGTTTCGGCATTTCGGCACCTAGGAAACCTAAGGTTAAGACCCCTCATCTTCACCAATCGTGAAATCCCGATATGCAAAACTCCGAATCGATTTAGTGTGAATAGGTTTCGGCATTTCAGCACCCGGGAAACCCAAGGGCAAGACCCCTCATCTTCACCAGTCGTGAAATCCTGGTATGCGAAACCCTAAATCAGTTTAGCGTGAATAGGTTTCGGCATTTCGGCACCCGGGAAACCCAAGGGCAAGACCCCTCATCTTTGCCAGTCATGAAATCCCGGTATGCGAAACCCTGATGCACTCTATGAATGAGCCCTAGGTCACCGGATAGGGTCTTGTGGTAGGAAGGAGGAGTCCTGAAAGAATATGGAGTTAAGACCTCGCCATAAATCCTGAAAGGTAGAATGTCGAGATTTAATCCGGGCCATTGATCAAGTCGACAATCTGGACCATAGATCCAGATGATATCGGGCTTTCGGCTTTCGGGGATTTGAAAGGGAAAGGAGGAACGCTTGCATCACGATTCCCTAAATCGTGAAACCCCGAAGGCATTTAGAGGAATATCTCCAGGTCATAGGATAGGTCATATGAAAAGACACCTAAGGGAGGAGCTAAGGATCTGTTAGACCCTTTCGGGTTTCAACATTTCAAAAGACAGAGAACAGGGGAACCCTTGCATCGCGATTCCCTGAATCGCGAAATCCGAAAGCACCTTTTTGGTATGGCCGGTGGTCATAGCCAATGATCACATGGAGGAGGATAAGGGAAGGATGGTCTGCACTAGTCCCCATAGAAATTCGAGAATTCTGTCCCTCGAAGAAAAGACACACAAAAAAAAAAAAAAACTTATTTGTCGTAGTGGGTGTGTGACAAAATGGTATCAGAGCATGGTTACAACACTTGTCCTTCTTGGGCTCATGAATGAGTTGCACAGAAATTCCATTTGAAGTACTCTTAAAAGGAGTAAACCTCTACCTTAACCCCCTTTATCAAAAGCGTAAGTTAAGAATGAAAATTTCCTATTGTGTGTATGCATTTGAAAAACATGAACTATGCGCTGATTATGAATTAAAATAATGTTGACTAACAACAAGTGTTCTTCCTTGCACAACAAGTGGATGATCAATTGCGGGAAACTGCAGACACGTAGAATGGTGACACACCACGAAGTGGGGGATGGCTCCCACAATAGAGACAAAGAGTCTGACGAAATGAGAGTGGTAGAGACCCCTCCAGATCTAGCTGAGACTTTGAGAAGCCTCATGGTCGAACTACAGAGCTGCAAGGCCGACGACGAGAGGTTGATAAAAGAGCAAGAGAAGCACATGGAAATTAATGTAGTCTTGCTGCAGAGCTTATCCGACACACAAAGACAATTGCAACATGGACTTGATGCCAGTCACATGGACCAACGACAGACACAGAGAAGTCGAAGCCCAACTTGGATACAAAAATGTGGTCCTTTAAGTGGCCACACTGAGAGGAGCACCTCGAGAAAGGTCCACCCCAGAGACAAGGGACAAGTGTCGAAAGATTTCTCTGGAAAGGGAACTGGTGACTCGAAGGGATATTCTAGTAGCAGAACTAGTTCTTAATCATGAAGAAAATGAAAGAAGCGAAATCATTCCAAAAATCATAATCTCGTAGAATTCAAGAAGGCCAAACCACCCTCTTTTGATGGTGAAATAAAGAAGGGAGAGGAAGCGGAGGCCTGGCTGCTTGGAATAAAGAAGCATTTCAGAGTCCATGACTTCTCGAAAAACTTGAAGGCTTGAGTAGCCTCTTTCAACCTAAATGGGAAGGCTTCCATTTGGTGGGAAGACCTTAAGAACATAAAAGGGATTCATGAAGAGGACGTATCTTGGGAATGGTTTGAGAAACATTTCAGGAAGAAGTATCTGTCGAAAAAGTATTTTGATGGAAAGACTAAAGAATTCTATGAACTCAAGCTGGGACAATGCACCATAGAGGAATATGTCAGCAGATTCCTCGAGTTGCTGAGGTACATACCCTGTATAAAAGCAAAAAAGGCAAAGGTGCAATGATTCATCAGTGGACTACCTAAGGACTATTAGAACATGATTGAGTTTGATGAGACAAAGACCCTAGAAGACACTATCTGAAAGGCAAGATATTGTTATGAATAGCTGGGGCATCGGACAAAACCTCATGAAGGCTGGAAGCAGAAGAATAGTTTGGGATTCCAGAAAAATGGGTTTAAATCCCCAAGATTTAAAAACTATAAAAAGGACTCAAGGATGAGCTTCCCAACCCGAATTGTACACCAGCAAAATTTCCCCTCCTAGAGAAGAAATAAACCTTTTGGATCTACCCCAGGAAAGATTGATAACCCGAAGAAAGAACCCTTGAAATGTTGGGTTTGTGGAGAAGAACATCTACTGAGGGACTGCCCACACTGACAGCAAAATAGTCAGAGAATTTACAATGTTCGAGAAGCTACCACCATCAATGACGTGGCCAAGAGTATGCCGCAAATTTATGTAGCCATGGATAATAAACAAGCTGACCACCAAGCTTCAGTGGTGGAGATGGAAGGTATGATCACCAACCATCTAGTGTCTATTCTAATTGACCCTGGTTCAGATTTGAGTTATATAGATTTTAAGGTTGTTGATAAGTGTAAATTACAGCCACATGAACATGCCAAGCCATGGTTGGTATAATTAGCCACTGGCACCAAAAGAAAGGTAGCGGAGGTCATACCAACTTGCCAATTCACTATGGGTGAATTCCCCACCCAAGCAACCCTTAACATACTACCCCTTGGATCATATGACCTGTTGATTGGTATGGACTGGCTAGCCACATATAAAGCTAGACTGGACTGTTACCATAAAACCTTAGAATGTGTAAGTGAATAAGGAAGAAGGATAACCCTTCAAGGGATCCAAAAACCTGTTTCAGTGAGATGAATATTAGCCCTTCAAATGAGAAAGTATTGCAGAAAGGGATGTCCACTATATGCGATACAGGTGTTGGAATCAGTTGAAGATGACAAACCAAGCCTTGTAGACCATCCCACACTAAGAGAATATAGAGATTTGTTTCCGGAAGAGGTACCGGATCTACCTCAGAGAAGGGACATTGACTTCTCGATAGAATTTGCACCAGGAGCAGTGCTAGTGTCTAGGACACCCTATAGAATGAGCACACCCGAGCTAGTTGAGCTTAAACTACAACTAAAAGAAATGATGGAAAAAGGCTATATCCAACCCAGCGTGTCCCCATGGGGAGCACCAGTTCTGTTTGTGAAGAAGGAAGATGGTACACTATGACTGTGCATAGATTATAGACAAATCAATAAAGTAACCATAAAGAACAGGTACCCCTTACCCTAGATTGATGACTTGTTCGATCAATTGAGAGGTGCTTCCATCTTCTCAAAGATTGACTTGAGATTTGGATACCATCAAGTCTGAATCAAGGGTGAAGACATCCACAAAACTTCCTTCAGGACGAGATATGGTCACTATGAGTTTGTGGTAGTACCATTTGGATTAACCAATGCCCCTGCCACTTTTATGTGCTTGATGAACAATGTGC
>ML787082.1:34873-49885 GCA_009831015.1 Picea engelmannii
TTCAGGACGAGATATGGTCACTATGAGTTTGTGGTAGTACCATTTGGATTAACCAATGCCCCTGCCACTTTTATGTGCTTGATGAACAATGTGCTCAACAAATTCCTAGACAAATTTGTACTAGTTTTTATTGACGATATATTCATTTACTCCAAGAATAGAGAGGAACATGAGGAACATCTTAGACTTGTGCTTCAAGTGCTAAGAGAACATCAGCTCTATGCAAAATTTAGCAAGTGCGACTTTTTCTAGAAGCAAATACATTACTTGGGCCATGTCATATCTGAAGAGGGAGTAGCAGCAGACTCTGAAAAGATTAGGTCTATCATGGAATGGCCTACCCCAAAGGACGTTTCAGATATCAGATCCTTTATGGGCTTAGCAGGATACTATAGGAGATTTATAAAAGGATTCTCCAAGATTGGTTGTCCAATAACTGCCCTCCAAAAGAAGGGAGCTAAATTCACGTGGACACAAGAATGTGAAGAAAGATTTCAATCTCTAAAACATCTATTGACCCACGCACCCATGTTGAAGATCGTTGATCCCAAAACTGACTTCCTAGTGTGCACAGATGCCTGCAAGGAAGGGCTTGAAGGAGTCCTTATGGAAGAAGGAAGTTTATTCTACTATGAATTCCGAAAATTGAATGAGCATGAAGCCAACTATGTGACCCATGATCTAGATCTAGCCACCATAGTGCATGCCTTAAAAATGTGGAGGCATTATCTCCTGGGAAGGAAATTTGTACTTATGACAGACCACTATGGATTGCGATATCTGTTTGACCAACCAAATCTCAATGTTAGACAAGCTATGTGGATGGCCCTCCTTAGTGAGTTTGATATTGAAATCAAACATGTTAAAGGAAAGGAAAATAAGGTGGCCGATGCCCTTAGCAAAAGTATGAAAACAATTCACTTGGCAGTGGTGAGCACCTAGGAGACGAATGTCAAAGAAAGAGTCAGGAATGCACAAGAAACATACACATTCTTCCAGACCGTAACCTCATACCTGGAGCAAGAACCCACAGGGATAAAGTATGAAGGCTACCAGATGATAGATGGAGGTCTGCTAACTTACAGAAGCATATTGTATATTCTAGATTGTGACGACTTTAAGAGGTTCATAATGGATGAACTACATAAAAGACCATATACTGGTCATCCAGGATACCAGAACATGATCACGACCACCAAGAAACAATTTTATTGGCCTGGGTTAAAGAAAGACATAGCTAACTATTTAGCTAAGTGCATAGAATGCCAACAGGTTAAAGTAGAACACCAACACCTAGTAGGATTATTACAACCTCTACCAATCCTAGAATGGAAACGGGAAACCATTTCCATGGACTTCATCACCAAATTACCAACATCGACCAAATAGAATGACGCCATCATGGTAGTGGTGGATAAATTGAGCAAGTCTGCCCATTTTATCCCCATCAAATTGACTTACAAGGCAATAGATATCACCAACATATTCATGAAGGAAATATTCAAACTACATGGTATGCCTAAAAAGATCGTGTCTTACAGAGACACGAAATTTACTTCCAACTTTTGGAAATCCTTGATGGCTGGTCTAGAGACCAAATTATTGTTTAGCACAACCTATCATCCTCAAACTGATGGACAGACAGAAAGAGTGAAACAAATATTAGAATACATGCTAAGAATGCATGTAATGCATCAACCTAAAAAGTGGGAAGATTACTTGCCACTGGTGGAATTCGCCTACAACAACGGCTACCAAGAATCACTGAAGACGAGTCCTTTCAAAGTCCTCTATGGTAGACTGTGCAACACTCTAGTCAATTGGAGTAACCCAGTAAACATAATTACTATTGGACCCAACATGTTGAAAGAAATGGAACAACAAGTGATTCAGATAAAACAAAATCTAAAAGTCTATCAGAACAAACATAAAAGTTACGCCGACCAAAAGAGAACTTCAAGAGAATTCAAGACGGGAGACCACGTATATCTTAGAGTTAGGTCCATGAAGAGTTCCCTAAGGATGGGATCTTGTGCAAAGTTGGAACCTCGGTATTGCATACCCTTTGAAGTTCTATATAGAGTGGGACCTGTAGCCTATAGGCTAGCACTTCCTCCCATAGTAAAAGCACATAATGTTTTCCATGTTTCATTATTGAAGAAATATGTACATGATTCTAATCATATAATTGTTTGGTCTATGATCCATGTGGATCTGGAGGGAGAATTCCTAGTAGAACCTCAATGCATACTAGACAGAAAGGAAACCTCACTCAGGAACCGAACCATTACACAGGTCAAGGTGCAGTGGAAGCATTTTGGCCTAGATGAGGCTACATGGGAAATGGAAGATGCCATGAAACAGACATATCCAATTTTGTTTACTTCTGTACATACACATCATATTGATAGATAGAACATCAAGGACGATGTTCCTTTAAGGGGTAGGGAATTGTAACACCCTATTTCTCTCAGTCTATAAAAATAACTATATTGATCAAGAACTATGGCAAACTCAAAGATGTGAATGTTTGATTTGACAGACCTTTGTATAAAAGGTCGATGAATGTAAATTATGTTATGATTATGTGTTGCATGACTGTTGGGAGGGGGATGTGCTAAAATAGACCACAATGGCTAATGAGAGGTGGTGGAAAGGACCTGGAATGGTTGCATTAACTTCCACCGAGCTAGTACCATACTGGTTTTTACTTGCTCGAAGACCAAAGCAACTCTCTAACCCTGGAATGGATTTCCCATTAGATTGGTAGGTGGGGAGGCTCCTCAAGAGTTAATGATGGGATGGGGGTGAACCTCCCATCCATAATCGCTCCCAGACCCGACCACGAATGAGGAAATTCGTGCCACATGCAATCTTGTAGAGAAAAGGCAAGAGAGGAAGTGTGGTCAGGGAGAGAGGAGAACACGCGCGATAGGGATCGTGGAAGAGACTTGGAGAAAACTATGGACACACAGAGAGCTCTGAACATAGGAGATGGAGAGTAACCTTCTTCCTTGACTTCTGTTGAGCTAAGAGTAGGAGACTGAATCTCAAGCATCGTGGTCTAGCTCAGGGGTGGCTAGTGGTAAATCCGTTTAGAGTCACTGAGCCTATGGTTAGGTGGAAATGAGGACCCCTCTCAGCAGTCACGTCACACCTAGTGTTTCTGATAAGTGTTTATATCTTGTATCTTGAATTGAATATCCTAGATGCATGCTCATGTTTATATGCTCATAAATGGTTTCTGTATTGAAGTGTTTACCTTGTGTTTTGATCAGAAATAATGGATGCATGCTTATACTCATATGACCATAATTGGTTTATGTATATAATGAATAAGTTCAGAATACGAGTTCATTCCCTTGAGAGTTGTTCCATCTACTTTACTCGCACTATGTCCTGGTTTGTTTTTCCAAAGGCACCTCCTTCCAGGAAGTTCCCTTGCATTCCAGAGCCGAAGTGAGTTCCTTGAAAAGACTACCATTTTAGTAAACCCACAAGTTTAATTTACTCCTGACGCAGAGTTCATAGCTCAGTGAATTATGAAGGCTTTTCAGTTAGTTCACCAAGCCTAGGGATAATTACCCAAGAACCCACTGAAGGATCATGTGATATGAGTCTGGAAACCTTGTACAAGAGAGAGTAGCTCTCTCAAATTTTTGGCGTTTCGACTTTTTGGCACCTTGGAAACCCAAGGGCCAGACCCCTCGTATTCTCCAGTCATGAAATCCCGATATGAAAAACCCCGAATCGGTTTAGCATGAATAGGTTTCGGAGTTTTGGCACCTGGGAAACCCAAGGGCAAGACCCCTCGTATTTGCTAGTCACGAAATTCTGATATGTGAAACCCCGAATCGATTTAGCATGAATAGGTTTCGGCGTTTTGACACCTGGGAAACCCAAAGGCAAGACCCCTCATATTTGCCAGTCGCAAAATCCTGATATGCGAAACCCTGAATCAGTTTAGCTTGAATAGGTTTTGACGTTTCAGCACCTAGGAAACTAAAGGATAAGAACCCCTCGTATTCAATAGTCAAGAAATCCTGATATACGAAACCCTGAATCGGTTTAGTGTGAATAGGTTTCAGAATTTTGGCACCCGGGAAACCCAACGGCAAGACCCCTCGTCTTCGCTAGTCACGAAATCCCGGTATGCAAAACCCTGAATCGGTTTAGCGTGAATAGGTTTCGGCATTTCAGCACCCGGGAAACCCAAGGGCAAGACCCCTCATCTTCACCAGTCGCAAAATCTCGATATGAGAAACCTCGAATCGGTTTAGCGTGAATAGGTTTGATCGTTTCGACACCCGGGAAACCCAAGGGCAAGAACCCTCGTCTTCACCAGTTACGAAATCTCGATATGTGAAACCCGGAATCAGTTTAGTGTGAATAGGTTTCGGCGTTTCGACACCCAGAAAACCCATGGACAAGACCCCTCATCTTCGCCAGTCACGAAATCCTGGTATGCAAAATCCTTAATCGGTTTAGCATAAATAGGTTTTGGCGTTTTGGCACCCAGGAAACCCAAGGGCAAGACCCCTCGTCTTTGCCAGTCGCGAAATCTGAGTACGCGAAACCCCGATGCGCTCTGTGAATGAGCTTTAGGTCACCAGACAGGGTCTTGTGGTAGGAAGGAGGAGCCCCGAAAGAATCTAGACCGCCCATTTATAGGGATGTGTAGCGAATATCTAAAGCCACCAGGGTTTTGGACATCAAAGGAATAGGAGTGAAGACCTTGCCAGAAATCCCGAATGGTAGAATGTCAGGATTTAATCCAGGTCGTTGATCAAGTCGACGATCTAAACCATAGATCCGGATGACACTGAGCTTTTGAGTTCTGGGGATTCGAAAGGGAAAGGAGGAATGATTTCATCGCGATTCCTTGAATCGTGAAACCCCAAAAGCATTTAGAGGAATAGCACCAGGTCATAGGACCAGTCGTATGAAAAGTGACCGAAGGGAGGAGCTAAGGATCTGTTAGACCCTTTCGGGTTTCAGTATTTCGAAAGACAGAGAACAGGGGAACACTTGCATCATGATTCCCCGAATCACAAAAGCCGGAAGCACCTTTTTGGTAAGGCCGGTGGTCATAGCCAACGATCACATGGAGGAGGATAAGGAAAGGGATGGTCTATGCTAGGGCCCATAGAAGTTCGGGGATTCTGTCCCTCGAAGAAAAGACACAAAAAAAAAAAAAAAAAACTTAGTTGTCGTAGTGGGTGTGTGACATTTTCATGGTATGGTATGGTATACATTGTCTTGGTATGGTATTTATTTCCTTTCCATTTCCTTTCATGGTATGGTATGGTATGGTATGCATTGGAAATGGTATGGTATGGTATGGTATGCAATTCCTTGCCATTTCCTTGCATGGCCTTGCCTTTCTTTGCAAGCTTTGGTATAGTATGGTATGGTATGGTATGCATTTCCTTGCCATTCCATGGTATGGTATTCCATTGACTTTCCTTGTCTTGCATGGTATGGTATGGTATGGTATGGTATGCATTTCCTTGCAATTTCCTTGCATGGTATGGTATGGTATTGTATTGTATGGTATGGTATGCATTTCCTTTCCTTACATGGTATGGTGTGGTATGGTATGCATTGCCTTTCCATTGTCTTGCATGATATGGTATGGTATGCATTGTCTTTCCATTTCCTTGTATGGTATGCATTGGCAATGGTATGGTATGGTATGGTATGGTATACAGTGGAAATGGAAATGGTATGCATTAGAAAGGGCAATGATATGCATTGTCTTTCCATTGTATGGGATGCATTGGAAACGGTATGGTATGCATTGCCTTGACATTTCCTTGCATGGTATGGTATGCATTTCCTTACCATTTCATTGTATGGTATGCATTATAAATGGAAATGGTATGCATTGCCTTGCCATTGTATGGTATGCATTGGCAATCGTATGGTTTGGTATGGTATGGTATGAATTGTCTTGGTATGGTATGGTATGGTATGCATTTCCTTGCCATTGCCTTGCATTGTATGGTATGGTATGGTATGCATTGAAAATGGTATGGTATGGTATGATATGGTATGCATTGGCAATGGTATGCACTAGCAATGGCAATGGTATGGTATGGTATGACTTTCTTTGTCTTGCCATTTCCTTGCATGGTATGGTATGAGATGGTATGATATGGGTATTCCTTGACTTGGCATGCCATTCCATGGTATGGTATGGTATGGTATGGTATGCCTTTCCTTGCCTTCACTTTCCATGTCTTGTCTTTCCATATCATGCCTTTCCATACCATGCATTTTCATCCCATTCATTTCCATGTCATGCCATGCCATGCCATTCTATTCCTTTCCTTTCCATCACTTTCCATGCCCTGCCTTGCCTTCAATTTCCATGCCTTGCCTTCAATTGTCATTCCTTGCCTTCACTTTCCATGCCATGTCTTTCAATACCATGCCATTCATTTCCATGCCATGCCTTTCCATTCCATTGCATACATTTCCATACCATGCCATGTCTTTCCATCCCATTCCTTTCCATGCCATGCCATGTCTTTCCATGCCTTTCCTTGCTAAGCCATGCCTTGACATACCATGCCTTGACATGCCATGCCATGACATGCCATGCCTTTCCATGCCTTCAATTTCCATGTCTTGCCTTCACTTTCTATGCCTTGCTTTTCATTCACTTTCCATGCCATGCCATGCCATGTTATGCCTTGACTAAATGAACAAGTTTAAAACCTAAATGAAAAAGTTAAATACGTAAATATTACAATCAAAGGATTCATTAATCATGTAATTATACAACTTTTTATCCCATATATCTTATATAAAAATACTTGCATGAGAATTCCAATGTTTTTCTCAATGAGGCATAGTGCAATTTTTGAAGAGGAGGTCGATTTTAAAGAACACTATGTCGGGAATTTGTGGGTAGTGTAGTCACGTAGCACTAGGTCAAATAGAATTTTAGGAGATTACAAAAATCTGTTATGCCGCTCGAATTGGATTTTATGCCCTCGGACCAAATTGGCCACATGTCCTTGAATGGCTTGAGGAGGTGAGTTGCAACTCATGATAAAACTCAAATCGAGACTCAGATGGGAGAAATGTTAGTTTCATTGGATCCATAGCACCAGGTTTCAACTAGGGGGGCCCATCCACTATCATTCCATCCACTGGAAAAACGTTTGTTGGAGTATCTCTGGCATTAGTGTTTTGGTCAATGAAGCATAGTGAAATTTCTTAAGAGGAGGTCGATTTTCAAGAACATTGTGTCAAGAATTTGTGGGTTGTGTAGTCATGTGGGCCTAGGACAAATAGACTTGTGGGAGCTTAAGAAACTCAGTTATTCCACTTGGTTTGGATTTTATGGCCCCAGACCAAATTGGCCACAGGTCCCTGAATGGTTTGAAGAGGCAAATTGCAACTCGCGATAAAAATCAAATAAGGACTCAGATGGGAGAACCGTCAGTTGCATTAGATACAAAGCATTGGGATTCAGTTGGGGGGTGGCCTCCACTATCATTCCATCTATTGGAAAACCATTTTTTGGAGTATCTCTGGCATTAGGGTTTTGGTTAATCAGGCATAGTGCAATTTCTGAAGTGGAGGTCAATTTTCAAGAACATTGTGTTGGGCATTTGTTGGTAGTGTAGTCACGTGGGCCTAGGCCAAATAGACTTGTGGGAGATTATGAATTTTTTTTATGCCATTGAGTTTGTATTTTATGCCCCCAGACCAAATTGGCCACATGTCCTTAAACAACTTGAAGAGGTGAGTTGCAACTTGTGATAAAACTGAAACTGAGACTTGGATGGGAGAATCGTCAGTTGCATTGGATTCTGAGCATTGAGTTTCATCTAAGGGGGGGGCTCTGTTATCATTCCTTCCACTGGAAACCTGTTTGTTGGAGTATCTTTGGCACTAGGGTTTTGGTGAATAAGGCATAGTGCAATTTCTAAAGAGGAGGTTGATTTTCAAGAACATTGTAGTCGCATGGGCCTTGGCCAAATAGAATTGTGGGAACTTACAAAAATCCGTTATGCCTCTTAGTTTGGATTTTATTCCCTCAGACCAAATTGGCCACATATCCTTGAATGTATTGAGGAGGAAAAATCAAGATAAAACTCAAACCAGGACTCGGGTGGGAGAACTGGCAATTGCATTGGATCCATAGAACTGGGTTTCAGCTAAGGGGGGGCCTCCACTTTCATTCCATCCACCGAAAAACCATTTGTTGGATTATCTTCGACACTAGGGTTTTTCTCAATGATTATTACATATGTATGACAATTTAACACCTTGTTAGGCTAGACATGGAAAGGCATGGCATGGAAATACATGGTATGGGAAGGCATGACACGGAAAGGAAAGGCATGGAATGGCCTCACAAGGAAAGGAATGGTACGAAATGGAAAGGAAAGGAAAGGCAAGAAAAGGAATGTCATGGAATGGCAAGGCAAGGCATGGAATCACATGAAAAGGCATGGTATGGGAAGGCATGGAATGGAAAGGTAAGGCATGGCATGGGAAGAAAAGTGAAGGAATGGAAAGGAAAGGCATGGTATGGTAAGTCAAGGAAAGGCAGGGCATGGAAAGGCAAGGCATGGCATGGCATGGAAAGACAAGGCTTGGGAAGGTACGACATGGAAAGTGAAGGAAATAAAGGCAAGTCAAGTGAAGGAATGACAAGTGAAGGCAAGGAAAGTGAAAGAAAGACATGGCAAGGAAAGGAAAGGAAAGGCATGGAAAAGCAAGGCATGGGAAGGCATGGCATGGAAAGTGAAGGAAAGGAAAGGAAAGTGAAGGAAAGGCAAGTGAAATCAAGGCATGGAAAGGCAAGGCATGGCATGGAAATGCAAGGAAAGGCGTGGAAAGGCATGGAAAGCCATGGTATGGGAAGGCATGGCATGAGAAGGAAATGAATGGGAAGACATGGCATCGCAAGTGAAGGAATGACATGACATGAATGGAAAGGAAAGGCAAGGCAAGGCAAGTCAAGGAAATGCAAGGAAAGTGAAGGCAAGGCAAGGAAAGGCATGGAAAGGCAAGGCATGGCATGACATGACATGGAAAGGCAAGGCATGGGATGCAAAGTCAGGGAAAGGAAAGGAGAGTGAAGGCATGGGAAGTGAAGGCAAGGAAAGGCATGGAAAGGCAAGGTATGGCATGGCATGACATGGAAAGACAAGGCATGGGATGGAAAGTGAAGGAAAGGAAAGGAGAGTGAAGGCATGGAAAGTGACAGCAAGGAAAATGAAAGCAAGGCATGACATGGAATGGAAAGAAAAGGAAAGGAATGACAAGACAAGGCATGGGAAGGCATGGAATGGCAAGTGAAGGCAATGAACGTGAAATCAAGGAAAGGAAAGTGAAGGAAATGAAAGTGAAAGAAAGGAATGGAAAGGAAAGGCATGGCATGGAAAAGAAGGACATGGAATGTGAAGGAAATAGAATGTATGGAAAGGCATGGCATGACATGGAAAGGAAAGGCATGGGAAGGCATGGCATGGAAAGTGAAGGCATGGAAAGTCATGAATGGAAAGTCATGACATGGAAAAGAAAGGGAAGGCATGGCAAGGAAAGGAAAGGAATGGCAAGGAAAGGCAAGACATGGAAACTGAAGGCAAGGCAAGGCAAGTGAAGGCATGGAAAGGGAAGGAAAGGAAAGTGAAAGCAAGGCATTGGAAGGCAAGGCATGGCATGGCATGGAAATACAACGAAAAGCATGGAAATACAAGGCATGAGAAGGCATGACATGGAAAGTGAATGTAGGACATGGCATGGAGAGACAACCAAAGGCATGGAAAGACAAGGCATGGGAAGGCATGACATGGAAAGTGAAGGCAAGGAAAGTGAAGGCATTCCATGGAAAGGAATGTCATGGAAAGTGAAGGCATAGAAAGACATGAATGACAAGGAAAGGAAAGCAAATGCATGAATGGCAAGGAAAGGCAAGGAAAGGAAAGGAAAGTGAAGGAAAGGAATGGAAAGGCAAGGCAAGGTAAGGAAAGTGAAGGAAAGGAAAGTTAAGGAAAGGAAAGGAAAGGAAATTGAAGGCAAGTGAAGGCAAGGAAAGTCAAGTGAAGGCAAGGAAAGTGAAAGAAAGGCATGGCAAAGAAAGGCATGCCATGGAAAGGCAAGGAAATACATGACAAGGAAAGCTAAGGCATGGAAAGGCAATGAAAGGCATGGCATGGAAGGCTTTGGAAAGGAAAGGAATGGGAAGGCATGGCATGGAAAGCGAAGGAATGGAAAGGCCTGAATGGAAAGGCAAGGAAAGGAAAGGCATGGATGACAAGGAAAGGCAAGTAAAGGCATGGGAAAGAAAGCCAAGGCATGGAAAAGTAAGGCATGAAATGGGTATATTTTAAGGTAGGGTACATTTTAACATTATTACAAATAATTTAACAACAGTCAAAATAAAGCCAAAATTATTCATTTTACATAGCTAGATGGTAATTCAAGTAGACCATCGGGATTACTTATAATACTGACGGTTTATACTAAATTCTCGTGCTCAGAGTAAGGAAATAAGTATTGTACCTTTGATGAGTTATTTATTGGAATTGTTTGTATTTGGAGGTTTTTAGCAATAACCAAGTTTGTAAAGTGGTATACGACTTGACCTGGTTTATA
This sequence comes from Picea engelmannii, assembly GCA_009831015.1. Classification (NCBI taxonomy): domain Eukaryota; kingdom Viridiplantae; phylum Streptophyta; class Pinopsida; order Pinales; family Pinaceae; genus Picea; species Picea engelmannii. The sequence goes on from ML787082.1 coordinate 45,497, forward strand.
ATATTGAAATACATAACCACCTTTGTTTTGTGTTCTTTCATCCTATGTAAGATATTGTCCTTTAATAACCATCGACCTAATCAGGAATTCAATGCCATCGAAGTATGTTACTGATCACATGAGGGTCTCCTTTCCTTCTAAGCATCATGCCAACCAATAATCAGTTCCCCATTCATTATATCTTGGGGAAACCATTGTGTATATGTGCCCAACAGAAAATGGAGTGTTAAAATGTGAGTCCACTTAATGACCAAAGAATAAGACATTAATTCTAGTTATTCAAACTTTGGCCATTGCATTCAATGAACTTGGAAGTACGATATCTGAGACATGATCATAATCTGCTAAAATACTTGATTGGTCCTCCTCCAATTGGGATAATTCCATAGTTACACATTGACCAATGGGGAGTGATACACGATCCCATCTATTAGCCTAGTCTGTTGATTCACAATCATTCCATTCATTACTACTACATGGACCACATAAGCAAGATAGTTTTCTCTTCCATATTTCAACTATTGCATTGTTTGATGTTCTAACTAAATGGAATCCATGAGTTCCCTGGATTTTTTTGCATTCATACCACTATGATCAATCTACATCGACTACCTCCCAAAAATATCTATGTACATGTCCTTTCTTGTGTGATTGGTATTCACGGGTTCATGTTCCCTCTCCAATTACTCATGAACACCATTCAACAATGGATTTTTCATCTCAAATGAGGGAAGTAGTAGTGAACTTCATTTCTTTCTTGTGTAATTATTTTTTTATCCATGCACTTGCGCCATCATGCTCCCCTTTATTGTGCCCATATTAAAAAAAGTTCCAAATGTGTGGTACCTTTAGTTTTTTGTGCAACATATAAAACCATTGAAATACGCGAGCATTTTTTAACTGGCTTGTGCAACCATTTGAACAAATCCAATGTTGATCCATTTGTATGTTTTTCTCCTTAAGGTGATTGTAGAAAAAATGAAAATAATGTTGTATGTAGGCTAAGTCATGGAACTGATCATCGCTTATGTAGAAGTGATACTCTTTCAATATAACTATGTTTTGTTAATTACTATTTGGTCCAGGACTGTATGTGACGTTTACCATTATGCTGACCTGCTTTGAGTGATAATATTGGATTTGAATCTCATTTTTTAGTTGAAGGGTGTAGTTCTCAACAAAATCAACCACTGATAACACAATACCAATAGGAAATGTATCTCTGCATATTCTAAAATTCTTGTCCTGCCATCAAGCCACATGGACATGCTGAACATAGTGTCATGTCTTTTCAACAAATTACTTCATGAAGTCACAAAATTGTACTTGGGAAGCAACCAATTGTATATTTTTTCTTTCATGTCCTCCACCAATATCATATGTCACATATTTAAAGCTTTGCAAGGCAACCTCCTTCCTCCCCAATTCATCCTCATCTCTTACATGGATGCACTTGCTCAGTAATGTCATTCCACCGCACCTTGAGCATGTCCCATCTAAGCTTGTTTTTTGATAAAATGTAAAACCCTATGGCCTTGTAGACAAGATGGTGTGAATAAAGTCTCTAGATGATGATGAAGACAATATAATTGGGCATTCCTACAAAAGGGTGTTATGCAAAACATGATATATATATTTATATGTGTGTGTGTGTGTGTGTCATAATAATAACCATACTCAATGTGATATCTAGAATAACATGTGTTATGAATTTTGTTTATTCGAACTTGCCAAGGCTTGCATTTATGGAAACATCTTTGGCATAAGTTAAGTGCACTATGTACTGTTCTGAATATCTCATACAATTATGTCTATGTAATGTCAAAAAAGTGTTTAATATGGGGTTCACGGTCCCTAGATACCCTTTTCAATTTTATTACATATTTTTGGTTGGAAGAAGGCCTTGTGTTATTATGCCAAAAATCCTGAACTAGTCCCTTAAGTGCTCCAATTAACTTCATGTCAGAACGTGGTATCCTTTCAATGAAGTCACAAAAATCTGTTGGGGCACTTTTGTCGAGGCTATCTTATTTATGAGAATACTTTCTAAGGGTTTTTACATTTCATTTCAAGAGGTGAGAGGTTTGTTGTAGCAAACAATGTTTTCTTGTGATCTTGCTAACATTTGAATGGGACAAGACACATCAGGCTGCATTGTGGTCTTTATAATGAGACTTCTTACCAATTCTTTGAAAAGCATCTACACGATTTCTAACAATATGATGAATTTTTTCTACACTTTCACTGTTTGAATGCCTAAAATTCTCCTAACAACAATGAAACTTCTAGATTTTAACAAAGATAAAAATAATTGGCATTTACCAGCATCAGATTTTGGTTCAAAATATTCTTGAATGATTTTATAAGAGTGATAATGAATAGTATGGTCAGGTAACTTACCTTCAAGTGATGCTATATCACTTTCATCGAACTAAATGTGTTTAGGATTTCTTCTCCGCACAATGCTTAATGTAGGTAGGGATGATGAACCGCTATTTTGGTACTCTTGACCTCCCTGTTGTGGAGTTAACAATGTTGTAGTTCTTTCCTCTTCAATCATTGATGGATCAACGGTGGGAGGAGAGTAGACATGGGATTTTCTAGTTTTTGGAACATTTGACTATCCAACAAGAGATTGCACCATGTGACCTTATTCACCACAATGTTGTATGCTAGTTTCTTCTCTAATTTCATCCATTATATAATCAACTCTAAGGAAATACTTCATCAACTGGTCATCCAAAAAAAAATTCCTTGATGATATATTTTTTGGATTTCTCTCTAATGAACTCTCGCACTTTGCTTCTGGTGATGGAGGAAAAATAATAATGACATCTATTCCTCTAGAAATTGGATTTTCCTCTTCTGAAAGACTATGCTTTGACACACAGAACTTTGATTTTTCTCTTTCTTCTTCTACCTTTTATATCGATTTCTTTTTCTAAGGACTTTCTTTCTTTAATCCAATGGTTCCCCATGTTTAAAGATAAAAATTGTCTTCCAAACACCCACCACAAATTTGTCTTTGTATTATCTAATAAGGCACAACCAAGTGGAGAAATTTGTTTTTGTATTACAAAAGAAGACACATCTAATAATTCCAATTGCAATTGCACTTGGACAAATTTGTCTTCCAATTCCAAGAAGACACAAGAAGATACAAACAACAGTTCCAATCGCACTTGGAAAAATTTGTCTTCCAATTCCAAGAAGACACAAGAAGATAAAAAAAAGGATTCCAATTTCACTTGGACAAATTTGTCTTCCAATTCCAAGTAGACACAAGAAGATACAAACAACAATTCCAATTGCACTTGGACAAATTTGACTTCCAATTCCAAGAAGACACAAGAAGATACAAACAACAATTCCAATTATACTTGGACAAATTTGTCTTCCAGTTCCAAGAAGACACAAGTAGATACAAACAAAAATTCCAATTGCACTTGACAAATTTGTCTTCCAAATTTTCCTACAATGGTCTGGAAATAGCACAAAAGTCTCTATGAATCTAACAAGAACACTAGAATAAGTAAATCCTGTCTATGCATGCTATTTTTTTCAGCCATGAGATAGATGAGGTGGGGTGTTTTTGGAACCAAAATATTCCAAGAAGGAACACGTGTGTGTTCCTAGAATGCGTGCGCACTAAAGTGCCTGCATATTCTAGGAACAGGTGCGCATTCCTGCTGAGCATAAATGACCAAGAACTAAAACCTAGTCAAGCCATAGGAGCATGTGCGTGCGCTTAATGAAACATATATAACATTTAATATACACCAAACATTTTTGTTAATAAATATCTATAGGGGTATGGGAACAAATAAGGCCTAAGGGGTTAGGATTGAAAGTGTTTTCAGGGATAAAGAAATTGTTAGAGTACCAAGATGTGGGTGCAATGGTTGTACACAAGGTATATGCATAGTGCACTCAGGGATCGAGTGCGGAGAGGGTTAAGGATTGATTATAAGTTATTCCTAGGCTTAGATGAAGCTAGGGGGGTCTATTTCATGGTCTATGTCAAGCTCTAGGTCAACATCTAAATCTAGATCTAGCTCTATGTGGTGGTCTAGGTCATGGTCTACGTCAATCTCTGGGTCATATTCTAAATCTAGCTCTAGCTCTATGTCATGGTCTAGATCATGTTCTAGCTCTATGTCATGATCTACATCATGGTCATCATATAGGTATAGGTCATGCTCCATGTATTTCCATGTATAGGTCTTTATATGTCTAGGTTTAGGTATAGTTCTTAACATGTCTAAGTCAAGGACATTTCTTTCCTTGCGATGTAAAGAGGAGGGATGTAGAGAGAGGAAGAAAGAGAGTGTGATAGGGGGAGAGGGGAAGAAAAAGAGAGTGAGGGACAGGGGGGGTAGAGAGTGAGAG
>ML787082.1:51369-66547 GCA_009831015.1 Picea engelmannii
GGGGGGAGAGAGAGTTCATGAGAGTGTGAGAGGGGAAGATAGAAAGATAAAGAGGAGGAGTAGAGACAGAGAGGGATGAGGGGGGGATAGATCAAGACAGACTGTGAGAGGGATGAGAAGGAGAAATGAAGGGGGTAGAGAGAGGGATAGTGAGAGGAAGGGAAGAAAAGAGGGAGACATAGAAGGGTGCTAGAGAGAGAATGAGAGGAAGGGGGGGATACATAGGGAGACGAAGAGGGGGGATAGATAAAGAAAGAGGGGCATAGAGAGTGAGATTGAGAATAACAACGAGGAGAGATAGAAAGGGTGGAATAGAGGTTGAAGAGAGAGGGGAGTGAGGGACAAAGGGGAATAGAGACAAAGAGAGAGGGGAGGGGATAGGGAGGGAGTGGGTGTGAGAGTCTAAGGCATGTCAAGGTATGGTATAACTCTAGGTCTTTCCATGCCTTGTGATGTCTAAATCTTTCCATGTCTAGGTCTTACCATGTATAGGATTGTGAGGGAGAGAGAGACACACAGACAAGGGGGTAGAGAGGGAGAGTGAGAGTGAGATAGAGAGGGGGGGGATAGATGTAGGAGAGGGAGGACAAAGATAGAGAAGGAAGGAAATGTTTTTTAGGAGTGTGCATGTGTTCCTAAAGTGCATGCGTGTTCCTAGAGCGCGTGCATGCTTGTTTGAATTCAATTTTTTTAGGCTGGATTGACAAGGTGTATGTTGACTTGGTTGGCTTAGATTTAGGTTCTAGATGAAAAACCTAGTGGTTCGGTCTACAAATTCATAAAAAAATCTATTTTTGTGAATACCCCTCTATATATTTGTCTTTGATGTTATTTTTCTATAGGATAAACAATTCAGTTGTTGATGAAATTATATACATTGATCGAGTCGGCTATGCAGATTTAAAAAATATATATATATTAAAATTATTGTTGTTTACTATTTTAAATCTATTTTTGTCTTCACATATATCAAAATTGTAGAATACATACCTCTGTTATTTATGCTATAATTTTTTCTCATCTTAACCATTTCTCAAATGTGTTATATGGAACACTAGAGGATGCTGATATCTACAATATAAAAAAATTAATTTCATCATGTTAAGACCCTTTTAGCCTAAATGAACAAAAGACGTTGTGATTTCAAGCATATGTTGAATTTCATAATTTAAAAAAAATATAAATTAATATTAAAAATTTCCAAAAAATACACGGCACAAGGAAAAATAGTTCTCTACAAGTATAAAAGTTTTTGGAATGAAATTTGTAACGCCCCTAGTTGGAAAAATGTATTAAATTGTAAAGAAAAACTAACTAAGGGACTAATTGTGTCAATAAAGTGTTAATTAAACAATGATGATTTAATGAATTTAATTAATTGAGTTATTAATTAAGTTAAAGGATATAATTGTGATTAACTAACTAAATATTTAATTACAAATTACATTTAAAGACCTGATAAATAGATTTGAGAGATCACTGTTATATGATATAAAATGGTTGCGTATGCAGCCAGGGAGGGACTATGAATCCCGAGAAGATAGAATATTAATGAGAGGAGTATGGAGGGGGATGGTGGCAGGTAGAGGAGTTAAGGCATGAGGCAGTGAAGGAGGGATAAGGGAAGGGAGATTGGACGGAGGTGGGGGGGACTGTTGTTTTTCTATTTGCAGAGAGCCGAGAGCTTTACTATGACATGGGTGCTCAGATTGAGGCACGAGATTTGCTGGTTGTGACATATTGATCAGGGAGGCACCGAGTTGCTGGAGGTTTTGGGCATGGGGGCCAGGATATCCATAGATATCCTGGAGCTAGGTAGTTTTCCTAGTTGGCAGGGTGGACAGTAGTTTTGGGTAGTTATTTTCCTGTTTGTGGCAGGGTTGATCTGGGTAGCAGGTAGAAGGAAGGCAGTAGCAAGGCAGCAAGGCAGCAAGGCAACATAGATTAGCATCAGGACCAGGTACTTTGTTAAGTTATGTATTTGCTTCATTCTGTCATGATATCATTGTTCATTGATAAATCTAAGTTACTGGTGTTGCTGTTATGAAAATCAATATTTTGCTATGAGGTTATTGTTTCAATTTACTAATGAAAATGTTTATGAAAGTAAACGATGTTTAGAAATATTAGGTTGTTACATATGGTATCAGAGCGTCTTAGCTCAAAATCTAGGCCTAAGGGCCAAAATCTCAAATGTTTAACTCCAGCCATGCTTAACCTGTAAGAAACACACGTCGTTTGTGTCTTAATAAATTGTGTCGAGAAACATTCAGCTTGACCAAACATGACTGATACAGTATCAGAGAATGTACTCAGGATAGTACCCCTACATGATCCAAGCAAATAATCTCATATATCACAAGCAACAACTTTAGGTAATACCCTGTAACTGGATCATGTATGGTCATTACAGTTTTAGTCTAAACATTCGAAGGAATGCCTTTAAAATAATGGCAGCAAACCGGATAGTTGGAAGGATCACTTCCCACAAAATGACTATCCTTAAAACAGCCTGAATAAATCTATTAAGCATGAAAAACAGAGATGATGACTTAATTTTATTTTGAGCAATACTTGTCAATGAAGTTTTGGGTAGAATAGACACCTGAAATCGATGAAAATGTTGAGGGAAACTCCTGTCTAAGGCTTGAAGTTGGTAAGAATTAATAACTAGATGAATTATACCAAATAAAATGCAAAAGGACATTTGCAAGACCTTGAAAAGGCCTACTCCACCTCGAACTTACCTAAAAGAGGAACTGCCAATGTGCAGTCGGAAAAAGGAAATTTAGCAGACTTGTATCGCATGGGAACAGTATAAACTAGTTGCCTGTATTAGCCTCAGTGAAATTTTAAATAACGAAGAATCTCAGGAACTATAGGCCATTATAAATTTTAACCGTGCCAAAGAGATAAATTTTTACATCGCGTAGATTTTCATGCAACTAGTCATTATCTCGACGGAGAGCTGCCTATTCTGCAAGAGAACGGATCTGAACCATCGGATCTTGGGAGAAATCCCGTCAGCCATTAGATCTCGAGAAGTTGCGCAGGGTTTAAGTCTTAGTGTGCAGAGGAGGAGTCCCAGAAAAGTCATCGAGATATCAGAGTCATCGGGGTTTTGTAAAGCCAAAGAATCGAGACCTTGAGGTTCTCGAAATCCCGAGAACGGATCCTAGCCGTTGATCTCGACAGGACACGCGTCAACGTTCTGGGGAGGAATCGGGATTTTACCCATTAGATATTTCAAGAGTGTGGAACTCGTGCATGTTTAAATCATGATCCGCAATTTCTCGACAGAATCAGAGGCATCCAAACAGTGGGGACACGCGTCAGGAGATCCCACAGAGTCGCAGATTGAGAAATCGGGGTTTACGGAGACAAAGAAACCTCGTCGCTGGGAATCGCGATTCGCGATATCTCGACAGTAACGTAAGCGTTGTGGGACCACTAGAGTCAGAGTGGAGGACACGTGTTGCGTGACCACCAGATCGAGGTTTTGGTCATCGGGGTACAGGTAAGTGAAGGTTCCTAACCTTGTAAAGTAGCGAACCCCAAGAGTTGATCTGAACCGTCCATCATTTGGGACACATGTCAGAACCCTGGAGAGAGTCGGGAATCGGGGAATCAGGATTTTCGAGCACACAAAAATCTTGTCACACAGAATCGCGATCCGCGATTTCTCGACAAGATCTGAATCGTTCATTTTGGAGGACACGTGTCAGTAGATCTCGAGGAGTCGGAGATATGCACCATCAGAGAATTGGAGTTCTCAAGGGCAAGGGAATCGAGACACCATAAGTTTCGAAACGTCGAGAAAATCAGAGCCGTCCGTTTACACAGAACAGGTGTCGGGAATCGGGCGAAAGTCGCAGATCGGGAAATCGGAGTTCCTGAGAGCAAGAGTATTAGGAATCCGAAAGTCTCAAAATCCATAGCATTAATCAGGACCGTCCATCGGTGAGGACGCGTGGCGAGAGATCCTGGATAGTTCGGAGTTCGGGATATTGGGAGTTCAGGAGAAGTGAAACACTCGTGCAACGAAATCACGATTTGTGATTTCTCAACACTGTCATAGCCGTTGATCCGAGGGACGCGTTTCCAAGGATCTGAAAGAGTTCGGGATTTGGCATTTCGGGTTTCCCGCATACGAAGAAATCATGACAGGATAAGCCGCGAAGTCCCGAAATGCGACGGGTCCCGCAACCATAGCGTTTAAGTGGAGGACAGGTGTCACTCCATATCGGGGTTCGGAGCTCGGAAGGGTCTATGAACGAGTGCGTTCAAAAACGCGAACCTCCGACATGCGATTTTTCGACGGAGTTAAGGGTGCAGCATAGGACAGGTGTCCTAAGGTCCAACCTTGTCGGGAGTTAACGACAAGTGGCATCGGAGATCGGAGGATCGGGGATCCTGAGGACGTAAGTCCTGCACCTTTCAGTTTCGCGAAGTCTGAAATCTCGATAAGGGATAAGACTGTGGTCATAAGGCGAGGTCATGTGGGTCATGAGCATAGCTTAAAGGGCTTATGCGCTAGGAGCTCATCAGGGGATCGAGAATCCTAAGGACGTGCGCGAATTGACATCACAAATGCCGAAACCCCGAATCCCGATAGGGTGATACAAGGCTATGGTCATGGAGGCAGGTTATATAGACCAAGGTATAGCCAGTAGGGGATAGCCCATCGAGACGAAGCTCATCGCGAATCAGGAATTGGAGAGGTAAAGAACTCGCGATAGCGAAAAGTCTGAAACCGTGAATCCCGATACAGAGTCGGGGATAAGTCACGGTAGGTGCAGAGGCCGTGACGAGGGAAGATAAGGCCTGTGGATTGAGGCATTCGACAGTGAATCCCGAAGGGATCTAAAGGGCCGCTTCAGATCAGATGGGAGGAATTTGAACGATCCTGTATACCCATAAAATTAGACATATTTACACATATAACAATATGCGTATGGACAGACGGATAAATTTATAAATATAAATGAAATAAATTGAAAGCCAAATACCAAAATTCGTACAGGACTGGATTTACAAGAAAATCATTTTGTTTCAAAACAAGAAATCACCATCCATTACCACAGAAGGGAGGTTTATGTAAATTCTTGATTCGAATAACCCCGCGATCTTCTTGAAGATACTGAAACTGTGCACAACTGGCGGACTGAATCGTACCTCTTATCATAGCTGAGGGCGAGCTCCGCAAAATGTACAGACCAGGGATTGGTTCCCAACATTTCAAGGAGACTGGACTCTAGGTCGTGGATCTTATCAGGGGCCATTTCAATATACTCTGTTTCTGCAAAATGAACTGGTAAGGTGCTCAGAACTACGTTGTGGAGGTGAGCCATGGCAAGGGGGATTATGAAAACCTCTGAGCAGGCCAGAGGCAGATCTGTGGTGGACAAAGACTGATGCAAGGAAATTCCCAACGCATGAGAAAGTGGGACAGAGGAAGAACGCGTAGAGAGTTGAAGGGTTGACAGGTGTAGAGATTGGGGGTTAGATACGAGGGAGCTTATGAAAGCTAGACGAGCACATGGAACCCATGCGTGCCCAAACCCTTGGGTATACGTTCAATTATTATATATATATAATACAAAGTGTAAACAAAAAAAATTATTTAAAGTAAATTAAATAATTTAGTATAAATAATTTATATATATATATAAAGGACAAGATAATTTTACTTAAATTTAGGCTAAATTAAATTAGTATAATAATATTCTTTTTAAAATTAGGTATATTAATTAAGTGTAAGGTTAATCTACCTTAAAGATATTTAATGATGTTAAAACTTAGATTGGTGGCACATGCACTAGGAAGTGACGAGTAAAGCACAAGGCTAATGTAGCCACAGGGCGAGGGAACCAATAATTCTTTTCGCGAGAACGAACAAACCAAGCTTAGATGCTAAAACCTGACCCAAACCGAGCCAATTCCCCTGATGGAGTAATGTCTGTTTACAGACAGGTAAAGAAAACTTATGCCTAACCTTGTTTCTAAGTTTAAGTAGCACCCATTTGAAACGTCCTTGAACTCACCCGGACAACTTTGGGGGTGATGCAAGTTAAGTCATACAAGATGGTCACGACTCGAAGGGGTCGAGGCAGGGAAGTGTCGTCACGGGCACCACCAATACCACCACCACCACCAACACCACCACTACCATCGCCCGAACTAGCCCTCATACTTCACTCGTTGGAAGCCATTAACGAGACTCTAAAGGGGCGCCAACCGGCAGGAACTGAAGTGGAACCCCCACAGTCTGGAGCGGGTAATCCAGAAGCATCAAGGAGCTCAAGGGGAGAATTTCCACCTGAAGACATTACGCGAGAGTTGCATAAGATTAAACTTTTGGAGTTTGTCGGAGGTCGCTCCAGTGAACGCGCAGAAGCATGGTTGGAAGGCATGACAAGGTGTTTTGCCTTAAGGGAATATGCGTCCAACTCGAAGGCTAAGATCGCAATTTTTCAGTTAAGAGACAGTGCCTTGAACTGGTGGGGAAACTTAGAAAGACAACTACACCTTATCCCAAACACAGTATCTTGGGAACTTTTCGAGGAGAGGTTCCGAAGGAAATATCTACTAGCATACTACGAGGAACAACAGGTAGGGGCATTTCATGCCTTAATACAAGGAAACAAAATAGTGGAAGAGTATGAGATCAGATTTATGGAATTGGTCAAATATGTGTCGTATATGGATACCGACCAACGACAGGCAGATCGTTTCATCTATGGACTGAACCCTAAGATAAGATCTATGGTGCGGATGTGGAAGCTGTCTTCAGTAGAGGAGGCGGTAGAAAATGCGCGTTACGCGGAAGAACACTTGAACTTAACCAGGGGTACAAGATCGACATTTCCGCATCGCCCAGGATTTGTAGGAAAGACCCCAAGGACATTTCCAAGGGGAGGGGGCTCAAGGCCACCACCTTATGGTAATAGAGGCGTACCAAGGACAGTAGCTGCAGGGATTTCAATGGCAGCTAGTGCAGCATCTCGTTCATCGCCAACGGTGAAAACAGGTCCACGACCATCGCAGGGAACAACTAATAGGGGCAGGGGTTCCAGGGGGAGGAACTCATTTCAGGGACAGTCACATAACAGTGCACCAGTTCCATCTCATATTACCTGTTGGAGGTGCAAAGGACCCCATTACCAGCGGGACTACCCAGAGTTACAATCAGGATTTGTGCATAGAGAAGGAAAGGCACTGATGGGAAGATCAGGTAGCAACCACCAAATTTACGCAGCGGTTGATAACCGCCAAGCCAAACATCAATCCACAGTTATAGAGTCATCAGGTATGTTAAATCATACCAATGTTAAGATTTTGTTTGATTCTGGTGTGACAGATAGTTTCATTTCACCATTTTCATTAGAAAAGAGTGGGCTGGCAACCTACGAGCACGATGACTTTAAACAAGTCGAGATGGCTTCGGGGGAAAAACAAGTTGTAGGACCCAGTGTTGATAATTGTATAGTAGACCTAGGAGTGTGCACTACCAGGTTGAAAGTATACATCACTGGTCTTGGAGCATATGACCTAATCATTGGAATGGATTGGTTAGCAGCTCATCGAGCTTTGGTAGATTGTTTCGCAAAGAGGGTGCTTTGTGTGGATGATGAAGGAAGACCAATAGAGATCCAGGGTGTACAGAGAAAAGTGTCATTACGCTTTATATCAACTATGAAGGTCAAGCAGTGCTTGAGGCAAGGGTGTCGACTGTATGTAGTGGAAGCAGTGGGTGAAAGGAAAGGACCCTCATTAGATCAGGATCCGGTATTGTCAGAATTTCCATATGTTTTCCCGAATGAGTTACCAGGGTTACCTTATGAAAGGGAGCTTGATTTTACTATTGATCTAAAACCTAGTGCATAACCAATATCCAAGACTCCGTATCGGATGACGGCGCCGGAGCTTTGTGAGTTGAAAATGCAGTTGAAAGAGTTACTGGACTTAGAGCTAGTAAGGCCCAGTGTCTCACCTTGGGGCACACCGGTGATTTTTGTAAAGAAGAAGGATGGATCCTTACGACTGTGTATAGATTACAGGGATTTGAACCATGCTACAGTGAAAAATAGGTACCCGATGCCATGAATAGATGACCTCTTCGATCAGATGAAAGGAGCAGCGGTATTCTCAAAGATCGATTTGCGATCAGGGTATCACTAGTTGAGGATTAAGGAGGGTGATATCCTGAAAACTGCCTTTCGAACTCAGTTTGGACATTACGAGTTTGTTGTGGTACCTTTCGGATTGACCAATGCGCCAACAGTATTCATGAACCTCATGAACGACATATTCCGGAAGTACTTAGATCGATTTGTACAAGTTTTTCTAGATGACATTCTCATCTATTCCAAGAATGAAAGAGAACACGAGGAACACTTGCGAATAGTGTTGTCTTGCCTTAGAGAGAACAAATTGTATGGGAAATTTTCAAAGTGTTCCTTCTTCCAGAAAGAGATTCACTATTTAGGTCATATCATTTCCGGTGAAGGAATCTCGGTGGACCTAGAAAAGGTAAAGGCCATTATGGAATGGCGAGTGCCGAAAAATGCTCATGAGGTGAGAAGCTTCATGGGGCTAGCGGGTTATTACCGGAGATTTGTGGAAGGATTCTCAAAAATAGCCAAACCCATCACCACTTTGCAACGTAAGGGGGTCATGTATGAATGGACAGAAGAATGTGAAAGTGCATTCATTGAACTTAAGAGGTTACTAACTAGTGCGCCAATTCTACGAGTGTCGGATATGGAAAAGGACTTCACGGTCTGCACGGATGCCTCGAAACAAGGGTTGGGGGCCATGATAATGCAGGATGGAGGAGTGATAGCTTATGCGTCAAGGAAGTTGAAGAAGCATGATGAATTATACGCGACTCATGATTTAGAGTTAGCAGCTGTAATGCTAGCTCTTAAACTTTGGAGGCACTATCTTGTGGGGAGAAACTTTGAGCTCAGAACGGACCATCAGAGTTTAAAACATCTCTTCACTCAAAGAGATCTGAATGCCAGGAAAAGGCGTTGGAGTGATTTTATGAGTGAGTACGATTTTGGTATTTCATACATAAAGTGGAAGGAAAATGTGGTCGCAGATGCCTTGAGTAGGAGACCACGTATCTTCTCCTTGGTAACCTTAAAGGTCAATCTGAGGGAACGTGTGTTGACACAACTACCAGGAGACAGTTGGTATATCAAGGTTACTTCAAACCTCCAGGGTGGGAGGCAGTTAGTTTCCAAGTACGAAGGATATAGTCTGGAAACAGACGGACTGTTAAGGTATCAAGGAAGGATGTACATTCCTGAGAATGGGGACATTCGAAGCATCATACTAAAGGAAGCCCATAGATCACTTTATTGTGCGCATCCGGGAGTGAAGAAAATGTACGCAGATATGAAGAAGCTCTTCTTTTGGGCAAGCATGAAGCGCGATATAGTCCATTTCGTCGCCAAATGCCTAGAGTGTCAACAGGTGAAAGTCGACCACCATTACCTGGCAGGCCTCCTACAACCACATGATGTCCCTATGTCCAAGTGGGAAGTTATCTCTATGGATTTTGTTGTAGGATTGCCGCTCACATCTCATAGACACAATGCCATTCTTGTGATAGTGGAAAAGTTAACCAAGAGTGATCATTTCATTCCGGTTCGAGACACTTACGATGTTGCTGATGTGGCATGAGTGTTCATAAGTGAGGTTATCCATTTGCACGGGATACCAAAGAAGATTATTTCAGATAGGGACTCCAGATTCACTTCTAGATTCTGGACAAGTTTACATTCAGCACAGCTTATCATCCTGAAACAGATGGGCAAACTGAGAGAGTAAATCAAGTCATGGAAGACATGCTTAGGATGTATGTAATGGATAATCAAACCAAGTGGGAGAAGTACCTACCTTTGGTAGAGTTTGCTTACAATAACGATTATCATAGTTCCATCGGAATGCCACCATACGAAGCTTTGTATGGGAGGCCATGCAGAACACCATTGAGTTGGGATAGACTAGAAGACTGAGTAACAGTGGGGCCAGAATTGATTCAAGAAATGGAGGAACAGGTGATTCAAATTAGACAGAGACTAAAGGAAGCACAGGATAGGCAGAAAAGCTATGCAGATGCATACAGGACTGACCAAATTTATGAAGTGGGAGACCAGGTTTTCATTCGTATCAGGCCTAATAAGAGTACCATACAGTTTGGGAAGGGGACAAAGTGGTCACCTTGGTTTATAGGGCCATTTAGGGTCCAAGAGAAAATTGGACCCGTTGCCTATCGTCTCGTACTGCCACCCCACTTGCATAAAACTCATAATGTATTTCATGTATCTATTTTACGTCATTAGGTTGCTGATGAATCACATAAACTAAATTGGAAGGAATTGGAGGTATCGGAGGTGGGAACTCTCACGGTAGAACCATTACGCATATTGGACCGTAGAGTCCGACAGCTCAGGAACCGTCTGGTAGACCAAGTTAAGGTCCAGTGGGACAAGTATAGTCCAGGATCTGCTACTTGGGAAGACGCCGATACATTACGGCGAGACCATCCCTCACTATTTTGACTACCTCGAGAAAATGTTTCTTGAAGGTGGGGTGTATGTAACACCACCTTTTGACTTAGACCACCATGATTACTTGAGGCCTATACACTTTATTTTCTAGTCACGGTGAAACTATTAAGTGATACACTTAAACTTTAAATTTATGAACTTTTATGAATGTTTAAATGTTGTTGATGATGATGCATGTAATGCGATCTATTATGTGAATGAAAATTTTACAAGTATTTGAATGATTATTGATGATGATGTATGTGATGTGACATACTGTGAGAATGAGAAATTAATGAATGATTTAAATACTATTGGAATGATGTTGGATACAATGCAGTCTATTTTGGGCAAATGATAATCTCATGAATGAGTGATGAGTTTGAATTATGGGATATTATGAAATCTAATTCTAATTGGAAAGATTTGATGTTATTGTAGCGGTACGGAGATACAAAATTGAAATGATGATAGTATGCAATTATATGATGATAATGAATAGAAATGTATGAGTTTGTGTTGCAGACTAATCTGCAGGTTATGGGCTATGAAATAGCCAAGAAATAATGATGATGAAAGTGGATAATGGGACCACTAATCAAGAAACATTATGGTATGAATAATGTATATGGAAACTATATTGATTTGGATGCATTGCTATGATATATGGATTATTGCATGATTTTGGTACTAACACTGCCCAAAACCGAATAAACGATGACAAAACCTCCAGCAACACGGTGCCCCTGTGTGCTCCATTGTAGGGTGTTGACCCTGGTCCTGTTAGGAGGGGTGGAGGCATTTCCCACCGTGTATCCTCCATTGTAGGGTGTTGACCCTGGTTCTGTTAGGAGCGGTGGAGGTGTTTCCCACCGTGTATCCTTCGAAGCCTGAAGTCAGAGGAGAACGGTGCTAGTTCATGCTCCCCAGGTCGTGTGATGATGACTGTCAGTTTCCTGCTAGGGAAGCTTGGTCGAGATAGCGACACTTCCACTTATGGGTTCTATTTGGAGTTAGGTCAGTATAGTTGACGCTCCAAGATAGTCTAGCAGAGGACGGATAGGAATGGAGTTGGAAGTAGGTTAGGGAGGAAGGATGAGTAGTAATAGTTGTGACCTTATGGAGATCTTTCTTGTGGTGGAAAAAGGAGAGAAATGTGTACACATGGATATTCATTATTACATAACTAAACCACAGTTGTTAAAAATAAAATGGTGGAATCGGATAATTGTAATTATAGAATATCTCAAACAAATGATTGATTGTTGTCTTTTATAAAGACTAGTCTTGTTGACTGGATTGAATGCATATCTAAATTACTAACGGATGACAGTTTGATTATTAGTACATGCACGAGAATTGCATGTACTAGCTACACATGCATTTCTTGTACATATACACTAGTATATATGAGATTTCTTGAATTACCTACTGATAGTGTCAGTTACTGTTATGAATGTGTGAACCGTGCTCTTTTCCTTTGCACCATACGATACCTTAACTTCGGGACGAAGTTTCCTAAAGGGTGGGTGTATGTAACGCCCCTAGTTGGAAAAATGTATTAAATTGTAAAGAAAAACTAACTAAGGGACTAATTGTGTCAATAAAGTGTTAATTAAACAATGATGATTTAATGAATTAAATTAATTGAGTTATTAATTAAGTTAAAGGATATAATTATGATTAACTAACTAAATATTTAATTACAAATTACATTTAAAGACCTGAGAAATCGATTTGAGAGATCATTGTTATATGATATAAAATGGTTGCGTATGCACCCAGGGAGGGACTATGAATCCCTAGAAGATAGAATATTAATGAGAGGAGTATGGAGGGGGACGACGGCAGGTAGAGGAGTTAAGGCATGAGGCGGTGAAGGAGGGATAAGGGAAGGGAGATTGGACGAAGGTGGGGGGGACTGTTGTTTTGCTATCTGCAGAGAGCCGAGAGCTTTACTGTGATATGGGTGCTCAGATTGAGGCACAAGATTTGCTGGTTGTGACATATTGATCAGGGAGGCACCGAGTTGCTGGAGGTTTTGGGCACAGGGGCCAGGATATCCATAGATATCCTGGAGCTAGGTAGTTTTCCTAGTTGGCAGGGTGGACAGTAGTTTTGGGCAATTATTTTCCTGTTTGTGGCAGGGTTGATCTGGGTAGCAGGTAGCAGCAAGGCAGCAAGGCAGCAAGGCAACAAAGATTAGCATCAGGACCAGGTACTTTGTTAAGTTATGTATTTGTTTCATTCTGTCATGATATCATTGTTCATTGATAAATCTAAGTTACTGGAGTTGCTGTTATGAAAATCAATATTTTTCTATGAGGTTATTGTTTTAGTTTACTAATGAAAATGTTTATGAAAGTAAATGATGTTTAGAAATATTAGGTTGTTACAAAATTCCATCGTTAATACACTCAACACCTGCACGAACGAAAACATATACCTTATATTTTGTTGAAAAATTAAGGTACCATTGTTAGAAAAAATAAAATTTGACCTAGTTATTCACAATGTCTATGAATAAAATTTGTATGTTCCGAAAGATAATTCAATTTTTTATGTTTCATGTTCTTACACCATATTCAAATTAATTGTAAAAGTACCTTGAATAATTCCCCCAAGTTAACAAATTATTGGTTTTCCAGGTTTTCATTGCCACTAACGCATCTATATATATATATATATATATCACAAATTAACCAAAAAATATTATTCTAGTTAAGTCAAACTAGTTATCGATAAGATGGCATTGGGTGGTAACGATGTCTTCTTCTCTATAAAACTTCTGTGTATAATATTAGAATTCAAATTTCATGAAAATGAATCTATTACTAAGTTCTTCTTTTCAACAAATTTTTATATTTCAAATTTGATTATTTCATATACTAATTTACTTATTGAGAAAATCTACAACATCATAAAATGAATGAGCTTAGGATAGGACATGGAATCAAGGGGTTCTAGGAGTAAGGATTCTAAAAATCCTATAGCCTATAAATCCTATATACTATAGGGACATGACATCATTCCTTCTTAGGATTAAGGTAAAGAGAAAAATGGATTCCTAGACCCACTTAGGGAAGTTCTTGGTGTTGAAAAGGGAAGGTGGGATTTGAACAACATCATAACTACAATTTTTGGGATATGGTTTCCTTGTACTTGTTTAACATGCCCATATATCTATTCCTTTGTAATTTTAAGGATAACATGATGATTCCCACATACATTCCCAGCATGATGGAAATGGATTGAATAGTGTTTCAAAACATCTTTGTCTATCTATCTACAAACATGATAGACAAGGTAGGAGTGTTAAAGTGCTTGGCACAAAGGTCCACAAATTCAAGAAATTCATAGGTGTCTGGGAATGCATGATGTGCCAATTTAAAGGACTAATATGGGGTCCCGTTCTACCCATGCATGGATTTTCCAGAGGTGGTCCCATTGAATTAGTCGAGGGAGGTGGATGTGAGTTGAGGGGTAGCCATTTTCACAAATTCATGTATCAAAGGAGGTGGTTTCAAGGAAGACATGTCTCTTGTGCCTAAGTGATGGTCAGTTGAATGAGAATAGGACTCCCTTGAGGTATTTTTGGATGTTCTTGGCATGGGGAAATATGAATCATATATCACATAGATATGGAAAGGGGATATTGGGCCCAAAATGAAACTCACTCAATGAATGTTAGTTTCTTAACCTTACTCAGAAGGTGACATATCCAAATATGAAGGGATCCAACCCTATTCAACAATACTGGAAAGTGGTCTCAAGTTCATAAATTTCATGCAGGATCCTCTTTATTACACTTTGCATGGAAAGCAAAGGAGAGAGGGGAGATAGTTTGTCTTAAAACTAATGAATTATGATTGCACATGAGCCTTAACTATGTGATAACATTCTATAAATGGAAAGTTTTTCTTGCACCAACATTTTTGTCTTGTGATGCATGGCATGTGGTAGGTTCTGATTGGTGAGAGAGATCCAATGTTTGGGGCCTAATGGAACCCTTTCCTAGGTGGAGATATTCGACTCTCCATTGTTGGATATTCTTTCATGTGTTCCCACCATCTTTAGATATCTTACACTCCCCATGGGCGATTATTCCTCTCCTTATCCTTTCAAAACCAAGAAATTCCATATGTGGGTCCAAGAATCCATTTCTCTCTTTATCGTAATCATAGGAAGGAATGATGATTCTATGGTATATTAAAGCATAGTCACCATACTTAACCTATACCATGTCTACCCAAACCCTTTCTTTATATATGTAGAGGCCACAACCATCAACATCAAGTAGAAGTTGACTAATTTAAGGGATGATATAATATTTTTTTATCCCAAGTAGTTGATATACCTATTCCTATTCTATCAGAGCCACACTATGTCTCACCTAAGACTATAACAATTCAAGGATGACAAGCCCACTAGCTATTTTGACAAGCTTCCATAGGTCAATATGGGAGAACTAGGCTCTGTTGATACTGAGAGGGGGGTGAATCAGTATCAAGTACAATTTTAAAAACCTTTTCCAACTTATACTTAAACCATTCAATTATATCCAATGAGAAATGAACAATAGTATAAGAGTTACACCAATACACCACAATACACCA
>ML787082.1:70220-92593 GCA_009831015.1 Picea engelmannii
CATGTGCATTTTCCTTCATGTCCAAATAACTTCATCAATCTTGTGGTCCAAAACCCATGACTAGGGTTGACATCAATGACAACAACCAATCTTCCAACAGGCTCATCCATTTTTAAATTCATTAATGAATTCATGTTCATTTCCTTCACAATTATCACATGAAAATATCCCAAAGGAATGCTTGATGATATGAGACCCTACTTATAACTAGGAAATGATAATAGGAACGATAACTTGTTCTTGGGAAAATATTTTACAATAACAATAATGTATGGGATTGATTTCTTCCCTATAGGATTCATAGGCACTTTAGTCTTGCAACCCTCTTATGTCATGTCCCATCCCAAAATCATTCCTTTTTATAATGAAAAAATAGGTCAATACACTATAACCACGCTAAATCCCCTCATAAGTACCCTAGTTAAAAAAATATATTTAGAAATAGGATTTCAATCCTAGAGGGTTTATAAAGTCAAGTTCAAAATACATGACTTGCCTTTAGTTGATGAAATTTGAATGGAAACAAAATCTAGCAATATGGTGTTGGACAAGAATGTGAGGGTTGTTCATTCGAGTGAGGATTTCAAGAATAACTTCAAATCTATAATCACCCAAAATCAATTTTTAAATACCAAGGTTAAGGCCTTAGAGGTGGAAAAAATCTAGTACAAATGGATAATTAGTGACTACATGAACACAAAATTTATTCATGATAGTGTTATACTACCAAAGTTGAGTAATTTCAAGTGACACAACTAAAAATGACTAACTTAAACGACCAATTTAGTCCAAGGAAAAAAATATGACTAACTACATGAATATGAATTAGTAGTATGTATGTCAATGACTTGACATAAGTAGATACCTTGCATTCTCTTATGTTTATATATATATATATATATATATAGTAATAAAATAATGATTAAATATATGTATATAATGTCGTGACTCATAATATGTTAACCATTATCCCCAACATCAAACCAATAATTTACTCCTTGGTGCAAACAAGTTGAATTCTTTTCTATGTTTGAGGTTTTGAGTTGGAGGGAAATATTTCAAGGAGAATCCAAGAACAAGAAGGAAAACATGAGAAATAGATGAAATAGAAGGATCTACTCCTCACATTTCTAACGGGAGATCAACAACATAATAAGCGTAGGAAGAAATCTTGAGGAACATTTTTTCTCTCCAATTTTCTTCTTCTCTCAGTATAGAGGTGATCAACAAAACAAACGAATTTGGATAAAGGTCGCATATGTGATTAAGGGGTGCCTGGGTTTTGAATAAATGTGGTGGAATCTTGATACGACCCCGATTTATCAATAATTTATGCCAGTGGTATTCATTCAGTTCCAATATTCCTTTCGACCAACCTAATTAGGTTGAATTTTTATCCTCGAGATAAAGTAGAGTGAGATGGGAAATGATTTAGAATGAAATGGATATCCCCAACAAACTCATTCCATTAATGTCATATATAATTCAATCACAAGAGAAGGTTAGTTTTGGAAAATTGACCTAAGTTGAATGAGGTCGAAGATACCAATTGCAATTCAAAATTAAGGGCCATTAATGGTTTGATGGGAAAACTATAGAATTATTTATTTCATTTTTTTGTTAGTTACTAGATCTATTATATTAAGCATAAACAAAAATACTGCAGAAAAATACCAACAGAACAATAAAATGTAGAGAACTACAAAAAAAAAGAATACATTTATTGATATGAAACAATGTTCACTTGCCTCTTCGAGGGGGAAGCCTCCAAAAAAGAAGCGCTTTATTACAATAATTCTCAAGACACAGTTTCTCATGCCTCCTACTTATTTATACTAATTCTATCTTCTAAAGAACATTCTAGAGGAAAATCTTTCTAGAAGCAAAAGCTTCTATTAGGCCTTCTTACATTGACATGTTCACATTTATTAAATAGGCCTTATTAACAAATGTCGACCTTTATACATGGAAAACATATTATTATACCTACATGACGGGTTAGGGAGGTTATGTCCCTAACATTCCTTCCCTCTTGAAGAGAAACCTTATCCTCAAGGCTTGAGACGAGGAAATTGTTGTAGAATGGTGGCGGGCTCCTAGGTGGCATCTTCTAGAGTTGTATCTTTCCAATGAAATAAAACTTCCTTAACGAAGTTGACACTCTTGCTAGTCCAATACTATTGGTGGCTGCAACCAAATGGAGCCCTCTTCATCCAACTTAGGGAGACTGGTTCAAGATTTTCACACTTACTTTTAATCACTTTCTTTAAGAATGATACATGAAAAACAATATGGAGCTTAGAATTATTGGGCATAGCTAAATGATAGTCCACATGCCCCACTCCATTGATAATTTAATAAGGACCATAAAATTTGGGAGCATGTTTATGAAATTGTTCATCTTTGAGTGAATTCTTCTTATAAGGTTGCAAATGAAGAAACACCTGGTCCCCTTCAACAAATTGATGTTCGAAACAACCTTGATTTTCTTTTTGCTTCATACAATTCTGATCCATCACCAAATTTTATTTGAGGGTACTAAGAATGGCCTCTTCGATTGCAAGATTTTTTTCAACCTCCTAAACCTTCGACACACCTGTCATGTATGAGATAATAGACATTGGATTTTGGTCATAGAATGCTTCAAAAGAATTCATGTGAGTACTTGTATGATAAGATGTGTTGTACCACCATTCAGCTAGGGGTAACCACCTAGCCCACTGGTTTTTTTGTTCAGATGAAAAACACCACAAATATGATTCCAAACACTTGTTAAAAAATTTAGTTTGGCCATCAGTCTAGGGATGATAGGAAGTGATCAAATGCAATTTGGTTCCCTAGAGCCTAAACAATTCTTTTCAAAAGATGCTGGTGAAAATTGGATCTCGGTCAGAGAGAATAGAATGATGCATGACATGAAGATTGAAAATATTATCCATGAAAATTTGAGCCACTGTGGATGTGGTGAATGGGTGTTGAAGAGAATATAAATGAACTTATTTGGAAACATGATTAACTACCACCATGATGACTGACTTATTTCCCGATTTAGGTAATCCAACAATGAAATCCATAGAAATATTCCTCCAAATAGCAGGGGGAATCATAAGTGGTTGGAGTGTGCCTGGAGATTTGACTGTTTCTCACTTATTGCATTAACAAACATCACATTCAAACACAAATGTGTGGATGTCTTGTTTCATACCATCCTATAAAAAAGAACATTGACCCATTCATAGGTTTTGGTAAATCTTGAATACCCAACCTTTGTAGTGAATCTCTTCATTGTGCCAAGAGTACCTTGGAGAAGCTGGATAATGGTCTTGCAATTGTTGGATCAGGAAATAAATTTTGGGGTCTTGCATCCATTCCTGGCTAGAAAATTGGAGCCAAACTGGTACAATTAAGAAGAGGGAAAATAGGGACCATTCTTCTTCATACTTTTTGTAAAGAGCATTAGCAATGACATTTTCCTTTCCCTTCTTGTAAATGATCTCATAATCATATCCAAATAGCTTGGTCACCCATTTTTGTTGCTCTGGGGATGAAATTCATTTTTCTAGAAACTACTTGAGACTTTGATGATCAATTTTAATTTGGAAGCATTGTCCCAATAGATAAGGATGTTAGATATCCACAACATGCAAAATAACTAACATTTCCTTTTCATAAATTGATTGTCCCAAATGTCTCTCCGGAATTCGTTTTCTAGTGAAGGACAAAGGCATACCATATTGCATGAGGATGACCTTGATTCCTTTCCCAGAAGCACCACATTCCAGTAAAATGGTCTTTGTGAAGTTGGGAACTACTACGAAACAGGTCATGCACATAGCTTCTTTCAAGGCATGGAAGGATTTATTAGTTATTGAAGTCCAAGTGAAAACATTATTTTTAAGGAGAGCAGTGAGAGGAGCTACAATTTTTCCATAATTCCAAACAAACTTGCAATGATATCCCATTAAACCCATAAAACCACATAATCTCTTAAAATTTTTAAGGTGAGGCCAATCCTGCATAGCTTAAATTTTCTTAAGATCAACCTATAAACCATCCTTTCCAACAATATGACCTAGGTACTCAACGTTTGAGGATCGAAAGGCACATTTAAATTGTTTAAGGAAGAGTTGGTGTTGAGAGAGTATATGGAGAACTTGATCCACATGGGAAACATGGGTTTTCCAAGTTTTACTATAGATGACAACATCATCAAAGAAAACTAGACAAAATGATGCAGAAAAGGACAAAAGACATGATTCATGATACCTTGGAAAGTGGAGGGAGAATTACACAGGCCAAAGGGCATTACCAAGAACTGATAGTGACCCTCATGAGTTAAAAATATAGTCTTGGAAATGTCTTCCTCTTTCATATGGAACTAGTGGTAGCCAGAATGGAGATCAATTTTGGTGAAGTACTGAGAACAACTCAATTCATCCAATAGGTCATCAATGACAAGAATGGGAAATTTATGTATTATTGTGAGTTTGTTGAGGGTATGTAAATTAGGACACATTCTCCAAGTTCCATATTTCTTGAGTACCATGACCACAGGAGAAGAATAAGGGCTGGTACTAGGACATATAACACCCACTTCGATCAATTATTGAACAATTTTCTCAATTTCATTCTTTTGGGAAAATGGATGACGATAAGGGTGAACATTGAGAGGAAGACTGCCCAGTATGAGAGGAATGGAATGATCATGGACACCATGGAAGGGGGAAGTTCCTAGGGAGTGGTAAAATAAAATTGGTGTTGGAAGAGGATAGATTGTATGTCAGGATGCATAGAGGGTGTCTCAATGACTTGAATTGAGTGGAGTTGGGAAATAATTTTAGAATATCCTTTTTGGAGGATGTTTTCCATTCAATGGGAACTGATGATTTCAGAGGAGCCTGATGTGATGCCTTGGAACTTATATTGTTGTTTCTATTGTTGCAATTGCATGCTTAATTCCTTAAAATCCATGAGAATGGGTTTAAGAGTGTGTAACCATTCCACACTCAGCACAATGTCACAACAACCCATGTCAGGTTGAACCATCTAGTCACATGAAGGCAAGTCGTGATAGGCACAAGAAGACATGGGGAGATAAACTGCTAGGATGAGTTATACTATCAAGGGAAAATTGTTGAATTGTTTTGTCATTGATTTCAACTCAGTGAAGACGTGACAATCCATGAAGACTTGAAGTCAAGTGATGAAAGGAAATTGACATGAAAACTTTTAATATATGTTAGTGGATTACATAACAAGAAGTACTAATGGAAAAGAAGCCTTAGAAGAGAGGAAAGGAAGCATATACAAGAAAAACCACATTTATCTACACAACATCTTGCAAAGAAGACACAGAGGGAGAAATTTTCAGAGAAATATCAATAGAGAAAGAAAAAAAGGAGAGAAAGTTCATAAGCAAGAAGACAGGGAGAGACAAATTTTCATAGGGAGTTACCATTTACCATTAATGTCAAAGGGGGAGAGGAAGAAAAAAAGAAGGAGAGAAATTTTAGAAGCATGAAGACAGGGAGAGAAAGCATGAAGACATGGGGGAAATGGTCACAGGGGGAGCATGAGTGTTTCCATCAATGCCAAAGGGGGAGATTGTTGGAAAATTGGTTGTCACTAATGTCAACTCTAGAAGAAGCCCCGAAACAAGTTTGAAATCTTCTAGAAGTGATGGGTCTATTTGAAGGAATCTCCAAAGTTGTCCCTTTATGGTATAGCTTTAAGCATGGCCCTCACGAAAAGACACTTTGAAGAAGTCTACAAGAATCCCTGGAAATATGGTTATGTGGTTAAGAAGCCCCATAGGTGTGGTCATGAAGTTTGAAGTTGATTGAAGAAAAAGAGAATGAAGGTGTTACACATGATTTTGGTCACTCTGGTGATGTCTCTACAAGTGATGTATTCAGGCTCCCACAAGGAATTTTTGCTTGAGAAAAGTGATTGTTGTCTTCTTCCAAAAAACACATTTTTAAGATGAGTTCATAGGATGCCTATGTTACAGGGTGTGAAAATCCCTCATTCTCGCAGGCCACCCACACTTAAGGTGCGAACTGTTCACAGTCTACTCTATAGGTAGGGTGCGAAGTTGTTTTTAAGCTTGAAGAAGAGAAGAGGTCATGAAGGTTCTAGAAGGGAATCTTCTAGAAAATGAGTTGGCATTCACATGGTTGGCATCCTATTGACTTCTCATATTTGGTGGGATCATCCTCATCCATGTAACCATCCTTCCTTCTCCTATATATTGATAGGTTTCTCATGGAAAAGGTTAAGCAAGATTGAATGAAGAATTGGTGAAAGAATTGTGTGAAGGAATCTGCTTGGACAGAACCTTGAAGACTCTATTTGGTCTATCAAGTTGTATTGGATCTTCTTCATGAAAGTGCAGAGCAAGTGTGTGTGTTGGAACCAAGGGTCACTGAAAGGAAGCTTGCGACATCAAGGCGATCTGGTTGTGTCTTCTACTTTCATTTAATATAATACAGCGACATGTCCCTTTCTCATAAAATCACTCTTATTTTATCATTTAACTCCTTGATCATATGCATAGGTTGACATTGAATATACTTTTATATCTTCACTTTGGTTGGTTTGTGTTGTCTTGGACTTGATTTCACAAGAGCACCAGAGCGAAGTGGGAACAACAGTCACCTAAGGAAGCGATATAAAGGTATGCCACTCATTCCTTCTTCGTAGTAGATTCAATGATTACAACTTAGGGAAAGAGTCATGTCCTGTCCTGTTTTGTTCTAGATCCAGGTGGATCTAGGGAGATCTGTTACTGTCCGCACCTACCGATTTATTCGATAACAGAAGGACATTGCAAATTCACGAAAAACATCCATTTATTGATAGTCCTCATCAAGTTGTCTCCAATAGTAGGTGGCACGCCATGTGGCTCATCACGATTGAGGAGTTATGCCCTCTTAAAGATGAAGCCCCAAAGTTTGGTCAAGAATCCCTGGATCTAAGGTCAAGGAGTTATAATTTGGCCCTAAATTCAAGTAACAGAGAAAACGTTGTTGCAAACAAGAATTTATAAGTTGGCGCTAAAGTCAAGTAAAGGAGAAAATGTTGTTGCAAACAATAAGTTACAAGTCGGCCCTAAAGTCAAGTAAAGGGGGTACTTGGAAATGTATAAATACACATTAATAACCTCTCATTTTATCATTCAATCTTCTGATCTCTTAGGAAAATCTTGGCACCAAATTTCAGAGGGAAAATGAAGTGAAGAAGGGAAAAACTCTAAGCGAAGATGAAGTCTTTTTATGATGTTATTTGTTGGTGCTTCACGCAGTTGTAAGACGCTAGGTTCAAGTTATCATTTGACCAATAAAAAACCTTAGACACCAACCCTTTCACCATCATCTATTGGGATTGACAAAACCATGTTTCTGCAGTAGTGAGGGAATGGGAGGTGACCATTCTATTCATTCTTCCTTATTAGTTTTGTGCGCATATGTATTTATTTATCCTTTGTGAGTTACTTAGAGAGTTCGAATTCATACTACCATTATATTCTAGATTACCACATAGTCCCTTACCATAAAAACAATAGAAATTGTGCAATGATTATATGTAACACAATTCTAATCCAAACAAAATACATGAACAATCATATAAGGGGAATTTGACACAAGAGTTAACATGGTTCACCCAAATCTGGGCTACGTCCATAACGACTGGCTTATTTATTATGTATTTGGTAATTTTTTTAGGTTTGCGCACTGCACTTACAACGATATATCACAGTTATATTCCTCTCTCCTAGCCTAGTCATTCTATAGTGCAAGCCTCTCTCTCTCTCTTTGCATCATCTCTTACATTCATACATAGAATCCTATATTTGGACATAACAGAGACATAAAAATAACTAAAAGAGAACCCAAACATGAGGAACCCCTATTCTCCCAAGCCATTACATATTTATATATAACATATAGGGCTTAAAACCCTACTTGGTTCCTCACAAAACCCTATTACAATGCATGACTACTCCAGTTAATTGGTTGTTCAGTTTTCTTTCACCTTCTTTTCCATCTTCATGCTGCTTTTATACTCTGATTGTTGTTCTTTCTACTTTCCGCTTCCTTCAATCTTTCGCATGTTAGTTTTCATTCTTATTTTTTGCTCGCTTTCCTCTACAACTTTATTCTCTTCTTTATTCTTCTTTTTAGATTACTAAGAGGAGGGGTGAATTAGTAATGAACAATTATACCACTTTTAATCCTTTAAACCACAATGTGTATTCTTTTAACTTATTCAACCATGTTCATTAGTTCATCATCAATATATTATTATATCATAAACATTAACATACACCAGTGCATAATAAATAATAATAAACACATCCACACAATACATAGTACACCAATATTTACCTGGGAACCCATTGTGGGAGAAAACCATAGAATAATTTTCTTATATGTCAAGAATTAAATTCAAGGAAGCACCAACTTTCAATTGTCTAGATCCAACTGGAAGGAGGCTCTAATCCCCTAGTTTCTCAGGCTCCAACCTAAAGGAAGATCCAACTCCCTAATTCTATGGCTCCAACTAGAAGGAGGCTACAACCTCCCTGGGTTCTCCGACTACTATCAGAAGGTGGCTACAACCACCTAGTTCTCAGGATCCAACCTAAAGGAAGATTCAAATCCCTAATTCTCCAGCACCAACCAGAAGGTGGCTACAACCCCCTTTCCTTTCCCCATCCAACCTCCTTGAAATATAAATTCCAAATGTAGACAACCTATCACAATCACTGAATCAATCACTGCAACTGTCACTATGTCACTGCCAACCTATACCAACACTCTATCACAACCTGTACCAACCTTATTCACATATTTCCTACATATCCATGACCTATCTATACTACAACACATGGGTATTTGTGGATTTCTTTAATGCAACTCATAGATGTTCATGCCTCTCTTCTCTACAATTCATAGACTACTACATAACCCTCTTAGTTTCATTGTTACTGTCTCTGTTTTTGTCAAAATTTCACTATGAAACTTGTCATATCAACCTGTACCTGGAAACTATAACAACCTGTACCAAACAACCTATACCAACAATCTATAACAATAATATCATCAACCAAACCAGATCCAATCACCAATACCAATCACCAAAATAACATATGCACAATATCATCATGATGTGCATCAAACAAAACTACTCATAATAGCTCACAACCATCACCCACACATGCCTCTACAAATCATGTACCAATCACAACCAAGTACTAACTTATACCAAAGCAAGTACATCAACCATGCACAAGAACATACTCCAAGCTAACCAACAAAGGGCTTCTAGCAATACATCATACCATCCATAAACTAAAAACCATAAACCCTTACATCAAAGCATGTGCCAAAACTTCATTTTTATATAGCCTTAAACATGCACCACTCATAAGTCAATCATATACCAAGACTACTAAAAAATGCCTCTCACAACATGCCGCAAGATATACCAATAACACTCAGAAATGCACCAACAATATTCTTCAACAGATTTACCTCAAATCATACTCTACAACAGATACCATACATCCAAGAGGGAATAAAACAAACCTCACAAAGGCATGCCTCAAGAATGCTTCACAACATCACTAAGATATAACCTCATAAGTATATAGACATACATTTTCACTCTATAAATTACCTGATGCTTTAGATCTCAGACAAACATACCTGCAGTCTCTCCTCAGATCCTACAACCTAGAACAAGTATCTTCCTCCTTGATCTTTCTACATATCCACACTTTCCCTTTCTACAACTCGCAAACATCCACATTTTCCTCCTCCATGGCCTGTGGATGTCCATGATTCTATGTGCTTGTGGCTCTTGGATAACCTTTGGAATCATGTTTCATTCACTTCCTCTACAACTACAAAACTTCCATTCCTTCAGACCTTTATTGCCTCGGACCTACGCTTTCTCAGATTTGTCAATGTATGCTTGCAAATAACCTTTCACAAAATATATATTCAATGATGCTCAATATATAGGTGGGTGATAATAGGAGCCCCTTGCTCTCTTATTTATACTTTTCCAAGTGCCTTCCTCAAAAGTTTCCTTGTAACTATTTTACCCCTTTCTCCATATTCTAGGGATAACTCACTTTATTATTGCAACTGACTTTCCTTAATTAGTCAACACATAACTCCTTTACCCTTCTTGTTGCAACCACTTAATTATTTAATTCATTTCTTTTACAACCAATTTGACTAGGGAATCTTCTTTATGACTTTCTAGAAGCTTTTGACTTCTTGTTGACCTTCTAGGGGCTTCTAGATTACTTTAATGGGTTCTCCAACATCTCAAGGCCATATCTCCCTAACCGTTAGGAACTTTTTGACGTACCACATATAATAGGAAAAACCATGACATGTATTATCCATCCATGATAGTATTAGCTACATATTTATTGATCTTCATTCCTTTATACCTCAACCAAACTTAGGTCCCTTATCGTTGTGCTACCAGAATTCACTACCGAACTTCTCGAAAGGTTGACATCAATCTCAAAGGTTTGACATCAATCTCCAACATCACTATTCTAAGGTTGACATCAATGAAAACCAACTTTCTAAACAAATTATCCAACAATCTCCCCCTTTGGCATTGATGGAAACACCAACATTGATGGCAACACTTACACATGGAAACACTCATTCTCATCCTACCCCTGCGATCATCGCTCCTCATCAATGTTTGTATCTCTCCCCCTTTGACATCAATGGAAAAGGGTATCTCCCTTTGGGGTTTCTCCCCATGACTGAACTCTCCTTGGGGCTAATCCACCTATCTTTAATTTCCTTTAGTTTGTTCCCCCTATCTTCAATCCTATGATTACTTTCTCTCTCTCTCCCTTTGACAAAGGATTAACTCCCCTTGTCGATATGACATTGTACCTTCTCTAACCAATCCTTATTAAAATAATAACTTCCCTTATGGGCGTGTATCCTTGTCTATATGATACTGATCTTCCTTTTTTCATATACCTCTCTGATGAATTCTTTACACGTTATTGTGTATATCAATTTAGGTCTTCCTATACCTGCTACTTTTTGGATTTATTGTCCATTGGTGATTCCATGAGTAATCAACTGAAATATATAAAAATATTTCAAGAATAAGCATTCAAATATTCCTGTATCATTATCATCCATTATGATAATATTCCTTTATCTCCAAAACACTCTCTAAAAAAATCTATGAACCCAATATTTGAATCCATGCTCTCATCCACTGTCATATGTCTATCCAAACCTGTTAATCCATCTATATCCATACTTTCCAAGACTCTGCTACTCAACTTTTCACAATGTTGACCCATCTGTCACTGTACTTATGCTAACTGACTTCTCTGAGTCTGTCTACTCAAACTCTGTAACCTGCTCGAAAGATGGTTATTGGATATGTCTCAACTATTACATAGACTCCCCCTATATAATATTCATATTACCTCAGAGTTTCCAATTCAAATGGCTTAGACTAAGACCTTCTCTGATGTAGTATAATATTTCGCTTCGTCCGTTTCTGTATCTTCCTTTTCATCCTCTTTCTGAATTCTTTCATCATCCTGAGTTTTGACACCTTCTTCATCCTCCACTTGAGTTCCGACACTTTCCTCTTTGCTTGCAAATTCATCATAATCGTGTACTTCTACAAATCATGAAAGTATGATTCCTTGGACCTATTCTTCATTTACCTTTTCCTCTTGTTTTTCACTTCTTCTCCAACCCTTCTTGTGTTTGTTATCAATATTTTCTTTCATGGGAGGCTTCATCACATTTCTACAATTTCGAGCTATGTGTCAATAGTTGTGGCATTTGTAACATTCCATATTTTGTGGGGCCACATAAGCATTTCTTGCCTGATCATTTCCTTCATAAGCCCCGCAATCCACAACCTTATGTCCAAAGTTAGTACTATAAAAAAAATGACCATAAAATAAATTTGCATACCTGAGAGTGAACGATATTCCTTGTGGTTTAGTCCTTTTGTAATTATGCCTTGGCTGATCAAGATCTTCTCTTTGTTTGTTTCTTTCACAATGATTGAAGATTTTTTTTTATTGAATGTAGAAGGTCTTCTGTATTCATTCCTTTCTAGTTCTTTTTTACCATGACTCCTTCCTTTGAGAACTTCTGCATAACTCTTTTTCTCGATTGTTTTTGTCATGGAGCTTGAACCTTTCTCAGTCTGCATTTGGTTTACTCCTAGTATGGACCTGTCATAGTACGGACTTCGATTGTTTATGATATTATCCAATGTCTTGGTGCTATCTTTATGCATTTCCTTATTCTAAATATCCTTTCTTAGAGTGACTGCTTCTACTTCCAACCTTTCAATCATCTTCTCCTTCTAT
Source organism: Picea engelmannii (assembly GCA_009831015.1). Lineage (NCBI taxonomy): Eukaryota > Viridiplantae > Streptophyta > Pinopsida > Pinales > Pinaceae > Picea > Picea engelmannii. The sequence continues at coordinate 82,615 of ML787082.1, forward strand.
GCTAGCTAACTTATGAGTATTTCTTGAGTCCTTCTATTCTCTTCTACCTGGATATTTAACTTTATAATTATCTTCTTCACTTCCTCTGAGTTGATAGTTTGGGATCCTTTTACTCTTAGTTCTTCCTTGAGTGACTTGTTTTCATTTCTTTCTTTCCTTAGTTATTCTAAGGCACTAATCCATTCTGCCCTGAGATCGACTTCGCCTTCTTCTTTGGAACTATCAAAGTTTCTTGTTTGATTTTCTCTAGCCATAAATAGTACCTTTTCTTAATCACTGTTGTTTTTTTTATCTTCATCAGATGAGGAACTGTCTTCTCTTGTGTAGATATTTTTCTTGAGTACTTTCATTTTGTCTTTCCTGTTTCCCTTTTGATATTTATTTTCTTTCTTGGGATCTTTCTCTTCATCACTATTTGGCTCCTTGTCATAAGGACACTTATTTACAAAATGACCATTTTTACCACAATTAAAAAATTTCAATAGAAGCCTACCTTTGTATTTACCTGTTCCTTTTTGCAAATTTCTTACGAAGTTTTCCATTTCTTCATCTTCCTCTGAATCATCGCTACAACCACATTTTGACTTTCACTTTTTCTTTCTCTTTTTGGATTCTTTCAATGTTTATTCCTTTGTAACTAGGTTCTCATATTTTGTTCTCATTTCATAAGTGGTGAATATTCCATGTAGCTCATCCATGCTTATCATACTCAAATCTGCTCTTTCTTCTAGTGCTGAAATATTAGGATAAAATCTCATTGGAAGGCATCTTTGTAATTTTTGAACAATTATAGATTCATCAAATTCCTTCCTCAATACTTTAATTGCATTCATTGTTTCATCAACTTGTAAAACATAAGCTGCAATATTTTCATCTTCCTTCATCTTCAACTGTTCAAATTGACCTATGTAATTTTGAAGATTTTCTTCCTTGACTTTGGCATCTCCTTCATAAACATTCTAAAGTTTGTCCCAAATATCCTTTACAGAATTGCAATGCATAACTTTCAAATATCCTGAATCAACCAAACCATTCAAGATATCATTTTTGGCTCTCAAGTCGTTTTGACTGAGTTTCTTTCCATCCTTATCTATTGGAGGAGTAGTAGGTTCTTTATATCTGTCTACTATTCATTTCCAAACATCAAATCCCTATGCTTGTACATATGTTTTCATCCTTCCGCTCCATAATGCATAGCTCTATCCATCAAACTGTGGTATTCCATTTTTATGCATATTTGTTTCTCTCTATGATCTACCTTCTAGTGGTTAAATTTTTTCTTGAAGAAACCTTCTCTGATACCAATTGTTTTATTACTAAGAGGTGGGGGTGAATCACTAATGAGAAATTATACCACTTTTAATCCTTTAAATCACAATTTGTATTCCTTTAACTTATTCAACCATGTCCATTAGTTCATCATCAATATATTATTGTATTATAAACATTAACATCCATGAGTGCATAATAAACAATAATAAACACATCCACACAATACACAGTACACCAATACTTACATGGAAACACAATGTAGGAGAAAACCACATAATTCTTTTCTTATATGTCAAGAATTAGATTCTAGGAAGAACCGACCTCCAATTCTCCAGATCCAACTAGAAGGATGATCCTTCACTCTAGTTTCTCAGGCTCCAACCTAAAGGAAGCTCCAACTCCCTATTCCTCTGGCTCCAACTAGGAGGAGGATACAACCCCCTGGGTTCTCCGACTACAATCGGAAGGTGGCTACAATACCTAGTTCTCAGGATCTAACCTGAAGGAAGCTCCAACTCCTTGATTCTACAACACTAACCAGAAGGAGGCTAAAACCCCCTTTCCTTTGCATGTCTAACCATCCTAAAATATAAATTCCAAATGTAGACAACTTGTCACAGTCACTAAATATATAACTGTCACTATCACTCTATCACTGTGTTGAGTTGTGAAAAAAGGTACAAATAGTCTCCTTATTGCTATGGTTTATGATACATTCTTGATTGACTTTTCCATTAATTAGAAGTAATTAGGAAATAAAATGATTAAAAAGTCTTCTAGAAATGTTATTGAGTGATATTAGATAATTTCTGAATTTCGATTTGAATTGTTTGATTTTATTGCAGAAAATGGACAATTGCTCTGACCTAAACATAATTAAAGAGATCCTGAAGATACATAAGCTGTTGAAGATCGAAGGAATCATGCATAAAGCAGTTTAGAAGAAGATTGAATCTTTATTTTGTAATCTTTATAAATAGTAAAAGAAATCACGAGGATCTCTCGATCCTCATGATAGCTTAATTTACTCATGTCATTGTAATATATAGAGGATGATGAACAATAGAGAGATATCCAAGAAATTTATCCAAGCATTCAGATCTTTGAATTGTTGACATTATGTACAAGAAGTTCATTGTAAAAGATTTACCAGTTATGGAATTAATGAAATCCTTGAGCATTTTGATCATCTTTGCATACTGAAGACCGTGGGCCTAGTCGAAAGGAGTTATTGTATCATCTGTAATCATATCAATTCTGTTTTAGTTTGTGATTTGAATTTCCTTACAACAGTTAAGATAAATTCATGAGTGTATTGATTCTTTTATAAATTGGTTATGTTATTCAATTACAGAGGATAGATGTTTCATTTGAAGGTTATCGATTGTTGTTCCATTTCCCATTACTGTTAGTTTATTGTTTGAGAGTTCCTTGCATTTTCTCATGCATTTTTCCTTTTATTAAATTAACATTTGTTGTTCCTTTTGCTTAAATTCACATTTGTTGTTCCTTCTTAATTTTACAGTATTTCGTTGTTCTTTTCCAACAGGTTAAATAATCATTGATAGATTGATTCATTAAGTGTTTTCACAAATTAAATTATTGTTTCTTAGTTAGATGAATTCAACAATCATTGATAGATTGATTCATGAAGTGTTTTCACAGATTAAATTATTGTTTCTTAGTTAGATGAATTTAACAAATTGATTGATGTTTTAATTCACAGTGTGTTAGTGATTAGATTACAATTCAATTGAGTGAGTTCTTAGTTTCAGAGTCTTTAATGAATGTGTGAGGAACTTTATTATTGATAAACTCAGATTTGATTTAACTACACGATTTTTAACCTCTACAACTATCTACATAGACTTTGTTGATATTCTTGAAAGAAAAGATGAATCCTTGGTTGACAAATTAATGTCAGACTATGGTGGTTTTTAGGACATCTCTAGAGCCCAACATTTTGGCATCATTTCTGGGTAGAATGTCAAAGATATCATAGGTTGCATATCTGGAGGATGAGGTATTTAAAATGGAAGGTAAGAAACTATGTAGGCAACAAGTAAAATTCTTGTGCCAACACCTACCTTCAGCTGATGAATAGAGGTAATATAGGTGCTTAGAATTTTGTGTGAGTTTGTATGAATAAGAAGAAAAAATTAAAAACCCCACCAAAAATTACAAAATTCCAGGGCCTGGTGCCCCCTGGGTGGAGCACTTTCATAGACGAAATTATCCAAAAATTTGAATATCAAGCCTCGGTTAGACCTCGAAAAGGATCCACCTGAATCCCTCAAGAAACAAATTCACCAACTGCAATTCATGTTGAGTTTCATAGTGGAACTGAAGGGACTGATCAAAGTTTCCAAAATACACATAATCTGCCTCTGAGTCCTTTAGATGAGGTAAATTATTGTAATTTGGAAGAAGGATAAGGGGAGACTAGTGGAATTGCTGTGGCAAAACCATGACCACATGAACCTAGATCTCCTATGATTATTATAGGAGAAGGCACACCTGAAATCCTAGATATAGGAAGTGTGATTAAATCGTCTAAGGGACCAAATAATCAACCACCTCAAATAGAACACCTGGAAAAATAAATCCCTGAAGGTTATTGAAATATTTTTGACCAAATGGCACAACCAAATAAACCGTGGACCCAGACTTCCACTTTGGAATATCCTATTGTGGATCTAGTTGCTAATTCCCCAATCAAATCCATTCCACTACAAAATCTTCCAACCTTTCATGGATTGATATCAGAGGAACCTGATGTGTTCTTATTCGAGTTTGATGTCCTATGTAGAGGCTATGACTACACCTCTGAACCCTAGAAACTAAAACTATTTCCTTCCACCTTTAAAGGAGCATCTTTGCAATGGTTTATGGGACTAGGAGGGGGAACCATAAATTCATGGGATGAAATGAAACAAGCTTTCCTTACGAAATATCAATATTATTGTAGAACCAAGGATATTAAAGATGAAATTTTTAAAATGACTGGAAAAGGAAATGAAACATTAGAAGAACATATTGAAAGGTTTCAATATAACTTGTAGAAATCACCTTACGGTACACTCCCAGGTGAAGTACTTAAAGCCACTCTAATAAAAGGTATGAAGGATGAATGGGTAGAAACATTAAATCTAATGGGAAAAGGTGATATTTATCAAGAAACATATAATAACATTGTCCAATTGTGCATCAGGTGTTCACGAGGAAGTACACAAACTAGATTGTGAATACAAGGCCCCATCACCAAAAGTAGTAACATTACTAGCGGGAGTGTCACCTGAGAAAAAGTTAGTAATCTTTTAGAAAATTTCAAAACTGACAATTTGAGTACTCCGACTACACAATTAGATGTTCTGTAGGATAAGAAGAAGCAAGAAGAAGCATAATAGGCATTGGCCATATTTTTCCACTGATGCAGAAGGAAATATGGTCCAAGGGAATGTCCCTTGGATGTGGTTCGGATTTGCACCATCTGTGCCAAAGACCATGTGACATAGAAATGTCCATCACTCCCAGGACTAAAATGTGTCTTTAAATAAGTGGAAGAGGAAACATAACTGGTATATATGATGGCTCAGTGTTGCTAATGGCAGGCTTGTCTCCCAGGTACGCTACAAGATCCCTCTTCTTTATTTTTTGGGTAGTAAAATCAACAAAATAATTCTGGAAACACATGGTAGGGCCAACCATTCACTAACTCCACCTGGAAGTCCGAGAAATATCCTACTGCACCCTGGCCAAATCAACTAGTTGCAAATCCCACCTGGCCTAACTTGCAATACCCTACCCCATCTTGGCATAATTCAAATAATAACCCATATCCTTCACAGTGGACTAACACAACTTCTCCAACCCCTATTTGGAATCAAAATTGGCAGTGCCCCATGGGAATGACCAATCAACCCATGGGGATGGATCCTCAAGCTCAACCCACTTTACAAGATCCACTTCAATTACCCCAAAAACCTCAACCTCAAATGTGCCCTCAACTACCAACTCAACCCAACCCGAATCCAAACAACAGACTAGCCCAGCTCATGCAAATTGTCGAGAATTTTGAGGGTTAAATCAACTTTGTAGGGTGCAACGAACTCCGGTTGAGGTCAGGGCATATAATTTCTCCTAAATAAAGTAAAATTCACCAAGAACAGGAGAATGAGGATAATATACAACCAATAATAAAACCATCAACTGTGGTTATAACGAAAGAAGCAAAATATGGGGAAAACACAGTTGAGTGACATAATACTGAAGAAAACGTAATTCCTCCTCCCTCATTTCCTGAGAGGGAAATGATAGAAAAAATAGATTTATATCCTGAATTTGATATCGTTGGGGAACTAAAAAATCTATATGTTAATATCTGACTCCTACAGGCTCTGCAAGACATCACAATTTATGCAAAAACAATTAAAGAATTATGTGGGAAGAAGCCCGTAAGAAAAACTAAATGTTTGTCAACTGTTCATATGGTAGGAACTTTGTCTGATATTATTCTAGGCAAGTAGGAGCCAGTTAAGTATACAGACCCAGGGAATCCCATGGTAACAGTTCAGATACAAGGCTATTTTTTTTCCAAATACACTAGTGGATTTGGGGGCAGCTATTAACATTCTGACCATCGAGGCTTGTAATGTCCTGGGTATCACCTCCTTCGAACCTACCTCGATTATGTTAGAATTGGCTAAAAGATCAGTAGTTATTCCAGTGGGCCCATTACAAGACATAGAAATCTCAGTCGACTCTTGGGAATACCCAACTAATTTCCTAGTTATCAACCCAAGAAGTAGACTCAATCGACACCCATTGATATTGGGATGACCATGGCTAGAAACAAGAGATGCATACATAGGATGTCGCATAAGCAACATGACAATTTCTCGAGGAAATGATACAAAGAACCTTACTCTATATCCTCCATCTTAACAGAGTTTTCCCAACAGTTGTAACCACCTAGATATCCATAAGAAAACCTACGATCTCCTCTCACAGTGGAAGTAGATCTTGGGCTCAAAAACCAACTAGAAGATGATGTGATCAGTAGATTCATTAACATCCCAGCCATTATAGGAAATCCAACATGTCAAATGCTAAAAGATGTTTTAGATAATGAAGCACAGGGAGATCCCTTGGAAGAACTGATGAGAAACATATTCCCACTACTACTGTCCATAACAATATTTCAGTCGAAATTGCACCAGGGAGGTTTCTGAATATTAATGCTAATATGAATGATAAAAAACAACAAAAATTGATTCAGATCCTTTCTAAATATCACCAAGATTTTGCTTCGGAGTATCCCAACATAAAGGGCATTGATCCCAAACTCTGTACACATCATATCTATATTGAAAAAGATGTCCTACCCATCCAACAGCCCCAACGAAGATTAAATCCTCACCTTAGGGATGTTTTCAAAGAAGAATTATAGAAACTGTTGGATGCAGATTTCATATATCCTATTTCAGACAGTTGGTGGGTCTCTCCACTAGTAATCTTGCCCAAGAAAAATGGAAAGTGGTGGATTTGTGTAGACTACAGAGAACTTAATAAATCTACCCAAAAGGACCACTTTCCCCTACCTTTTATTCATCAGGTCCTTGATACTTTAGTAGGGAAGGAATTTTTTCTCCTTCCTAGATGGATTTAGCGGTTATAATCAAATTCAGATTGCTGCAGAAGACTAGGATAAAACTACATTTACATGTCCCTGGGGTACCTTCGCATATAGAGTATTTCCCTTTGGGTTATGTAATTCTCCAACTACATTCCAAAGAGCTATTTTAAGCATATTTTCTGATTTGATTAGTGAAGTACTTGAAGTTTACATGGATGATTTCACCCCTTATGGCACTGAATTTGATCAAGCTTTAAGTAATCTAAAGAAGGTACTGGAATGATGCATTTCTACCAAGCTATGTTTGAATCATGAGAAATTTCATATGATGATGACTGAAGGTGTGGTACTAGGACACTATGTTTTTGTATATGGAATCAAGGTAGACCCAACTAAAATAGAGGTAATCTTTAATCTACCTACAACTCGTACACAACCTGAGGAACGTAGTTTCCTTGTCTATGCAGGATATTATCGCAGATTCATAGAAATGTTTTCAATAATAGTTGCACCTTTACATGATTTAACTGGTAAAGTGGAATTTCAGTGGACTAATAAATGTGATGTTGCATTTGCAAAACTCAAAAGGCTGGTTTCAACAACACCGATGCTAAGAGGACCAAACTGGAAATTACAATTTCACATCTCTTCAGATGCATCGAATATCGCCACAGACGTTGTCCTTGGATAGGAAGAAGACATGAAACCTTATGCTATTTCTTTTATTAGCAAAAATCTTACTCCTGCTTAATTAAATTACACAGTAACATAAAAAGAATTTTTAGTCGGTATACATGCTATTAATAAAGTTCGCAACTATATAACATGATATCCAGTTATTCTGTGTACTGATCATTATTTTAGTAAATATTTATCTAACAAACCTATTACTAATGGACGGGTTACTCAGTGGTTATTACTATTGTGAGAATTCAACATCACCATCAAGGACCAACCCGTAAGAGAAAATATTGTTGTAGATTTCTTGTCTCGTGTACCCAAAATGGATTACTCTTTGACAATTAAAGACCAATTCCCTCACAAACACTTATTCATTGTCACTATTAATATACCTTGGTGTGCTGATGTGGTGAATTATCTGGCAGTTGGGAAACTACCAACACGCTAGTCATCAAGAGAAAGGAACCTAATCGTTTAGCGCAGTGCACGGTTCACCTGGATTGGTGTATATCTTTTCCACACAGGGCCTGATCTTCAGATCTGAAGATGTCTCAGAGATGATGAAATTTACGATGTTTTGAAGGCAGGTCATGATGATCCCTGTGGAATACATTTTGCAGACCGCAGAACTGGGCATAAGGTTTTACAGATTTCCTATTATTGGCCCTCAATATCTAAAGATGCAAAGAAGTATGTCCAAGCCTGCGACAACTGTTCGAGGATGGTTCGACCAGGCCAAGATAATGAAATTCCCCTACAAGAACAAGTGGTGGCATAACCTTTCGAGAGATGGGCATTGGATTGTTTTGGCCCCTTCAACCCAAAATCAAACCAGAAAACTTATATACTAGTTGCAACAGATTACATGACCAAATGGGTAGAAGCAGTGACCTTGCCAAACGCAACAAAGGAAGCATTCATTATGTTTCTCTTTGAATTATTTCTACGCTATGGATTGCCTAGGGAAGTAATCAATGATGAAGGGTCTCAATTTACATCCCATAAAATCATGTCCACTCTCCACAATTATCACATTAAACATAGAGTTACCTCCCCATACCACCCACAAGCAAACAGACAAGTGGAAAGTACCAATAAATTATTGGAGGCAATCTTGACAAAAATAGTCTTAACAAACCATCAAAATTGGGTAGCTGAGCTTCCAAATTCCTTATGGGCCTATCGCACAACATGGCATAACACTACTGGCTACTCTCCTTATCATCTCGTCTTTGGAAAAGAACCTATTTTTCCAATTGAATTTGAGATCAAGGCTCTAAGAATGGCCCAGGAAATTGGACTAGATCTTACCGAATCACACACACAACGCCTACATCATCTCAATGAGCTAGATGAAGTATGATTGTTTCCCCTTCAACACACAACTGTTATTCAGCAGCTAAGAGCTAGCTGGCACGATAAGCATATCAAGAATAAATCCTTTTAGAAAGGTGATTGGGTGCTGTTAAGAACCAAATATCAATATAGCATAGAAAAACCTCAGAAAAAGTACTCAATGCCTTGAAAAAGAGATAATTTCATATAATAAGCCTCTTCGAGGGGGCAACGTCCTTTTACCCAACTTAAATGTTCAAGTACAAGATGATTCAAAATGAAAATGTCTCCTTGGTATATATAGGAGACTAGGAGGTATAATTACAACTAATGGCCTAAAGCCGACATAAATAAAATAACATTACTAATATAATATGCCCTAATTAAGTGGTAATGAGAAATTATTAGGGCTTAGCATGCCCCTCCCCTTGAGACAAGTGTTTTCTGCAACGCTTGAGTAACTCTGGATTCTTCTGTATAAAAGACTCATTTTCCCAAGTGGAATCTTCAATCGATAGTTTCCTCCATTTAATGAGATACTCTGAAATGGATCTATTCCTCAGCTGGTGAATTCTTGTGTCAGTGATGGCTTTAGGATCAAATATGATTTTTCCTTCCTTTTCAAGTTCTAGAAATATAGTTTGAACTTGGATCTTGTCACCTATAACCTTCTTTAACCATAAAACATGGAAAATTGGGTGTACTCGTGAAGATGCAGGCAAATCCAGTTTGTATGCCATAGTACCAATATTTTTCAACACCTTATAAGGGCCATAGTACTTTGGTGATAATTTGTTATCCTTCTTGGCTTGCTTGAGGGACATCTGTTTGTATGGTTGTAGTCTTAAAAACACCCAATCCCCTACATCAAAACTTCTTTCACTACGATGTTGATCTACTTGTTTTTTCATGAGATTTTGTGCCATGGTCAGGTTGTCTTTTAAGATTTGGAGAACTTGTTGTTGATTCTCGATGTGATCTTCCACTGCTTGAACCTTAGATTTTTCTTTTAGAGAAGAAGTGATGGAAGGAGGGTGGTATCCATAAAGTGCCATA
>ML787082.1:98882-109342 GCA_009831015.1 Picea engelmannii
TCATAATAAGGATTCTAAGACACATTTTTACTTGGCATTCTTACACTTCTTACGCCATCCCACACTTTTAAGGAGTAGATGAGCCTCCCTTAGTAAAGCCTAAAAAAAAGGGGGGGGAAATAAAAATTAAAAATAAATAAAGAAAATAAGCTTCTCCCACAAAGTATAGGGGGTCTCATCATGAGCCAACCTACTAGGATCATAAGATAATAACATAAGTGACATTCCCACTATGGCTACCACACCAGGGAAATGGTCTTTAGTATTGTTTTGTCAAAGGAAAATAGGTCTCATCACAAGCCGACTTGTTCACTTAGATTACGATCTAGTGAGTGGCATTATCGTTATCTGGCTACCAAACAAGGATAGTGGTATTTTTGGGAAAATATGATTCAAAATATTTATTAAGGATATGAGCTCATATATGGGTTAAAAGACAACCCTGTCGAGGCTATGGACGTCTGCTGGCAATAATGGCTCTGCCTGTGGTATGGAAGTTTATCTTAAATACGCTAAATTGTTTTGTGTGTTCCTAGAATTCCTTTCTTAAAAAGAGGCTATCATTATGGTTATATTCAATAACACGGGAAAGTAACAAAGTTATGAAATTTGGAATATTTATAACATGTGAACAAATTTAGACTACCCAGAATTTGTTTCCTTAAAACATTTTTGAATATAGGTATTTGAACGTGTATTTCCCACAAAAGAAGTGATTATTGTTCATGATTATTGTTAAAGTGCTTTTAAAGGTTGTTAATGATTGTTCTCCCTGCGACAGAGACAGTGTAGTAATTACCCCTTAGTTGAACTAACTACCATCATTACACTCACACATATCGACGGTCGAGGTTGCCCTTTTCATTTATCAGGAGGCAGATACTCTACATGTTTATCGATAGATCATAATGATTGCAATTAATGACACAATTCGTATTTCTATATACATTTTCCATTCTGTGATTTTTACCATTTCTGGTAATATTTTCTCACAAGCTGGTCTAACCAAGTCTACAACTGGGAACAATAGCTATGATGACTTGTTTATAGAGGAAATGGGCGACCAAAGCGTCTGCTGAGAGCCCACATTGCTACAAATAACCGACCAAGAAAATGAAATTTTACATCGTTTGGGGTGGACAAAATGTTTCAACATATTGCAGGGATATGACATAAATATCACGCTCTCATTTTTCTAGAACTTACACAGGGGAGTCTCGGTGATTCAAGACATACAAATTCTAGCCATTGAGGAAATTATAGCATAGGTAAAAAGCATCCCAAACATAGGCACCAGGAGAAGAACTTGACAAAAAAGGCAAAGGACTTAACCCTATTTCTCTCAGCGAGCCATGGAGGGAGATAGCAGGAGTAATTCAAAGATATATCACATGTGATGGGAGATACGATGTGGTGAGACCGTTCCACCTCAAACTGCTAGAAGCACTAAAACAAAGGTCAATAATAAATTTGCCATTTTTTCTAAATGTCGTGTTGCATGGAGTTGTTGCATGGACCCAGAAGGCCAAAGACCCTATCAATATAATTTCACCATGGACTAGTAAAATTAATAGTAAACAGGGCCTTGAGCCAAAAACAAATCACTTGGGGAGATTTAATTGAGCCCCTAAAAATTGAACAACCCAAAATACACCATGAAACTCCCCCATAGGGAATTGAGGTAGCCCAGGTAGGACGAGACATTGCCCAAATGGAAGTTCCAGTACCCCAGACTGAAATAGAAGCATACCCCATCTAGTTGGAATACACTTAGACCATATAGAAAGAAAGATCAAATAAGAAGAGATAAAGAATAATTGTTGTTCCTGAAACCTCCACTGCAAAAAGAAGGAGTAAAAAGACAGTACAACCTGAAGAAACTTAGGGAACTATACAAATAGAAAAACCCTCACATGAAAACACTCAGGAAACTATACAGATAGGGCATCCATCATGCGAAATCCTTATAGAATAGTTCTTCATAAGTTATGAAGTAGAGATGCCTCAAGTACTAGGAAATTTAGGGACATCAATTGTTGAAGACACAGACAGGTCTGGAGAACCCCAATCACTAACTTCCTCCCATTCAAACCCTGTCTTGGATCTTCCTGATATGGAGATGCTATCTCCTAAAGGAACAAAACAACCATAACCTCACATTGAGGTAAATAGTCCTTTAGAAAAAACAAAGAATCCAGAAGAAAAAGGGGATAAATAACCAGTTGATCAAGGTGGGGATGACCTCGAAATTCCCCATAGACAGAAGAAAACAACAGCCAAAGGAAACAACAAAATTAGAAAATAAAAAAATGAAAACAAGATATTGAGGATAAGGATTAAGAGAATAAAAGTGTTAAAACAAAAAGTTGGCAAGTTCAAAGAAATCATCAGACATCTTAAGAAATAGTTGGAACAGGATGATAAGCCCCATGAGAAGAAGAAATCCAAGAGGCCTAGAGTACAGGGAAGAAATCAACTTCCCAGAAGAACAATCCACACCAATTGTGCTGGAACAAAAAAAATAATTGCATGCTCCTTTGGAAACAACTGAAACAAAAAATCAGACTGAGATTCCATCCACAAATTGTTCAAACTAAAGGAGTGGTTCCTATAGATATTCCTGCTCCTGTGGAAATAATTGAAATATGAACCCAGGCATATGCTCCGGCAACAATAGAGACAACTTTTTAGACTTAAGAAGCATCTCAGTCCACTGAACATGATGCCATCACTATCAAGTTGTAAGAAAAACTAGTGCAGTCCCAACAAACCCTGACTCAATGTAGAAGTGAAATGGTAACAATCACTGGACATCAGAAAGTTGTCAAACAACTTCAAGCCATGTCAACAAAAGAGAATGAGACCTTTTCTGATCTCAACAGAGCTCAAGGGAAGGTGAAGAAAGTACAGGGACGGTTATATGGAGCTTTGGAGAAAATCAAGAAAATTTTCTCTGTTTATTTTGATATAGTAGCTTGTAGGGCCCTTGCTACTAGTTACACCTTATTTCTATTAGAACATTATATGATGTTGAGAATAAAAGATATTAGAGCAGGAAAAACTTTTGAGTTTACGAATGTTTCTGATTTGGTTTCATTTTTTATAGAACAAGAGGATGGACTAAAATACTTTTTGTGTGAACTATACCTTCACAAATTCATCCTAGGAGAAAACATAAATGAGAACCTTAGTCCTTTCACTGGGACATACAGTTTCAGGAATTCTTGTCATTTTCCAAAAACAAAACCAGGTGGGCTAAAGCGCACAAGGTTTTCATGAAAAGAGAGACTGGGCTACACCCATGGATCAGAGGGGAACCATCTAAAACCCTTAAAACCATTATGCATCACAAAACATTCATGAAGAGGGAGAATGTTGTAGAATCTTTAGTTCCCATCCATAAACATGTTGTACATTCAGGTCTACAATATTTTAGAGAGCTTAAAGAAGAAGCCATTTATGTTGCCAAACTAAGATGGGATGTCTCCTCAAATGAAGTCAAGAACAGGGAACCCTTTGGTTTTAGAAATTTTCACGCAACCATCTTCAGGCTAGAGAGGTATGCCAAAATGATCCTAGATGAAGGCCCTGCTTGGATTGGATGCAGGTACACTCCTCCCATTATTTGGTATCCTCCAGATGGTTATTAGAGTAATTATGAACTTCGTAAAAAGGAGGAAGATGCTTCTTTTGAAGTGGATAAAGGTAAGCATGGGTTCAGGAGACCTCGAGAAAAGACCTCTCCTCCCTTTAGTATCACTACTTTACATGTAAATTCTTTGCTTCCATCAGGACATGAAAAAAGGTAAGCTAGGGGGTATGTTGAGTTGTGAAAAAGGTACAAATATTCTCCTTATTTCTATGGTTTATGATAAATTCTTTATTGACGTTTCCATTAATTAGAAGTAATTAGGAAAGAAAATGATTAAAAAATATTCTAGAAATGTTATTGAGTGATATTAGATAATTTCTTAATTTCGATTTGAATTGTTTGATTTTATTGCAGAAAATGGACAATTGATGTTACCTCAAGATAATTAAAGAGATCCTGAAGATACATAAGCTATTGAATATCGAAGGAATCAGGCATAAAAAGGTTTAGAACAAGATTGAATCTTTATTTTGTAATATTTATAAATAGTAAAAGCAATCGCAAGGATCTCTCGATCCTCAGGATAGCTTAATTTACTCATGTCATTGTAATATATAGAGGATGATGAACAATAGAGAGATATCCAAGAAATTTATCCAAGCATTCAGATCTCTGAATTTTTTATATTCTGTACAAGCAATCCATTGTAAATGATTTACCAATTATGGAATTAATGAAAGCCTTGAGAATTTTGATCATCTTTGCATACTGATTTTTTAGTAGAAATATATTTTGAAGACCGTGGGCCTAGTCGAAAGGAGTTACTGTCTCATCTGTAATCATATCAATTATGTTTTAGTTTGTGATTTGAATTTCGTTGCAACAATTAAGATAAATTCAAGAGTGTATTGATTCTTTTATAAATTGGTTATGTTATTCAATTATAGAGGATACATGTTTCATTTGAAGGTTATTGATTGTTGTTCCATTTCCCATTGTTGTTAGTTTATTGTTTGAGAGTTCCTTGCATTTTCCCATACGCTGTTCCTTTTATTAAATTAGCTTTTGTTGTTCCTTTCGCTTAAAATCACATTTCTTATTCCTTCTTAATTTTAGAATATTTTGTTGTTCTTTTTCAGAAGGTTAAATAATCATTGGTAGATTGATTCATTAAGTGTTTTCACAGATTAAATTATTGTTTCTTAGTTAGATGAATTCAACAATCATTGATAGATCGATTCATTAAGTGTTTTCACAGATTAAATTATTGTTCTTAGTTAGATGAATTCAACAAATTGATTAATGTTTTAATTCGCAGTGTGTTAGTGATAAGATTACAATTATGTTGAGTGAGTTCTTAGTTTCAGAGTCTTTAATGAATGTGTGAGGAACTTGATTATTAATAAAATCAGATTTGCTTTAACTTCATGACTTTTAACCTCTACAACTATCTACAAAGACTTTGTTGATATTCTTGAAAGAAAAGATGAATCCTCAGTTGATAAATTTAGAGCCCAACACACTGTCAACCTGTACCAACACTCTATCAAAAATTGTACCAAAATTATTCAAATATTTCCTACATATCCATGACATGTCTATACTGCAACACGCAGATGTTCATGCCCCTCTTTTTTGCAACTCACAGAATACTACAGAACTCTCCTAGTTTCATTGTTACTCTCTCTATTTTTTTCAAACTTTCACTGTAAAACCTATCATATCAACCTGTAATTGAAACGTATAAAAACCCATACTAAACAACCTATACTGACAATCGGTAACAATAGTCTCATCAACCAAACTAGATTGAATCACCAAGACCAATAACCAAAACAACATATGCACAATATCACCACGATGTGCATAAAATAAAACTACTCATAACATCTCACAACCATCACCCACACATGAATCTACAAAGCATGTACCAATCAAAAATAATTACTAACTTATACTACAACAAGTGCATCAACCATGCACAAGAACATACTCCAAGATAACCAACAAAGGGCCTCTAGCAATACATCATACAATCCATAAACTGAAAACCATAAACCCTTAAATCAAACCATGTGCCAAAACTTCATTGTTATATATCCTTAAACATGTACCACTCATAATTCAATCATATACCAAGATTACTAAAAAATTTCTCTCACAATGTGCCACAAGATATACCAATAACACTCCAACATGCACCAACAATATTTTTCAACATATCTTCCTCAAATAATACTCTACAACATATACCATACATCTAAGAGGGAATAAATCAAACCTCAAAAATTCATGCCTCAAACATGATCCACAACATCACTAAGAGATCACCTCATAAGAGTATAGAGATATTTTTTTCACTCTATAACTGACCTGATGCTTCATATCTAAGACCAACAATCCTGCAGTCTCTCCTTAGATCCTAAAACCCAGAACAAGTATCTTCCTCCTTTCCCTTTCTACAGATCTGGGCTTTCCCTTTCTACATCTCACGGGTATATGCGTTTCCCTCCTCTATGGCTCACAAATGTCCATTCTTCTTTGTTCCCATAGCTCATGGATAACCTATGAAATATTGATTCATTCACTTCCTCTACAACTAAAAAAATTTCATTCCTTCGTACCTTTGCTGCCTCAGACCTACGGTTTCTCATATTTATCAATGTATACCTACAAATAACCTTTCAAAAACTAGATATTCAATAATTCTCAATAGGTAGGTGCATGCTAATAGGATTCCCTTTCTCTCTTATTTATACTTTTCCAAGTTCCTTCCTCTAGAAGTTTCCTTGTAACTATTTTACCCCTTTCTCCATCTTCTAGGGCTAGATCAATTTCTTGTTGCAACTAACTTTCCTTAATTAGTCAACACATAAATACTTTACCCTTATTGTTGCAACCACTTCATTATTTAATTCATTTCTTTACCAACCACTTTGACTAGGGAATCTTCTTTATGAATTTGTAGAATCTTTTGACTTCTTGTTAACCTTCTAGGGGCTTCTAGATTACTCTAAGGGTTTATCCAACTTCTAAAGGCCATATCTCCCTAACTGTGAGGAAGTATGTGGTGTAACACATATAGCTGGAAAGGACATGATGTGTACTATCCATCCATGATAGTATTACCTTCATATTTACTGATATTCATTCCTTTATACCTCAACCAAACTCGGGTCCCTTACCTTTGTGCTACCAAAATTCACTTCCAGACTTCTCCAATGGCTAACATAAATCTCTAAGGGTTGACATCAATCTCCAACATTACTATCCAAAGGTTGACATCAATGACAACCAATTGTATAACACTTCTCTCTTCTTTATTCCTCTTTCTGTGCATTGTTCTTGTGGATGTGCCTCAACTATGCACTCTTATAAATTCCTTCTTCTTTTGCACACCTCTTATGTGCGCTTATTCTATACTTAGTATTTTTATCAAAATTGTATCCAAATATTCCTATCCAACAGGCCCCCAACACTCACTTGTGGCTCATCCTAAGCCACTCAGGCATGTTTCCTACTCCTCCATGCTACAATGAACCTTCGAGAGGATCCCTTAGATGCCTCCACTTCCTTTAGTTTCACTTCCTTTGTCTCTATGACATCTTCATCCCCTTGTGCATTCAAGGTTTTATGTTTCTCTTCTGCTTCCTAAGATGCTTGTTTCACCTTTCCCTATGCAGTGGATAATTCCCGTATTACCCTGACTGCTTATTCCTGCAGTAGCACTAAATGTTGTTGAAGGATATTCTATTGATCCCTCGTCTTATCCATTTATACATATGACTACCTCTAAGCCAAAATGGCTATCATACATTCAGCTGGTGTAAGTGTAGTTATTTTCTTTGAAGCTTGATAGGCCTTTTCATGTGATTCTCTTAATTTTTCCTCCACAACCTTCATCTCGGGATCTTCCACTAAGTCTATCCAGATATGCACGCTCTCCTCACGGGGTTTTATGCGCTCGTATTCCACCTTCTTTATGTTGGTGACTATTGTCATATCCATCCTCTCTCTTCCTTCTCTTACTTATGGTGGCGTGCCTGGCATACTTCGTAATTGCAAGTCCTCAATATTTTCTTGGAATCCCTTGATGAATTCTCGAATATTTGATACTTGTTCTTCCATAGTAGCCTCAACTACTATGGGAAATTCCTTGTACAACTTTTGGATGACCTCTTGTGTCTTCTATGCTATGCTCTCGGCTTCATTATTTTCCCTTAACGTTTTCTTGGCCCTTTCCTCGACCTCATTCTTTTCCTTCTTTACTTCTTCTACTTTCCCTTCCACTACGCTCTTTTGTTGGAATTTTTTTTATTGTTGTTGTAATTGGGCCCTTTCCTCCTGTTCCTTTGTCATTTTATGGTGTGCTTCCTTTCCTTAGACCCTAATATCATGCAACATTCCCATTTGTAGGCATTGTAATACATGTGTCAACAACCGTGACACCACAATGTTCAGATAGATGATCTCCTGTACCTGTTCTTGTAACTCTGTCGTTGGGAACTCAATTTCATCCGTCTCAATTTGGAGCGTTATGTGCCCCACTGCTAGCTTGGTTAAGACTATATGAGCAATCTTTGCTTCCTCCATTGGAATTTTGGTCCCTCTATCCTACGCTCTTTTTTTATATTGGATTCTTCCAGGAGATATTGTAATGTTGTTAACTACTCCTACACCTTCAAGTGCTACTCTTCATGTTTCCTCATTTCTTCCTCCATGATTTCCTTCATGACATCCCGTCCTTGGTAGACAATGTGGTCCATATCATCATTGGTCAAAATATAACCTATGGTTTCTATGTGTGCTTTAGTCTTCTTGTGTGCCCCTCTTGTTGGTTCCTTCCCCTTATCCTTCTATTATTCTCTTGATGTGGGGATTGTCTATTGAACTTTTGTTGTTGATGGGCTAGGCATATCTCCTACACCATTTTTCTGAGCATTCCCCTGCTCCTCATTTGGTTCTTCCTCACTCTTATCCTACTCTCCTTCCTCTTTTGGGTGCCCTTTTTTCTCTGCTGGCATTTTCCATCCATCTTCCCAGTCATTCAAAATTTGGCATACATATTCCAATGTCAACCTACAGTTGGTTGGGAACCACTAATGCATAGGTTCATTCTTTTCTTGCACGAACATGTGGTGAATTCCTTCTCTTAGTCCCAATGATTTATTCCTACCAACCTTCGACTATTTTTGTGCCTCCTTGCCAACGTTTCATGTCTCTTCATGCCTTAACTCACTTGTCCAATCCTCCATGATGGTTGATGAATGGTTAAATAAATGCGGCATTATTACCAAATCAGTTGTGTCATTTTTTTCTCTTACTACCAATCTATTGTGATTTCTGACGGATTTTACCATTTAAGATTATATGACTTCATTATGACCTGTCATTACCCCTATGTAGCCTTCGTTTTTGTTCTTTAAGGATTTTAATGGTCTTATCAGTGCCAAACTACACAAGATATCTGTTGCTTCACAGTATTTTTCTTTTGTGTTATATTTTCTTAATTGGTGTAGTTCTATCTTGATGCACAATAACCTTTCCTTATGTACAATATCCTATGCCCTGTACTCTATAATATTTTTTATTTTTTCTATATCTAATTTTTGTTTGATTTTCTTCCTTTTTACACTTTTTATTTGTTTTTCTATGTTTTTCCTTCCTACTATAGTACAAATAATATGATACATGTGGTCTATTGCAGCCCAAGTTACTGTGCATACTGTCGGTTGTCTCTATAGAGTTTCAACTGACTTCCATTCACCATTCATCCAAAGACTTATTGTGACATCCCCCAAAATAAAATAATTTGGAAATTTAAATTTCTGAGAAATCATTCCATTTTTGGTAAATTCGAGTTTGGATTTTTTTTCCATTTATGGCAATTCTGAATTTCGAATTTGTTAATTGTAATAAATTATTATGACTGTTGGGCAGGACTCTGATTTGACCCAACTAAATATTTTACAATGACACTTGTTTGAAAACAGAATATTTTATATTAATTGCAGGAAGACAAATGGAACAACCATGTTAAAAGTAGCTGACCATGACTCCATGAGTGGGGAGCATGTTGGAACTACCCCTGGGCTGATTTGTACAAGTGGAAAATTAATGATTTGGCCATTGGTAGCACCTGAAAATTAGGGATTTAGGAAGCTGCGAAAATTCCAAAGAAGGAAAAAAGACCTAGGCAAGTTACAAATAAGCATATGCGAGGAGGCGGGACGTTGCTAAGTATGCTAGGAATAAGTCTGTTTTGGGTCTTTTTCTTTTTCACTTGCTATTATGAGCACTATAAGGGTGCGAGGCAAGGAAAAAGGGGACTGAATTGAAGGACAATGCTGTAGAGGGGTTTTCCAAGTTCGCCCTTATGGACTCATGGTCAGGCTAGGGGGTGAATCGGGCAAGTAATCGTGGCTTCTCGATTCTATGGTTGGGAGGAATGTGGTTGTTCCCTTTGTTTTCTCTACAAGCCTAGTTCAGATATGTACCCTAAACTCTATCTATCTAAATGATTTTTTATACTGAAATTACTGTACATGTTATCATTATACGAAAGAGTTCTAGTAGTTGTTTTTAATGGTCGTGTAACTGTTGTAAGTCTTTTATGTACCTAAATATTCAGTATTCTACCTCTGTGGAACAAATTGGTTATTGTTATAATGAGATTCTTAACACTGGTATACATGCAAGAACCTAGACAAAGACTCTTCAAAATTCAGTTAATAGACTATAAGATTTAAATGAAGATTTATTTTCGAGAATCAAATTTTAATCAGAAGCGAATAGGTATCAAATAACGAACAAAGTCATTATATGCGTATATATGTCTCAAACTTTAAACAGAGTCGAATGAATGAAC
>ML787082.1:117534-162324 GCA_009831015.1 Picea engelmannii
ATGCACAAACAGAATGATTATATGCGTTATGCGTATGAATGTTTCAAACTGTAAACAAAATTCATTATACAGACGAGAACGGTGAAGCATATGAGTATGAATGTAAGATCACCCTATTTCTTGGACGAGATAATCATGCTAGGATAATAATACAGGAGAACATATAGACAACTTGTCACTACATATCTTATTTATGTTGTGCGCAGAAAGGAAACAAAGCATTTTTTTATTAAATCGATTCGCATTCTCAGAAATCATAGAGCGATGCAAATCCTTGCTAAAGATACAACCAATCGAAACAAACACATACGAACATGCAAAGTTGGAAGTTGCGAGACCTTTAGTAACGATTCAGTTGGGGTAAGCAGTTCTTTTAAACAAAAGAGAAAAGGAATTTCATTCCCAAGTTCCTCACAACATGCTTACATATAAATTGGAACTTTGATAAACAAAAACGGGTTTAAACCCTCAGTTATCCGATACAGAGAATCGCTGCTTGAATAAAGGTCCTCTTAACATCAGAAAAGAAAAACTACGAACAAAATTCGAGACCTCTAGGTCATAACAAGTTGAAAGGGCATATTTTGGAACCTGAGTACCTTTGCGAGGTTGAGTAGAGGTTGGAACCCACACTGTGAATGGGGAACACCTGCAATCGGCCATCACGATAAAACATTAGAAAATTTACAGAGCAAAATCTTGATTTATAAACTCAAAAGGGAACAATGATGACCGTAGTTGTCGGATTACTTAACTTAGGGCCGAAATGCCACATCCTCCAGTTGCCATGCTTTTCTTCGTAGTCAACCTATATGGAGGGGAGAAGAGTCTGAAAGCTCCTAGTGGGTACCCTCGCAACAATAAGAGCCCCACCATTAATACATAGAAAACCTTTTATACCAAATGTCAAATATTTTCCTTGACAAAATAAAATAGCAGTGCGAATTCAAACAAGAAATCATTTGATAAAATCCTTGATGAACAAAGCAAAGAATGCAAGGAACGACATCATACTTTTTACCAATAAAAGTAATCATGAAGAATAACCTAAATTTATCGAGGGATACTTCTATGAGTCACTCGAGTTTACAATTGTTGAGTATAGGGTAAACAAAGGATTAAACAGGAAATAGACCCATGGGACACACACAGTAAAATCGAAGTATAGTTTCCCAGAAGTAGAGTGTCTGCGACCCATGGTTATAGTAAGAAAACCTTTTATTGTCACTACGAAATTAAAAGGAATCGTTTAGACTCTATGGGATTAAGGAAAGTCCGTAACCCATAGCAAAGTATGCAGGAAACAATTTTCTTCTCGGCTTCAACCAAAAACAATAAAGTTAATTCGAATTCGAAATATGACAGTCCCTTAGAGAAAACTTACCAGACATTGTCGTTGACTGCACCAAGGCTTGCTCACGGAGGTGGTAGATGTTTCCTTGTGGAAGTTGCATGATATAGATCCCTTCCCTTTGAAGGCGCAAGGGAGAAATGAGACCACCAAAACCTAAGAGGCAATATTATACTCTTTACAACATGAGAAGTACAAGACCTTACTCTAAGGCAAGATGGTGTATCCAGATTGGGAAGAGTAGGAGGAAGAGACATCCGGGATGCAGATTGTAGGACCCTTAATTAATTCCCTAGACAGAGTCTTAAACTCCTCCTGACACGTACATCCTCCACCCTAAATGCAGGAGATATGAAGTAAACCAAACAGTAAAACTATGACTGTCCAATGAACTAGTCAGCTGCCAAACCATGAAATTGTCGTTTGGTTACTCCGGCAAGCAGAGGAGGGTTAGTTAGATTCAGTTGTGTGGAGAATGACGCGGACAGGATCGTGTTCAGTTCGTTATGGGAGGGACAACTTTTAACATAACGAAAGTAGAACCATCAAAGAAAAACACTTGGAAACCTTTCCTAAAACAATTATTAACTTGCTTAAAAACCTTTCCTGTCAGGACTTAAAGATTGATGTTGACATAGTTATGTAGTGCATGAGCTTTTAAAACCGAGACATAATTTCTTGCGCATAGTCCGATTCTATTAAACACACAGGGACTGAAATCCCATCCTTGAGTATAGGTAGGTGCGTGCATTATAATAAAGCCTTATAATAAAGTAAGATTTAGAATATACATGCATTTGAATTTTGTGTAAGATATTAAGCCAACGGTATTAAGCTTAAGCCAAGTGTATTAGGCTAGTATGTTATAAGGTCATGCAAGCAAAAAAAAAGTGTAAGTACCCAGCTCACGAGTGGATTAAACAAAATTGAGTAGCAAATATTGTACCACAGAAAAAATAAAATTATATGAGAATTTTGAGGTACATTACACTTATCCATTCAGGGTTTCCAACGTTACAACAACTGTCTTTGTTACATGTTGAATCACATATGGCCCAAACTAGTGCATTCTAAACTTGCCTGGGTGCTACATAATTTTGTGTTCATAAAGTAATACTAAGTATCCCACTTGAATTTTTTTTTTTAATGTGTCTATCATGCCAAGACTTCTCTCTTTCCTTCTGAACTTGTTGATGGAAACCTACAAAAGCCAGTCTTCCTCAAGCTGTACTAATTGTGCCAATATATCCTCTATTGCAACAGATTTTGATAAATCAATAATCATTGCAATATGTAGGCTAGGTAGAATAAAATCCATTGGCATCATTTCTTCTTTCCCATAGACCAAACTGAAGAGTGTCTTCCCTACCAACGTTTTACTTGTAGTCCTATAAGCCCATAACAATACAATAACTCTTAAGTCCCAATCATCTCTCCCTATGTTGAATTTTCTTTTGAAAGAATTCTGCAATATTTTATTGAAATCTTCCACAATCCCATTGGTCTGAGGATGATACATGGTACTATTCTAATGGTGGATTTGAAATTGATCAGCCAATGTTGTAATTTTCTTATTTATAAAGTGGATTCCTTGATCACTAAGTAATATGCACAGACATCTAAACTTTGTGACTACATTCTCAAACAAAAACTGTGCAGCAATCTTCGCGATGCAATCTAGAACTAGTGTTGCTTCTACCCATCTTGTCTAGGAATCTGTCGTAATGACTATGCACCCTTCCCTTGATCTTCTTGATTGTGGATTGATTGGACCTACAAAGGCTATGGTCCATTTATCAAACACTTGCAACATAACTTGTGCATTTAAAGGAATTTCATCCCTCCTATTGGATTTCCCACTCTTTGACTTACATCACATGACTGACAATACTCCTTAGCATCTCCATGAATTGTATGCCCCCAAATCCCCACGCACAAAATATTTTGTGCAGTCTCCTTCCCTTCATAATGTCCTCCTAAAATCTTGTCATGTGCTTCTGCACGTATCCTCAGTCTTTCATGTTCTAGCAGACACTATCTTAATATTCCATCTTCTCCCAACTTGTATAGATTCCCTACAATAAAATGATAATCCACTTATTTGACTTCCAATTGTTTCTTCTGAACCACTATCATCTATGGTGGAGCCATTACTTTACTTAGGAATTGCACAATGTCCGAGAAGTAATCATCCACCATTTTAACTACAAATAGTTGTGCATATGCTAAGATGACATCTAAATTAACTACATATTCTACTGATAATATGTGCGATAGATGATCTGGCCTTGTATTCAACATGTCGTGTTTCACCACAACCTCAAAATCGTATTCCTAGAACAACAATATCCATCTGCATATTCTCCCCCACAACATTGTCTTGTTCAATATGTATTTTAATGAAGAATGGTTTGTATACATCTTAAAGTGAGACCCTAATAAGTAATTCGTGAACTTTTCTAGTACATATATAATTTCCAATCCTTCTCGTTCTGTAGTTGTATAATTCTTCTATGCTATGTACAACTTCCTACTAGAAAAAAAATTTGGGTGATCTATGTGTCCCTCCCCTGGTTGAGATAGTATTTCACACAATGATATGGATGATTCATCTACATGAACATGGAACTCCTTTCTCAAATATGGAAATATCAAAATTGATGTGATCACTAGTTTTTTCTTTAAGTTGTCCAAACTCTTCTTGCAATCCTCATTTCGTTGAAATGTTTCGTCATTCTTCAGTAAAGTTTCCATCACTATTGTGATATGTGCATATCCCTTAATAAATTTCCTATAATAAACTGTATGACCCAAATTTTCCCTCATCTATTTGACTGATGTAGGTGGTTCTAAATCCATAATCACTTCAATCTTGGCTGGATCTACTAGTAATCCCTTCTTGCAAATTACATGTCCCAACAAAATTCCAAACAATGCACAAAAAATACACTTCTTTAAGTTCAACGAAATCTGACACTGTCCACACTAATCCAACATCAACCTAAGGACTTCTATGTGATCCTTCAGTAGATTGAACATAGTCCAATTGTCTAAGTATACTTTCAGGAACTTATGAATAAATTCCTTGAACGCTGCAACCAAAACTATGGAAAACACTTTAGGGGAATTCTTCTATCCAAAAGGAATTACTGTATACTGATAAATCCCCCACTCTATTGGGAACATAGTCATGTTTCGGTCCTCCTATGTAATTTTAATCTGATGGTATCCCGAGAATCGATCTGTGAACGAGTAAATTTATTTCCCCCCTACGTTCTATAGTACCTCATCTATGAATGGTGTTGGGAATGGGTCATGTAAACATGCGCCATTCAACTTTCTTAGATCCATGCAGATATGGATTAATCCTATATTCTTGTCTTGCACTACCATTAGACTGATCCACTTTGATTCCTCCACAGATTCAATGATTCTTTCATCTGACATCCTATCTATTTCGGCTTTTACTTTTTCCTTATACTTTGGGTTCAATCTGTAAGGTCTCTATTGTATTGGCTTAGCACCTAGTTTCAGTGAAATATTCATCTCCTCTAAGTCCCCAGCTATCCCCTTCATTTCTGAAAATGTAGTTGGGAATAGGTCTTGATATTTGTGTAACAAGTTTGTAATCCTCTCAATTGTTTCCTCTCTCCAGTAATCCCCTATTTGTGCAAACTTTGGGTTCTTTGTCATCCCAATGTTTACCTTCTGCATCTTTATCGGTTATGTGTATGTGATGGATTGAAGCTCTGGCCCTTCTACTGATCATTCTCTTTCTGTTTCAGGTACTTTTACATTCTTGGGATATTCTTCATCATGTTCTTCCTTAGCCGCATTGTATCACTCCAATAACTCATGGACAATCATAGTAGCTCTGTGCGCACTGCACACTCGTACCACCTCCATTGGCCCTTCTTTTGAGAATATATTAGTTTGAATATCATGTATCTCTACATATATTTTTTAGGATTCATGTTCAAATGTAAATGTGACTTTGAACCTTTTTACCAAATCATCCCATCTTGTTTTCTCTTTGTGCATTTCCAATTCCAAATACTAGTTCTTTAGAATCATGTCCAGGGTATTTATAAATCTATGTGTCCATTATGTTTTCGGTATTGAACTCCATAAAGTCGTCCAGTGCTAAACATGACCTGCAAGCTAACTCTCTATTGTATACTTATACACAATATTTTATACCTCAGTACCAAACCTTACTTGCATTAGTCTTCTACATTGTGACCAATCTTTCATTCCTTCTTTGTGTGCAACCCACCATATGGTTGGAGTCTCTTTTCAGACAACATATACTGCTAACATCCTTTGTTGTTTAGGTATGTACAACTCAAATTACTTTACAAAAAAACTTATATCAGTTAATCCAAGTTACCTATTGTTGGGGATTCATGTTCAAATGTAAATGTGACTTTGAACCTTTGTACCAACTCGTCCCATCTTGTTGTCTCTTTGTGCATTTCCAATTCCAAATACCAATTCTTCGTAATTGTGTCCAGGGTATGTATAAGTCTATGTGTCCATTCTGTTTCCGGTACTGAACTCCACAAGGTCATGCACTACTAAACATGACCTGGAAGGTAATTCTCTCTTGTATACTTCTACGCAATATTTTCTACCTTATTACCAAACCTTACTTTCATTAGTCTTTTGCATTATGAAAAATATTTCATTCCTTCTTTGTGTGCAACCCACCATATGGTTGGAGTCACTTTTAGGAAAACATATAGTGCTAACATCCTTTGTTGTTCAAGTATCTACAACTCAAATTCCTTTAAAAAAAAACTTATATCAGTTAATCCATCATACCTGGGTGGATCACATAACTCTATTCTAATCCAGCACAAGGATTGAGTCATGCGTAAACATCGTCTAGTTGACACTTCATGCATCCTATGCTGCCAATTCTATAGAACTTCCTCTGAGTCTGATGCACACAAAATGATACTTCTCCAACTTAGCACATTGTCTATAGTAGGGTTTACATAATCATCCATTCATGCAATCATGTTATATATATTTTCATTTTCATTTCCTCTGGTCGACTCTATGTATCTCTTCCCTTTTGAGGGGTCCAATGTTGTAGTAAATTTCAAATCTCCAACTTCAAATATCATCTTCCTCCTCTTCAATTTAATGATCACGTGGTTATCAAAATCCCATTCCAGTTCCATCAATGTTGAATATGGTTGACTTTCATCCATGATCTCAATAACTTCAAAGTCTACCGCACTGCGCACCCCATCTATGTTCACAGGTAATCCTATCAAATGACTAATCGATTACAAATAGGATTACCTACTATATTTGGTATCCTATTCATGAGCCTTTACTGAATGGGATACCATACTATATTTGGTTTTCCCATCATATCCCATGTCTTCTTGGGTAAAACGTTCATGTCAGACCCTAAGTCCAAGATAACATTATCCACATCATACTCCCCAATTTGCGCACTGAATATGAATTCTCCATTGGTCCTTTTCTTGTGTAGTACCTGATTCACCACCCTTTATGTGATGGGAGTTTCCCTTCCTCATGTGTAGTGATCAATCATGTCATAGAGTGTACTCAATGTAGTTTAATATTTCATTATCTCTATGCAAATTCTCAATAATTCTTTTAGAGTGCTCAATTTCCCATTTTATTTCTCTTGTACAACATGATCTTTGACATGACGGACAAATGATGTTGATGCTCCCAAATCCTATCCATGTACCTCTTTCCTTTCCCTCTGATATGTCTCCTTTTCTTGCTGAGGATAAAAGGTTGGTAAGGATCTTACTGACTTCCTTACCCACTTCTCAACCTTATTCCTTCCATTCATCATATTATTTCATGTTCTAGCTCCTTCTTGCATAACAATTGTTATTCTTGGCCTTTCATTGTGTTCTTCGGCTGATATTTTCTCCATGTTCTGATTTTGATTATGGTTTTGGTTCCCTCTTGCCTTCCATTTCATAGCTAGTTGAGTACAATATTATATCGCATGATCTAATTCTCTAAATTATGTGCACGTTGTACATGGATTCAGGCAGTCCTGGTTTAAGTGCCCCAATTGATTATAGTTATAACATATTATCGGTCCTATTCCTCCTTTGCCAAAATTTCCTCTACCTCAACCTCAACAAAAATATTCTCTGTTCCCTGGAGTAAAACCTCTATGATTATTATATTGTTGACCCCCTCTGTCTATTGCATCATTCTCCTCCTGAATCTTGTATATATCTAAAGTACTCTCCCTCATCAAATTGAATGCATGAAAATCCTTCTCTTCATGCCCAACCAACTAAAAAAAGTTGCAAAAGAATTTCCTTGGTGTACTCTAATACATCTACAACAATGGAAATTTAGTTGGATGATGTCCCCATTTATTGCATATCTCACAGTACCCCCCTCGCGGTAATGGATTTGACGCACCAGTAGAAAAATATTGCATGAATGTTGGGTATTCGTCCTTATGACATTCTTTAATCCTACTCTTGGTACACCATAATTGTTCTCACTTCTCCTTTCCTTTTGTAATTTCTTCCATCTGAATCGTCATAGCATCCAACTACATCTGAATTTGTGCCATCCCTCCACTATATCCTATAGTGGATGATTCTAATTTCATTTCAATTTCCAGTGCCTCGGGATGCGACACAACCTTCTGTTGTATCAATGGCCTATGGATGTGTGGTAGAAGTCCTCAAATAAACCATTATTGTTTCTTTTGATCCTAGATATGAAAATTCATCCTTCCCATCAGGTCTTTGAACCTTTGATCAAAGTCCCATACTGACTCTGTTTGTACCTATTTAATATCTTTCAGTTATGTAATGTACTGTGATTCCAACTTAGGCTTATTGAACTCTTTTAGCAATTATTGTCATATCTTTGCTAATGTCTTGGACTATCATGAAGGAATGGTACTGTATAGCTTCATGTATCAGACTAATTCATGGCCTCAAAATGTTTTGGCTAACTGCGCAATCTTCACATCGTCATCATGGACATTATTTGTAGCCCAAATTGTCTTGGAGACAAAAGTATGTTGTTTTGGGTCCTCTGACCCATCTCCTTGGAACTCATGTAGTCTAAGGATGTTGTGTACCCCTACCATATTTATTTATGTAGTCCCTCTTATTGGTGATGTTGGTTGAATTTGACTCTGCGCACTGCTTCCACTACTGTGATTGCTACTACTTTGTCCTCCCATGCTAACTATAAGTTCTTTTGATAAGACTTTAATTGTTATCTTTAATTGTGGTGATGCACATGGGGTCTTGGATTCAACATAGGATTCAGTATGAGTAGGAATTAACGACTCCTGTATTATAGGACTGGACTGAAACTCCTCTTCCTCTCCTCTTATGTGTGGTATCTCCACAATTTGGATTATTGTGCAAGGACCTCTCCCATCTGGCTCATTGTGAGACTCTCCTTTCTCAGACCTAGTATTTCACCTCTTATACCTCCTTCCTCTACACATTTATCCAAAACATTATTCTTCCTATGGTATACCTTCTTCGGCTCTATGCATCCTCATTCCCTCCCTTCCTTCTTCATCACTTCCTCTCTTGTCTTTATACTATCCTCTTGTCATCCCCCAGTTCCCTTATGTGTGTGAAGCCCCTTAGCAGTCAGATTCCATTTTCATCACACACTTCTCACACAAAATCATATCTATCCACATGGCTAATGATTTCATGAACCTTCTGCGTAGAACTTTGAAAACTTCCCTTTCTACAAGATTGTATGATTGGGTACAATCTATCAAAAATTCCATAATATATCCTCCTAGTATGATATCCAAAAAGAAATCAGCTACACTATTATTTGGGTTATTTACAAAATTCAATTGTCTTACCAACTTAGGAGCCCAATTCCTCGGTGGTTTAATTTTGTACCTTCCAATATTCTCCACTAATCTTTCTATCCACTTAGTCAAAATAATTGGAAATTCGCCAAAGAAAATTTCATGTAGTTCTATATACACATACCTTTGCATCCATTTCTTGTCACTCCTTTGTGATTTTTTTTTCTCATGTCGATAAAAATCCCATTCCTTCCTTTCCAACCATTATGAGATCTCTTTTTTAGTCAGCCTCCAAAACATTCCCTAAATCACAAAGTTCGGGTCCCAACAATGGAACCATTTGTTGGCACTGTGTGGAGTTGTAAGACCCTAGGTTCAAGTTGTCATTTGACCAAAAAAATCCTTCAGACACCAACCCTTTTAGTATCACCCGCATGTTCCGATGAAGTCTCACATGAGGTATCTATTGGGACTGAAAGAACTAGGTTTTTGCAGTAGTGAGGGAATAGGAGGTCACCATTCTATTCATTATTCGTTATTAGTTATGTGTGCATAAGTATTTATTTATCCTTCGTGAGTTACTTAGCGAGTTCATATTCATACTACCATTATATTCAATATTACCACACAACCCCTTACTACAGCATCCATAAAAATTGTGTAATGATTATACGTAAGACAATTCTAATCCAAACAAAATCCATGAACACTCATATAAAATACATTCAACAGAAGAGTTAATATGGTTCACCCAACTATGGGCTACGTCTACAATGGTTGGCTTCTTTATTATGCATTTGGTAATTTCTTCAGGATTGTGCACTGTGCTTAAAAGGATATATCGCTATTATCTTCCTCTCTCCTAGCCTTGTTTTTCTATAGTGCAGGCCTCTCTCTCTCTCTGCATCATCTCTTACATTCAAAAATAGACTCCTATCTTTGATGGACATAAAATAGCCACAATAATAACTAGCAGAGAACCCAAACATGAGGAACCCCTATTCTCCCAACCCATTACATATTTATACATAAAATCTAGGGCTTAAAACCCTACTTGGTTTCTCCCAAAACCCTATTACAATGCATGAATACTCTAGTTAACTGGTTGTTCAGGTTGCTTTCACCCGCTTTTCCATCCGTGTGCAAATTTTATACTCTGACTGATGTTCTTCCTACTTTTCCACTTCCTTCTATCTTTAGCATGTCATCTTTCATCCTTCCTTTTCTCTCTCTTTCTTCTCTTCTTTATTCCTCTTTTTTCATGTTGTTCTTATGGATGTGCCTCAATTGCTCACTCTTGTATATTCCTTCTTCTTTTTCACACCTCTTCTTCACACTTCTTCTATACTTAGTATTTTTATCAAAATTCTATCCAAAACTGCATGTCCAACATGTTCTAACACATGTTTTTTAAAGGTCATCTTTCCATTTTCACTATAAATTTTTTATAGAATGATTCAGATAGAAAAACTTGGAGGATGTTGAGAATACATTTCAAGGTACCTTTGGTACGAATTTCAGCTTCTGGTTCATTTTAATTTTGGAGATACACTTTGTAGAAGATAGGGTTTTTTACTAGTCCTGTAACTAGTCTCAAACATGTGTTCCGCATAAAACAATCATAAATTCTTCGTAGAGGATCCAAATTATATGAGACCAATTTCGCTGGAAATAGTACCATCTTTCATATCTTGTGTGTAAGTTTCAGAACCAGATATCAAATATTGAGTGTGTGGCATGTTGTACAAGTGCGCTCTCTGGAATAGGCCAAAAGTAAGGAAGGTCTACCATTTTCGCTATATATCTTTTTCATTGACATATCAAGGAGAAACAAATGGAGGAATTTAAGAGAAGATATCAAATAAAATTTGGTACAATTTTCAAACCTTGATTCATTATAGGTATGGAGTCATACTTGTTGGAAGTCAGGGTTTGTGACTAATCCATAAACTAGTCCCAAACAGGTGTTCGAGATTAATTTAAGAAGTGATGTTGGGGTTTATATGTGGACCTAGGATATTCATAGGACCCAATTTCTAAGTGGACCCAGGTTGATGATGTTTATGTATCCATTGTGGTGGATCTTGTTTTTATGATGATGATGTATCAATTATAGTGGATCTAGTTTTTATGATGATGACGTATTAGTTGTAGTGGGTCCATTTTTTATGATGGTGATGTTTCTATATTAGTGATATGTTTGTAGAAAAATTGATCCATTTTTGTAGAAAATACATCCATTCGAATCTTCCAAAACATGACACCTGTGAAGAACCTGAGAGAGGTTTTTGTGAATGGGTTCGTTCTTGAAAAAATTCTCTTTCAGGTTTCAAATATTCCTTTCCATGTGGTCATAAACTTAGTTTAAAGTTGACTTCAAAAACAATCATTTCTAGAACTTGCACAACAAACTGGCGTAGCGAGTTTCCTTTTGACATTTTCTTCTATTGCTTGGATTTAATTGATGACTAAAGGTCATTGATTGATATTTTGACACTTGAGATGTTGATAAGAATCCCTAGGACCACTTCATTACCCTTTCAAATATGATTTTCTTCAACATCCTAATATATGTCAAATAGTCGATTCAGACTTTGACGCTTGAGAAAATTATATGACACCAACACATGTTATGATTAAAGTTGTAAAAAGTTCCCAATATTGATTCACGCCCCCCTCTTGGGATTTGTGAATATTCCAATAATGTCGATTTGGTAATATTCTATATTAATTGTGGCTTGAAATAATTTGGACCATGTTATAAACATAATTGTTGGAATACTAAGAGGGGGGGCGAATCAATATTATTCAATTTTTACCACTTTTAACTAGAATATATAAACATCAATTCATCAATAGTTTATCACTTATGATTTCATTCAATATATTATGAACAAAGCCATTAAACAACACATAACCACACATGAACAATACAAAATAATTTTATGTGGAAATCCAAATGGGAGAAAACCACAGAACACTTTCAAATATTTCAAAAGATTACATTCATAGGAAGCACCAAGTGGAAGGAGGTTCCAACCCCTTGTTTACAGGATCCAACATGAAGGAATATACAACTCCATGAATTCTCCATATCCAAATGGAAGGAGTCTATGACCCCTTGATTTATAGGCTCCAATATGAAGGAATCTCCAACTCCTTGTATTCTTCAGCTCCAATAGGAAGGAGGCTACAACCCCCTTTCCTTTCCCCTTACTTCCTCCCTAAAATATAAATGTAGGCTCAACTTGTCACTGCCTCTATCGCTGTCACTGTCACTGATAATCAACCTATAATTGTAACTCATACTGATACATCATCAAAATTGATTGTCATCAACACTAGACTCACCCTGTAAGACTTATACCAAAATCACAAAGAACATTTCTCGATACATATTCCCATCATCACCAAGATTTGCAATACACCATGTTCCAAACTATACCTCAAGCATGTGCCAAATATGTTCCTCAAGCAAGTTCTATAACAACCATGTGCTAGCAATATATCTCACATATTCTAAAAAATCACCAATATATGTCTCTAGCCATATGCCAAAGAACTTCCACTATATACCTCAAGAATACACCATAAAATCAATATATAGACCTAAAAACACATGTAAATAAGTACCTTTAATCATGTAACAACTTGTTGCATAATATTACAGACCTACATACCTTCCTCAACCTCTTCATCAAGAAAATAACATCGTTATTAACCTTTCCTTCAACCTTGGTGGACAAAACTAGGCATCTAGCGATGCCTCACTTGACAAGTGTTTTGCAACCAATGAGAGCCTCACAGGATGTCCTATACCTAATATGTGAGGGATTTCTCAACTACGGTATTCATAAACCCTTCTCCTTATGTAGCTCTGAGACTTTCTCCCTTCACACTCCTTTTCCTCCTTAGATTTTCTACCCCAGACTCACTAAGAGATCACATACTTTCTTGATGACTTGATACAATGAGAGTCTCTTTGATGTGCATTTATACTTTTTCAAGTACCTTCCTTTCCTAACTTTTGGGACGACCTGTAACTTCTTATTTTCAACGAGTTTCCTCTTTCCCTTAATTTGGGGCCGACCTGTCACTTCTTGTTACAACTATTTAGGGCTTTTTAATCATACTTAGGGTATTCATATTTAAGAGGACATAAATTGTCAACCATGAGGAATCATGTGATGTACCACCTATCATTGGAAATAACATGATGAGGACTATCCACCTATGGAGATTTTGTATGCAATTACAATGTCATTCACCCTGTTTTTCCTCAAACAACTTCGAGGCTTCTTATAGACTTCTTAATAGAATCTTCTTATGAGGGCCATGCTAAAGATACGCCATAAGGGGACCACTTTGAAGAATTCTTCAAATACGGCCATTTCTTCTATAGGCTTCTATACTTCTTTTAGAGTTGACATCAATGACAACCAATTTTCCAACAATCTCCCCCTTTGGCATTGATGGAAACATTCATGCTCCCCCTATCTTCATGATCTCCCAATGTCTCCATTATTTTTTTCTTTCTCTCCTCCTTTGACAACAATGGAAATGGGTAACTTGCCTTGATGATTTCTCTCCCCATGTTGTCTTTGTAAAAATGTCATGTCGATAATTGTGGGGAAGAAACTACTCCAAGTTTCTGTCAAAGATACTCAAATGTATCTCTTGGGAGAGGTTTGGTGAAGATATAGGAAACTGTTCTTTTGTCCCAATGTACTCTAACTTAATATTATTTTTTGTAACTTGTTCCTGCAGAAAGTGAAACTTAATCGAAATATGTTTGGTCTTGGAATGCTTCACTGAATTCTTGGAGATACTTCTATCAATGGTATTGTCACAAAGTATAGGGATGTGCTCATTATATTCTACTAGTATGACCTACATGGTTTTCTTCATCCAAATGACCCAAGTAAAACATCTTGTTTCTACAATATATTCTACTTCTATTGTAGGAAATGATATCGAGGACTAATTTTTACTTAAACAGGATACCAGACAATCACCCAAGTAGAAGGTTTCTCCACTAGTACTTGTTCAATATTCAATGCTTCTTTCCAAATATGCATCTGCATAGGAAACCATACTTATCTCATTCCCTTTCATATACCACATTCCAAACTCTATTGTTCCTTTGATATATCTGAAAATACTTTTTACTACCAGAACATCAGTTCCCTTCGATGTTTCTCGAAATATTGCAACCTGTCCAACTACTTGCATTATATCTAGTGTTGAGGTTGTCACATAGAGTAGTCTTCCAATAATCGATCTATAAATTCTCTAATATGATTCCTTAGATTCATCATCTTCTCTCAACTTTCAACGAGTCACCATAGGATTACTTACAAGTCTTCAATATTCCATTCCAAAACTCTTCAACATTTCTTTGATGTACTTGGTTTGGGAAATGAACACAACTTCATCTAGCTAAGATATTTGAAGTCCCAAGAAGAAATTGAACTCATCATGTAGTGACATTTCAAACACATTCTTCATGTATTAGGAAACTTCTTACTCATCCTTCCATCATCACTTCCAGAGATGATTTCATCCACATATAATTCAATGATAAGTATGTTGTCCCTATCCACTTTAACATGGATATTGGTATCTCCATTACCCTTTCTGGATATTTTTTGTTGTAAGTACTTGTCTTATCTTGAATATCAGGATCTAGGGGATTTCTTTAGTCCATACAGGTCTTTCTTCAATCTGAAAATGTAATCTTCTCTTTATGACAGTAGAAATCCTTTTGGTTGTTCGATGTATACTTCTTCTTCTAATTCTCCATTTTAAAATGTTGATTTTACATCCATCTGATATACTCTGATCCTTTTGGAACAAGGATAGGCTAATCTCATTATGATTGCTTCCATCCTAACAATAGGGGAAAATGTTTCTTCAAAATATACTCTGTCAAATTTAGCATATCCTTTGCATACTATCCTTGCCTTGTTTTTGGTTACCTACCCATATTCGTTTAGTTTGTTTATGAACACGCATTTTGTACCAATCACAAATTTTTTGTCCTTAGGTCTTGGAACCAATTTCCATGTATCATTCTTCTCTATTTGATTCAATTATTCTTCCATGGCCTTGATCCAATGTTCATCATTGTTGGTTTCCTCAAAGTTGTTTGGTTCAATTGTGGATAGTAGTTCTAGGTGTCTTTGTTTTGGTGTACGTACCCATTTTCTTTCTCAAGTTTCTATTCCTTCATTTTCAACTCCAATAATTTGTTCTAGTGGACGATTCTTCTAAACTAGATAGTTAGGTGTCCTGGAAGGTATCTAAAAATCTTGTTGGTCATTTTCTTCTTGTTCCACTTTTGGTTGATTCTCTTCTTTCTCTTCTTCTTCTTCTTCTTCTTCTCCTACCTCTTCTTATTTTAGTTCTTCTTCTACTTCCTTTTATTTTGAATTTATTCTCCCTTCTATAGTCCTCCACACATTTGTTTCATCAATATTTACATGGATGCTTTGAACTATTTTGTTGAGTCTTAGGTTGTAAATTTTTTATGCTTTGTTTTTTCTTGAGTATCCAACCAGTATGCCTTTATCAACTCAAGAGTCGAATTTTCAAATCTTGTTATCTTCTCTTTTTATGTAGAATTTTCTTACAAACACTCTAAAGTGCTTGACATTTTTCAGTCTTCCCTTCCATATCTCATATGGAGTCTTATCACTATTACTTCTAAGAATTCCTATGTTCAATATATGAACGACTATGTGTATTGATTGTACCCAAAAGACATTATTCAACTTGGAATCTTTCAACATGTTTTTGGCCGTCTCATGTACAGTTCTATTCTTTCTTTCAAAGGATCCATTTTTTCGAGGTGTCCTAACTACTGAGAATTGCATTTTTATTCCATGGTATTCACCAAAACCCATGAATTCTTTTGATGCTCCATTTTTTTATCCTTTTTTCCTTATCTCACATTTCTTTGAGTCAAATAGAAGTGTATGTCCCTGGTCACACATTTGACTCACATTTAGTAGATTATACTTCATATTTTTGACAAGTAGGAAATTGTCTTCCATGACATCTTTGCTTCCAAGCTTGACTGTGCCTTTTCCTATAATTTTGGTTGAGTTATCATTTCCAGACAAAATTTATTCATCTCTTTCTTTATTTAGAGTTACAAACATGCTCCTATCACCTGTCATGTGGTTTGAACAACCACAGTCAACGTACCAATCACTTCTTCTTCTTTGGGCGTGTAGAGCAATAGAACATTCTTCAACATTCAGTTTATCCTGCTTCCTTTTCCATATTCTTGATGGTTATTTTACACAACTTTTAAAATCCTTGTTTGGTTCCTTTGGAGGAACACCTAGTCTGCAATATTTGTCCATGTGTCCAAAATTGTTGCATTTATAATATTCTACTTCATCACTTAATGAGGCAAAAATTTTACAGTTTTTGTTATACTCATCATGAGGCTTTATGAGATGATTAATTCTAGAGTATCCTTCATAGTTTCTTCCATTCTTAGAATAATATTTATAGTTTATAGCCTTGTGCCCAAAATTGTTACAGGAATAACATAAACCAAGAAAAATATTTTGGTACCTCAATGTTGTTGTTTTGATGTAATCTTATTCTTGAGTTCTTTCCATGGATGGTTTCTGATTTTGAATTATGGATCTTTTAGTTGGTGTCATTCTTTTTTAATATTCTTCTTGGGTTCTCTCCATTTCCTTATTGTTCTCCCTTGAAGGCATGCATTCTTCCTTCTTGATTGGACCTTTGATGACTTCTGCATAACTCCTTTGTTCTACTTCCTTTCCTTCCATCATGGAGATCAAACCTTTCTTAGTGTGCATTTGTTTGTATCCTAGTACAAATAAGTCATTCTATGGCCTTTGACTACTGATGGTCTCATCCAATATTTTGGTGTTGTTTTGTTGCATGTCTTTCTTCTAAATATCCTTTCTTAGTGCGACTATTTCTGCTTCCAATCTCTCCTTTATTTTCTCCTTTTCTTCCAACTGATTTCTAAGTGTTTCTTCAATCCTTGTGGCTTCTTATACTTGGAATTGTAGATTCATAATCATATGTTGATCTTATTTAGAGTTAGGATTTTGAGAACCCTATTTTAGCTTGAGTAATTCTCCCTTGATTGATTTTTTTTTCTTCCTTTCTCTTTTTAGCTCCCTTAAGGCATTGATTAGTTCTTGTTCAACATCCACTTCACCTTCTTATTCATAATCTTATTCATCATTTTCAAATTCCATAAAGAGTAAATTTTATGAGTCACTGTCGCTATCATCATCCTCATTCGATGAGGAACTTTCTTAAGTATAGGATTTTCTTGAAAATTTTCTTTTTGTTTATTTTCCTTTCTCCTTTATGATATTTATTTTCTTTCTTGGGTGCTTATTCTTCATCACTATCTATATTTTTATCATAAGAAAATTTAGAAGAAAAATTACCAACTCTACCACAATTAAAGAACATTAAGGGAATCTTACCCTTGTACTTGTCAGTTCCTCTATTCAAATTCCTTACGAAGATGGCTATTTCTTCATCTTCATTTGAATCATCATTGCAGCTACAATTTGATTCTGTTTTTTTTTTATTCTTCCTTGTCTTATTGTATTCCTTGAAATTTGATTCCTTCTTTGGTGGATTATCCTTCTCTGTTCTCATTTCATAAGCTGTAAGTATCCCATGTAGTTCGTCCATTATCAATGTGGAAATATCTGGTATTTCTTCTAGGAATGAAATATTAGGATCAAATCTCATTGGAAGAGACCTTAGTACTTTTTGAACAATCACCTAGCCTTTAATTTCTTCTCCCAATCCTTTAATAACATTCGTTATTTCATCAACTCACAGAAAGTAAGTTGTAATATATTCATCTTCCTTCATATTCAGTTGTTCAAATTTACCTCTATAGGTTTGAATCTTTCCCCCCTTGATTTTGGAATCTCCTTCGTAAACATTTTGAAGTTTGTCCCAAAGATCATTTGTAGACTTGCAATCCATAAATTTGATAAATATTGAATCAACCAGACTGTTCAGAATATTACTTTTATCCTTCAAATTGTTTTCACTGAGTTTATTTCCATCTTTGTCTATTGCGGGAGTGGTAGGTGTTGTGTATCCTTCTACTACTACTTTTCAGACATCAAATCCATGTGCCTGTAAAAACATTTTCATCCTTCTATTCCAGAAGGAATAACTCTGACCATCAAACATTGACTCTCCATTCTTAGTGAAATCCATGATCTACCTTCCAATGGTTAGACTGATTCTCAAGGAACATACTTTGATACCAATTGTTGGAATACTAAGAGTGGGGGTGAATCAATATCATGCAATTTTTACCACGTTTAACCATAACATGTAAAAATAAATTCATCAACAGTTTATCACTTATGATTTCATTCAAGATATTATGAAAAAATACATTCAACAACACATAACCACAAATGCATAGTACACAAGAATTTTATGTGGAAACCCATATGGGAGAAAACCATGGAATTCTTTCTCATATTTCAGAAGATTACATTCATAGGAAGCACCAACTTCCAAAATTATCCAACACCAATTAGAAGGAGGCTCCAACCCCCTATTTACAGGCTCCAACCTAAAGGAAGCTACAACTCCCTGAATTCTCCAACTCCAACTAGAAGGAGGCTACAACTCCCTAAATTCTCTAGCTCCAACTGGAAGGAGGCTACGACTCCCTAATTTACAAGATCCAACCTAAAGGAAATTTAACTCTATATATTATCTGAATCCAATCGGAAGGAGGCTACAACCCCCTTTTCTTTCCCCTTACTCCTCCATGAAATATAAATGTAGAATCAACCTATCACTGCCACTGTCGCTATCACTGATAATCAACCTGTCACTATAACTGATACTGATACATCATCAAAACTAATTATCAACAACACTAGATTCACCCTATAAGACTTATAACAAAACCACCAA
Organism: Picea engelmannii; assembly: GCA_009831015.1. NCBI lineage: Eukaryota > Viridiplantae > Streptophyta > Pinopsida > Pinales > Pinaceae > Picea > Picea engelmannii. The sequence goes on from ML787082.1 coordinate 136,665, forward strand.
GAACATTTCTCGATACATATTCCCATAATCACCAAAAATTTTAATAAACCATGTGCCAAACTATTGTTGGAATATTGGTTGTTTCCATTGATGTCAACCATAGTCATGGGTTTTGGACCATAAGATTGATGAAGGTATTTGGACATGAAGGAAAATGCACATGCATATACAACACCCATGGATGGATATTATAAATCATGTTGTTTCTATTGGTATGTGGCATGTCACATGGATCCTCATGGTTGAGAATAAATGAATTTTTGAAGATGACAAAGTGAATTGAAGAAGGAATTACATGTAGGCCCTGAAGATAATTAAAGAAAAGAATTACAAAATAAGAAAGTGTCAGGTCAGCCCTAATGTTAAAAAGAAGTGACATAAATGGTATAAATAAATATCATTATACATTCATTTCATACACAAGTCGAATTTCAAAGGAAATCGGAAGTAAAGAAGGCCAAATTTCAAGGGAGGATGAAGTCTTTTGGTGATGTGTTCTAAGGTATGTTATTTTCAGGTCATCTTGCCATTTTTGCTATAAATTTTTTTCTAGAATGATTCAGATGGTGAAATTGCTATGGTATTGAGAGGAAATATCAAGGTACCTATGGTAAAATTTTCAACTCTTGATTCTCTATAATTATGGAGATACACTCTATAAACAGGTATTACGGGTAAAACAATCATAACTTCTTCATGGAGAATCCAAATGATGTGGGACAAATTGCATTTGAAAGAGTACAGACTTTGGTTTCTTGTGTGCAAGCTTTAGAATCTGATGTTAAATATTGAGCGCAGGGCATTCTGTACAAGTTTGGTCTCCCTAATAAACCATAATTGAACAAGGTTTACCATTCTCTCTATAACTTCTTTTTGGGGAGGATTCAAGGAGTGAAACTTGGAGAAGTTTCAGAGAATAAACTGAATAATATTATCTACAAGATCAAATCATTCCAAGAATTGAATAATTGTAGAAATTGAAGAAGTATCAGGAAGCATTATCAGGTTCTATGTGATGGTTGGTTGATGGTGATGATTTAATGTGAAGTTTTATTATCTCTCGTATATTCTTGGGTGGAAAGAAGGGACAAGGATGGAGAGTTCAACTCTCTCTTGATATTGGAGGATTGTATATTCCTATTGGAGGTCTATCCCTCCCTTTACACTTGAAAGATGTAGCTAGCTTTGGAATTCATTACTCCCCTTGAACAATAACTATTGATTATTTCTCATATATTGTGCATGGTGTATTGTGGTGTATTGCTGTAACTCTTATACTATTGTTCATTTCTCTTTGGATATAATTGAATGGTTTAAGTATAAGTTGAAAAAGGTTTTAAATTGTACTTGATAATAATTCACCCCCCTCTCAGTATCAACAACTATACCTCAAGCATGTTCTAAATATGTGCCTCAAGAAAGTGCCATAACAACCATGTCCCGACAATATATCTTAAATCATATGAAAATAAATCACCAATATATGTCTCCTGACATGTGCCAAATACCTTCCAAGATATGCCTTAAGAATACACCATAAAATCAAGATATAAACCTCAAAACACATGTAAATACATACCTTTAATCATGTAACAACTTGGTGCATAATATCACAAACCTACAAAGCTTCATAAACCTCTTCATCAAGAAAATAACATATTTATTGACCTTTCCTTTAACCTCTCTAGATAGAACTAGGAATCTAGTGTTGCCTCACTTTATGAGTGTTGTGCAACCAGTGAGGGCCTAACAAGATGTCCTATACCTGACACGCAAGGGCCTGGTCAATTAGGGTATTCATAAACCCTTCTCCTTATGTAGCTTCACTTCCTCAAATTTACTACCTTAGACTCACTAAGAGATCACATCCTTTCTTTATGACATGATACAACGAGAGGCTCTTTGGTGTGTATTTATACTTTTTTCAATTACCTTCATTGACTAAATTTAGGGCCGACCTGTAACTTCTTATTTGCAATTTTTATTTTCCTTAATTTGGGGTCGACTTGTCACTTCTTGTTACAATTGTTTAGGTATTCGTAACCATACTTCGGGGATTCATCTTTAAGAAGGAATAAATTCTCAATCGTGAAGAACCACATGATGTACCACCTATCGTTGGAAACAACATGATGAGGACTATCCATCTATGGATATTTTGTATGTAATTACAATTTTGATCACCTAATTTTCCTTAAACAAATTCAGGATTCATGATCACAACTATGGGGCTTCTTGTAGACTTCTTCAAAGCATCTTCCTATGAGGGACATGTTTAAAGATATGCAATAAGGGGACCACTTTGGAGACTTCTTCAAATACACCCATTTCTTCTAGAGGATTCTAGACTTCTTTTAGAGTTCACATCAATGACAACCAATTTTCCAACAATAATTTTGTAGTAACTTGATTTGAGTTATGAAACCTTCAATTTCATTGTATGGAGTTTCTTTTATATACAAAGTGACTTAGATACTAGTGCTCTAGTTTGATCAAACGTTAAAAATTAACAAAAATCATTATGTCATCTTTCGCAAAAGAGTTCAGGTTGTCTTTTAAGCTACATGGCTACATCATTTAAATATTCCAATATTGGTATCATTGTTTGGATTGTGCACATAATCTTGCTTACAATTTGAATGATTGTATTGATCTCTATAATTGGTTTTGTTTCTTCTAGTTTACTAGTTGAATTCTTTTGATTACATGTATTTTAGTACCACATTTAAGTTATAATTCTTTATGTCATGCTATGTTTTCATGGATGAAGTGTTATTGAAGGAAGGAACAAGTTTCTTTTTAACACTTAGGTCTTAAATCTTAAGTGAATAACAGTAAGCCTTTGGAGAGTAAGAAAACTTTCGTTTTGCTACCCAATGCACATAGGTTGTCTTGTTTTCATTTACAACCATAAGAAGAGTTTCACTTGAAGGTTGGAACAATAGTACATGATTCTTAGGACTTTCTTGAGTGAGAGATTGTAGCCTATGCCAATAGGGAATTTTCTTGTTTTTCTGCTCAATGAACAAGTTTCTTATGAATTGCTAGCATAGTTTCATTTTCTTTCCATAGATTAGCTACCCATCCTAGTCCTAGTCCTTGAACATACATTGTTGGAATATCTAATATTATGCCCACGGATTGATGATTTAATGGTCAACAATCAGTTAAATTAATTAGCTCAACAATAAGCAATTATTCTATGTATAATATATATTAATGTTTTACAGTTTTAATTTGTCTTGAATTTTGTTTATTGTATCTAAAAATAATTGTTGTAATCTCATTTATTTTTCATCAATGTTGTCAAGGGATTAATGGGATTCCATGAGGAATGCAAATATACCCTACACAATCAATAGGTTTCCCTACTATGATCATGTATAAATAGCTCATTTTTTTGATACAATGCATATCAGGAAGAATGTAACAAAAACATTATAGATAATCTTAGATGGATGGATTTACAAACAAAAAAATTATAAAAATTGTAGTGACATCTAGGAAGCCAATCATGCAATGAAAAAAGTTGTTCATTCAAATAGAGATGGACATCGAGATAGTCTTCTATGGTTATTTACAAAGAAGCAAAGAAATGTTCTAAAATAGGTCATTAGGAAAATCAAATTTCTCATGGGATTTTCTTCAAACATAAATAATATATTAACGAAGAAAGGTGAATTTGGTGGGGTAAAAACACATGACTGACATACCTTTATTAAGGTAATTATTTTGTTATCTTTCTATATTGATATACATCTTTTTGGTATTTTTTTGTTAAAGTTTTTGTTACAGTATGTTCTACCTCTATCTCTTCCAGACAACAACATAAAACAACTCATATATGATATTGGAAAATACATGAGCTAAGTAATGATTTCTATGCAAAATACTCATTGCAAAACTTGTTGATGTATGATTTACTTGCAATGTATATACTTAAACGTATGATTTTCTTGCATCATGTATAGGTGGTTTTCATCTAAAGAAGTCCATAGAAGATACAAAGTATTGGAAGAGATAACTCCCTCACCTAATGTGTGAAATGAAAAAGTACCTACCTCTAACATGTTCCAATGCACAAGAACACTACCTCATACACGAAGTTGAGGAGATTGAAATGTGTGGACCTGTACACACAAGGTCAATGTGGATGGAGAGGCATTTGAAATCATTGAAGGCCTTTGTTAGACAAAGAGAACATCCTTAGGGTTTTTATGGTGGAGGGATATATGGTATATCAAACCTTGGTGTATGTTAGTCACTATCTACCTAAATTAACAACAATTATGAATGTGCCTCTCATTTAGGATGTCAAATCCATCAACGAAATTGAAGGGGAGGTCCCGTTGGGGAAATTTAGACTGAGGAAAGTGAAAGGTAATTATATTGTAGAGATCTAAAATACTTTTGTTTATTAATTTTTATCTATATCATACATATTTAATTTTTATGCTTCCATCAATTATTAAGCTTTGTCATGGTACCTAATTATTGATGAATTGTTATTTTTTCATATAGTTGGTCGAGAGTGGGATGCACTACATTTATACATCACAAACAATCTTGATTGGATGAATATATGGATAGAACGATGTATACAATGTTATGGTAGGTTATCATGGGAAGGGGTTGTTGCATTTGTTAAAGAAGCTAATCATAATCGAGATACCAATCTTACACATAGGGAAAATGATTTAGAATATGGTTTAAATGATAAACATGAAAGCATATTCACCCACATTGTTTACTTATTTTCCATTATATTAATGTATGTGGTCTGCTATTTTCTTAAAATATTTACTAAGTCTAAATATGTTAATTAATTGACAATGAATTTTTTACATGTTGGGCATATTGCAGTTGAAACACCAGAAGGCTATGTGGTGCAATAGAAGTAAATTTTGCATCAAAAAGTTGGATGACAAGAAGTTTTTTTTTTTTTTTTTGCATAAATGCAGTATTAAATGTCAATAATGTTTCCTCTAGAACTGACATGCATCCAAAGGTACCTAAAAATAGATATTGTGGGTATTTGAATGATATACTTGAATCTGAATTTAAATATTTAAATTAGTCCCATTTGAGGTCAAATGGTACATGTTATAGATGAATGAACGTGATATTGAAAGAACCATTATTGAGTATGCTAATAGATTTACCATGGTTAATACAATGATGGTTGGGTCGGGTACTGAGCTCTATGTTTTTCCAAGACAATGTGGGCAAGTCCTTTACTTAGATGTTTGAGGTAAAGAAGGATGGTCATATGTTGTTAGATATGATCCAAGAGGAAGGCCTATAAAGTATAATGTAGAAAAATAATATTATATTGAAGAAAAACACAATGTAGAGGAGCAAGTAGATGTGTTAGACGAAGAAGACAAAGATGTTGAACTAGATGCTGATGGCAGTGTCCTTGATGATTATATCAATGATGAAATTATTGAAAACAACATTGATGGTGATGTTTCTACCAATCCTTTCAATGTCAATTATTTACCAGATTCTGAACCGAATGATACATATTTTGGTTTGGATGAACAAGAAGATCAATGATATTGAATTGTTGAAATATAGGTAGGGGTATGTGATTATATATTTTCTATGATTTATTATCTTTAAAGTGTTTTATTATATGGTTTAATAATGTGTTGTTAAGTTTTATGCCATATTATTATATGTATCATTTGTTGATTAGAATTCATTGACCTTGATTTATCTCATAACCCACCAACCTATAACCTACTAACCCATTTTGAGCATGTGATGATTGATTTTAACTATTAGTAAATATTGAAAATCTACCACAAAATTTTAACCCTCCACCCAATAACCTTGGTAACTTTCTAACCCTCCACCCTAATCCACCATAATAACCATGTGCATGCTCCAAAACCACTACATAGGCCCTAAATGGAATCTTTGAGATGCAAGTGTCATATAGAATCCATTACAAGGTTTAACACAAAATTTAGTTTTTGGTGGACATGGTTTAGGGTCAGGGGTTAGGAGTTAGGGGTTGAGGGGTTAGGGGGTTTAGGAGTTAGGGGATTCACTAGATATGGGGATAGGGGGGTTAAAGGATTAAGGGGGTTATATATAACTATATAATACACTTTATTTATAAATTTAAATATAAATTGTATTATAAACAAATAACAAATATAAAATAAACAAAAAAATAAATAAATCAAACATTAAAAATACACTATAGTGCCAAACCCCCGGCCATATAAATCCAATCCAAACCCATTGACCACTACATTGATCTACCCCACTTTCCAGTAAGGAGAGTGCACATAGGATCAACCCATTGATATTTTCATTGGGTCGACCCCCACTTCCAATACAGAGAGTGTGCATAGGAGAAACACGTTGACATTTGCATTGGATCGATCCCACAAGACAATAAGGAGAGTGTGCAAAGGAGAGGAGTCATACAAGGAAATACCAACCCCACTTATGCATCCAAGGAGGGATCGATCCCACAATGTCTCTAATATGTAACCTTGTTTTTGATGTAGATAGCGACTGTAGATCTTGTAGTTGTTCGCTCAATATGAAATGGTTTTAAATCGATATGTTTGAGTTCTATTCACTTCAAGTTTTCCCTATCATTCAATCCTTAATTTAGGTTAGATACCCTGTATAATGCATCTTTTTTCCATATTTGTGTACACGCAACAAAGAACAAACATGGTTTGAAATGAAAATTCAACAGACATGATCATACGAAAATATAGATCCAAGATCAATCGTCCAAGTTTATTTCGACCCATGAAAGTGCATGATGGATAAAAAGGGGTTGGAGGGTTGAATTATAAACCATTGTATTAATGACCAATAACGTATCATAAAATTATTCATTTCGGTATGCAGGGGTGGTATTATCAAACTACTTTAACTCACCCTTGAAATACACGAATGGATGACAAGTGACACGATGATGTAAGCCAAATAAAAAAGATGTTGCATCGATGTAATTCAAAGGATTTAAAAAAATAAAAAAATAAACCAAAGGTAAATGCATACGGTAAACATTGTTACGAGTACAGTAGACTCCAGTAAAAGTAGTCGAGTTCTCATTCGACAAATAAGTTTAGGTAGTGTTCGCATTTCCTTATTTCAAATATGTTTTTATTGTTTAAAATAAGCATTGATGGAGAAAGGTAGTCAACCCAATCATCCATCAGACTCTAATGAAAGAGTCCTAATCAACCGTGATTGTGAAAATTTTGAAACCATTCTATCACATTTTAATCCTTATGAGTTAAGAAAGTTATCATGTGATATATTTATGGATTTGCATGATTATTTACATTTTTGGGAGTCAAACTTGGGTAAATTCATACTTCCCCTAATCTGTTATTTTTCCGAGTTTGTCTCCTAGTGTGCAAAGAGCTATCTTTCTGACAAAAGGGTCGTGGTATCTGAAAATGGGTCCATTATTCTATACCAATTATAAGTTTATTACAAAAATGATATCTCTTCCCAAAAACATTAACTCTAAGACTTGGAATTAGTTAAACGATTTGGGTGTTTGATCATACTTATATAATTATGGATGCTAAAAATGCATTAACAAAAAAGAATTTGTTTCAACAACCTCAAAATAAATGTAGTTCAATTCAACTAAGTACTAAAACCTTCATGAAAATATACAAGGAATTGGTTGAAATGGGACTACCTTCATGTTGGGATAAAAATGGAAATTTTATTCACCTGAAAGCATATAAATATAGGATAATAAAATAAAGGGATGATATAACTAAATTTCAAGATATGGATGGCATTTTGAAAGGTCAAACTAGTGTATGCAAGTTAATAGATGTTTTTCATTTATTATAGAAAATCAAAACTTTATTTCCTAATATTCCATCATATGATATATATATATATATATATATATATATATATATATATATATATATATGGACCTTGATATAGCTTCCATAAAAATGGTTAAGCATGAAGAAAAAATGCCTTGAACTAGCCAATATCATACATTGTTAGGAAATTGTTCCAAATGTATTGTGTTCTATACTGTATTCTATACATGTATGTACTTTGTTCTATATATGCCTATACTATGTTCTATAAGGGAAATGCAAATAGTGACTTGATTTTAAAACAAGTATTCAATTGTTGGGTATTTGATCATCACTTGTTCTTCTTGTCTTCATGATTCATCATTATAATGGCATACAAAGAATTTATGGAATAAAGAATGACATTTTTATGGAGTAAAGAATGATTTTTTTTTCTTTGATGAAAATATGGTATAGATGAGTTGTTTTAGTAGAGGTATGTATTTAGACAAATTATGCACATATGAATGGTGTTCACATGAAGATAAATGAAAATGGGCGTTGATACATTGTATAAGATGGATGTTGACACCATAACTTCAACCAACCTCTATTATTGTTTTTATAATTGAATTAACTTTCTTTTTTGTTGATATATGTAGTTGTAGACAACTGATGTTGAGAATGTGTAAAACGATGATCAATTATTTGAATCCGTCGACCTGAGGGAGACAATTTAAAAGGAAGAGAGAAAGGAAAACAACAAACTTATTGCATTGGGTAGGTGTGAACCAACAAAGGAGAACAAAGAAAGATGCATTTTTTTTATGGAAGATCTACAACGATATGGGGTAAGCATCATCTTTTAAAAAGTTTTTTTATCACATATATATTATTTTTTGCTACATTCTTATGGATAAAGTTTATATGTTTTGTATGTACAAAACCACATATCTGCACACACATTTTTTCTTTCATTTACCATTAAATTTTGTTTTGCTACTTTCTATGCATGAATCGTACTATTTCACTTTCAATTATTTTCCAGTAGATAGATTGGGTATGGGGAATTGAGAGTGATGTGAGAGAGGGGGAGGGGAAAAATGAGCTTCCAACTTCACGTGGTTGGTCGTGTTTGGTAGATAATAAATTATTCTTGAAACCAAGAGAATCTCATTCAAGTATTCCACTTTAGTCTTTATAAAGTCTCGTACATGTTGATATTTTTTTTTTATTTAATTATTATTCAGTCATATAACCTTTTATTCTCTCATGATTTATTCATGTCTTCTCAATGGAAATAAAAATAACAATAGGACTATGTGTGATGTGGTTGTAAAATATCCTGCCTCATGGAGATCATGGACACAAGTAGTTAGTAATCATTTTTCCACTTTAGTTAGTGTTGGGGAATAAAATGGAACACGATATAAAACAAAGAACACAATACTGCATACAATCGAAGAGGGATGAAAATTTTGAAGAAAAGAGGTGGTGTCTAAAGAAACCGTTACAACACTTAAGCACAATATATTGTGATGAGAACATCATAGTTCATATTTCACATCTTGATATGCATAATCTATTATGCAATCTCAATTCACATCCAGTGTTATGACAATGACCCAAGAGGTCTTCTTTTATAGTCTCAATATCTAACATACTCCCACAGAATATGGAAGATCTTGTCCACATATAATTGTTGGAAGTTAGAGTTTACTCCACAAAATACACTATGTCAAGTCGACTCAATGGGACTCAATCCAAATGATTATCCATCCAACTCGTATTCAATTGCAAGGCTAGTCAATCCATCATCCGACTATCTTTGATTGTTGGTCAACTGTTCGACCAACAAGCATGTCAACTACTCGACTGACTGATGTGGTGTGATGGTCAATTTCCCGACTGAATGTGTCCATATGTAGGTCAACCTATCAACCAAATGAACCTAGGATATGTTTGATGAACCATAGATTCTTTATGTTCCAACACCCCCCATCAACAAATAGCTCTTGAGATTCAAGAGGTGAAATTACATCATTAGAACACCCCCCCATAATTAAAGCTTCCTGAATCCCAAGAAAAGTTCAGAACTTGATAAATCTGGATTGAACTAAAGGCTTGGTGAAGATATGAGAAACTTTATCTTCAGTGCGACAATGTTCAATAGAAACAACATTGTCATGAACCAATTGCAACAAATAGTAATCATGGATCTCAACACACTTCATCTTAATGTCAGCAACATGATTCTCAAAAACCTATATGGCACTTTGATTGTGATAATATATTGTATTTGAGGTTTTAATAGGAGATCCAAGATCTCCTAAAAGTTTGTGAATCCAAACTGCTTCAGTACCATCTTGAACAACGCCATGAAATTCGGCTTTTGTAGTTGACAAAGAGATTGGATTTTATTTCTTGCATGAACATACTAAAGGTCCATTGTTGTTTGTGGAGCCTAATTATGTTCCTGATTCATAGGTTTGTTTCAGTTATGCTTGGAACCCATTCCCTAATGAGGGGTGTGGGGGGGATTTTCCCCCGACAACTATTGTTAGGGGGATCCAGGGGGGTAGTGACAATTTTTATGGCCCCCCTGGTGGGGTATTCAGGGGAAGCACCCTTGAAGTGAAATACTGGGAAAAATTTCCTTGTAAAATATTATAATTTCATAGTCAATCTGGAACATTCATTATAAGGTCACATATCTAATGGTAGAAGTTATGTTAGGTTTTTTTTCCCTAGAAGGAAAACCTCTTTTATCAGAGAATTGTATTGCAATTGTGTATGTGTGTGTGATTATTGTATTCTAAGAGAGGATATTGTGAGAGAAAGAAGAAGAAGTTACAATGGGCATGTTGTAGGTTGTATCCCTTCATTTTGTTGGATAATAAAAAGGAAGGACCTGGAAATTTCTGTGGTGGATGTAGCCCACAATGGGTGAACCACATATATCTGTGTCTCTATTGTATTATGTGTCTTCTGTGTTTTATTTCCTCAATTGTTTTATTTTATTTCCCCGTGATCTTGTTTTTCTAACAACTAGTATCATAGAGAAAGGTAACTAGTAGGAAAAGAGGTTCGAGTGGGAGCAATGGTGGAAGATGGAAAGTTTAGGGTCAATAAATTTAATGGCTAAACCTACCAGTTATGGAATATGTCGATGGAAGATTATTTATATTAGAAGGATCTTTTCCTACCATTGGGTGGAATAGAAAAGAATCCAACGACCATGATGGATGAAGAATGGGAGTTTCTTGAAAAAAAGGCACTAGGAACGATACGACTGATCCTGGCAACATTGATGGATTTCAATATTTCAAAAGAAAATACAATGAAGGAGTTGATGGATGCATTGGATAAACTGTATGAAAAACCCTCAACATTCAATAAGGTGTTTCTAATTAAGCGATTATTTAATATGAATATGTTAGAAGGTGGGTCTATTGCACATCATTTAAATGAATTTAATATGGTTACTAATCAGCTAAGTTCTGTAAAAGTGGACTTTGATGATGAGGTCAGGGCTCTTGTAATCCTGTGCCCATTGCCATAAAGTTGGAATGGCTTAATCCTTGTTGTAAGTAACTATGTCTCTAGTTCAAACACTATGAAATTTTATGGTGTTTTTGGTGTTATCCTTAGCGAGGAAATGCAATGGAAAATCATATGTGAGACACCAAGTAATGTGTTGACCATGGAGAATAGGGGGAAGACAAAAGGATAGAGGAAATGGCTTAAGGAACCATGGGAATTCTAGGAAGGGAAGATCCAAATCCAGATTGGGAAAGATAGAGTGCTATAATTGTGTGAAGAAACAACATATGAATAAAGATTGAACAGCTCCAAAGAAACAAAGAGATGAACAATAGGAGAAAAATTAGGGAGAAAATGTAACAAGTGATGTGTTAAAAGATGATTTGATTCTTTCTGTAGATAATATTTCAGAGCCTTGTGTAGTAGATTCAATTTCTTCATTTCATGCCAATAGGAAACATTTTCTAGATTATGTTCAAGGTGATTTTGGACAGTTCATTTGGGTGATGATGCACCATGAAAAATTGTTGGAATGGGTAAGGTACAAATGAAGGAAAATAATCGAAACCAATGGTTGTTGAAAGAGGTAATACATGTTCTAGATCCGAGGAAAAATATAATTTCAATAGGGCAATTCACAAGTGAATGATGTATATCTATATTTACAGATAAGGTGTGGAAGGTCACCAGAGGATTGCGGGTGATAGAAAAAGGAGAGAAGGTAGGTACATTGTATTTATGTACTGGTAATATTGATTCTTCTATATCTTTAGATTCTATAAGAGTGGATACAACACTTTGGCATCATAGGCTTGGACACATGAGTGAGAAAAAGATGCAGATACTTCAAAAAATGAACTTGTTTCTAGATCTTAAACAAATTGATTTGGATTTTTGTGAGCATTGTGTTTATGGAAAACATAAGAGAGTCATATTTCTTAGAGTCGGAAAAGAAAAGAAGAGAGAAAGTTTAGATCTTGTTTATAAAGATGTATGGGGACCAACTTAGGTATCATCTCTTGGTGGCTCTCATTATTATGTTACTTTTATTGATGATGCAACTAGGAAAACTTGGGTTTGTTTCATTTGAAAAAAAATTGATGGTTTTTATACTTTTAAGAAATAAAAAGCTTTGATTGAGAATAAGATAGGAAAAATGTTGAAGTGTCTCAGATCAGACAATGGAGGTGAATATTGAAGCAAGGAGTTTGATGATTACTGTTCATACCATGGGATTCGTAGAGAGAAGACAATTCCAAGAACACCACAATAAAATGGTTTGTCAAAAAGGATGAACGAGACAATCATGGAGCATGCAAGGAGTATGATATTGCTTGCAGTGGTTCCCTTACATTTTTGGGTAGATGTTGTAGATACTGTGCTTGATAAACATAGGACCTTTAAGTTCTTTGGATGGTGGAATTCCATAGGAAGCATGGATAGGAAAAAAGGTAAACTATTCATTTTTTAAGACTTTTGGTTGTGAAGCATTTGTCCATATTGATAAAGAAAATAGAACAAATCTTGAGGGAAAATCCAAGAAGTGTACCTTTATTAGATACAATGAAAATGATTTTGGTTATCTCTTATGGGATTATGAAAATCATAAAATCATTAGGAGTAGAGATGTCATATTCAATGAGAATGTCATGCACAAAGATCAGTTGCAGGGAAATAAACATAAGAACAAAAAACTAGAATACACAATGCTTAATGAGATCACTGAAAAAGAAATTACAAAGGTACCAAAAAATAAAAATGTACAACAATAGGAGAAAAATGTACCTCAAACTACTACAAGTGTTGTTAGAAGATCTATCAGGTTAAGTAGACCTCCTAAACGATACTCTCCTTCATTGTATTATTTATTGTTGAATGATCTGATGAACCAAAATGTTATGAAGAGGAAATGCAAGTAGACACTAAAATAAGTGGAAGGAAGGCATGAAAGAGGAAATGGATTCCTTGGTAAACAACCAAACTTGGAACTTGGTTCAGTTTCTTGCAGCAAAATGAGCATTGTAGAATAAATGGGTTTACAGGTTGAAGGTAGAAGATGGAGGAAAAACCAGGTACAAGGCTAAACTTGTTGTAAAGGGGTTTCCACAAAAAAATTGTGTAGATTTTGATGAAATATTTTCTCCTGTTGTTAAGATGAATCCAATTAGGACTATTTTAAGTCTTGTAGCAGTAGAATATTTTTATATTGAACAGTTAGATGTAAAAACAACTTTTCTCCATGGGGATTTGGAGGAAGATATTTATATGCAACAACCACAGGGATATGAGGTCAAAGGAAAGGAGAATTTGGTATGTAGGTTGAAGAAGAGATTGTATTGCCTAAAGAAAGCTTCAAGGAAGTGGTATTTGAAGTCTAACAGGTTTATGACATAACAAGGTTATAGTAGATGTAATTTTGATCACTGTGTTTATTTTAGAAGGCTAGAAAGTGGAAGATATATTATCTTGCTATTGTATGTAAATGACATGCTTGTTGCAGGGTCTAATATGCAAGATATAAATGTGCTCGAGAAGAAATTAGATAATTAATTTTTGATGAATGATTTGGGTGTTGCAAAGAAAATCCTTGGTATGAGAATGACAAGAGACGGGAAAAATAGTGAATTGACATTGTCTTAGGGTGAGTACATAGAGAAGATGTTCGAGAGATTTAGAATGCAAAATGAAAAACCAATTAGTAGACCTTTGGCCAGCCATTTCAAATTAACTAAGGAAATGTGTCCCAAGACACAGGAGGATGTAGAATGCATGTCCAGGGTCCCTTATTCATCAACAGTTGGCTGTTTGATGTATGCAATGGTTTGCACAATACCATATATTGCACATGCAATGGGAGTTGTGAGAAGGTATATGAACAATCTAGGTAAAGAACATTGGGAGGCAGTAAAGTGGATTCTTAGGTATTTGAGAGGCATTTCTATTCATGCATTATGTTTTGGAGTTTCAGACACTATTCTACAAGGATATGATGATTCATATATGGTAGGTGATAAAGATAGCAGGAGGAGCACCACACGGTATTTTTTTACTATAGGTGGAACAACAATAAGTTGTATTTCAAAACTACAAAAGGTTGTTTCACTTTCAACAACATAAACAAAGTATGTTTCTTCTACATAGGCTAGTAAAGAAATGATTCAGTTACAGAGGTTTATATAGGAAGTGGGAAAGAAGTAGGAGGATAGTAGTTTGTACTTTGACAGTGAGAGTGCCATTCATAATGAAAATAACTCATCCTTCCATTCAAATAATAGACATAAGCCTGTAGACATGTTAACAAAGGTAGTAACTAGAGAGAAATTGAGTTCCAAATCAGTTTCAGTTGATCTTCAAGCATGGAGGTGAAGATGAGAAATTTACCAGGTCCAAGGTGGAGTATAGTCCAATAGGTACATCAGAAGTGGATTTGTTGTGATCAGTCTCCAAGTGGGAGATTGTTGGTTGTGGAGCCTAATTATCTTCCTCATTCAGAGGTTTATTTCAGTCATGCTTGGATGCCATTCTCTAACAAGAGGGTGTGGGGGGCATTTCCCCCCCACAACTATCACTAAGGGGATCCAGGGGGGGTGGCGACATTTTTTGTAGCCCCCCCGTGGCGGGGGATTCAAGGGAAACTCCCCCAAAGTGAAATATAGGGAAAATTTTCCTTCTAAAATATTGTAATTTCATAGTCAATCTGGACCGTTCATTATAAGGTTAGAGATCTAATGATAGAATTTATGTTAGGGTTTTTTTTCCCTAGAAGGAAACCCTCTTTTATGAGGGAATTGTATTGTGGTTGTCTATGTGTGTGTGATTATTGTATTATGAGAGAGGATAATGTGAGAGAAAGAAGAGGAAGTTACAATGGGCATGTTGTAGGTTGTATCCCTTCATTTTGCTAGATAATAAAAGGAAGGACCTGTAAATTTCTATGGTGGACGTAGCCCACAATGGGTGAACCACATATATCTGTGTCTCTATTGTATTATGTATCTTCTGTGCTTTATTTCCTTATTTTATTTATTTTATTTCTCCATGATCCTTTTTTTCTGACTTCCAGTGTTATAGAGAAACACATGTCAAGAAGAAAAAATTTGATCATCTCCATCGCCATCCCAGTTAGAGTTGATGTAGCTAACTAGTGAATATAAATGACGAAAATATTTGATACCAAAATGAGCGATATCCTTCAGATATTGAAAAATGTTTTTCACTGCTTTCTAGTGGATTTCTCTAGGATCTTGCATGAATTGATAAAGAATAATAACAACAAAGGAGATATTAGGTATACTATGAGTAAGATAAATTATACTACCAACCAATTTTCTATAGAGAGTAGAATCGACACCGAGTGTTGGAAAGGTTTTAGTAAGCTTCACTCTAGACTGAAAGGGAGTGGAACATGGCCTGCAATCAACCATGTTAAAATGTGTCAATAGATCCATTAAATATTTATACTGAGAAATGAAAAAACAATCACACAATGATAATACTTGAAGACCCAAAAAATAATGCAGAGTGCCAAGATGTGTCATATCAAAGGAGTAAGAAAGTTATTTCTTAAATCTAAATATGAGAGAATTATTATTGTTAGTAATGGTCAAGTCATCAACACAAACATAAAAAATCAGAGTGTCTCCATTGGAGTGGAGAACATAGAGGTTGTGATCAAATTCACACCGTTTGAAACCAAGACGAAGAAAGAAAATATCGATCTTAGCGTACCAAGCTTGAGGAGCCTGCGTCAAACCATAAAGTGACTTCTTGAGTCGACATACCAAATTGGAATCCATCACAAAGATAGATGGTTGGTCCATGTAAATTTCTCTAGATATATCTATGTGAATAAAGGCACTCTTCACATCCATCTGATGAATCTGCCATCCAAAACGAGTAGCGAGGGAAAAAATTAGTTGAACAAAGTTAATCTTTTTAATGGGGGAAAATGTTTCAGTGTAGTCAATGGATTCTTGTTAAGAAAATCCCTTCGCGACGAGGTGTGCTTTATGTTTCTCAAAAACACCTTCAAAAGTAAATTTGGTCCTATATACCCATTGACACTTCACAATGTTCTTTCTATGTGGTCGGAAAACCAAGTCCCAATTTTGATTCTTCGAAAAGGAATCAATTTCAATATTCATTGCCTCTTCGCATTCAAATTGACCTTCGAAATATAAGTAGGTAACAGGGTCGGAGATTTCAAGAACATGAGTCATTAGTGAAATGATAGCATGTTGCTTCTGACTTCGAGTCTATCGTTAACAAGAGTCATATACAACATCATCTGCAACAAATTCAATTAGAAACCCATCAAGGAATAAAAGAAAAATGTGAACTATGGTTCACTTAATAATGTTGATAAGAAGTTCTAGGTTCTTTATTCAGTTGACCGATTGAAACAAAATATCTCAGACTAGTCGACTCAGAGATCAACAACCGAGTTGAAATATACAAAAGGTTTGATAGACCAATCAAAGGAATGAATAGGGGAGCATGATAACCAATGTCTAAGAAAACATCAAAAGGGGTATCCTGCAACAATCCAGAGGAGTAAGTCAACAAATTAATGTTAAAAGATTGGTTTTTGTCTGTTGTGCTACTTATATGTCTAATATAATGCACTCATTAATTATCAATCCAGGATTCATAATCAACAGAGTTACAAGACACCAGTAAGAAAGGTAATTCCTAATGTCACGAGTATAGAATTAAACTAGATTATGCAGGCTGGAAACAAATCAAAATAGAAAACTACAATGTACTTTGGTTGTCTTTCACAGATAGGCTATCTATTCCATTATGGCACATGCAAGTATGAGATGGAATTGGTTTGATAGATCAACTCTGATTTCTGACCCAGAAACTAATTACGCAATCCACACTTTCTGAAAGGAAATCACACATCAATCAACATAGCATAGGTAGTTCAACAGTCAATATGTTGGTTCTGTTGTAACTTGTGGTTCACAATAAAATTCACTAGGTCTTCTCCAAGTAGTTTTGACTATTTCTGCCAACAACTATGATCACTCAGGGAAACCAAACTCTTGAGAATAGAAATAGAGCACATGTAAAAATAGAGTAATTAAAGATCTAAGCAATTATAAAATGGAAATCTTAATCTAAATTGTACTACTATCATCAAACAGAGTTAAAACTTTAACTAATTCAATGTTTAGACTATTGAAAACAAACACTAATGCTAATCTGCAAAGAGGCTGAACTTTGTTGGGTGGTGGGCCCTTGCCGCTTCAACAGGTCAGCTGCTAAAGTCTACAGGAAGCTTGCTTCTAATGCACACATTACTCTCACTCACACTTCAACATATAAAATCAAAAATCTCTTTAATGACTCAACTCATTCTCAATCATAGATAATCAGAATATGGGAATGAAATGTCTTTTCATTAATCTTTACTCAGAAATGTTCTATATTATCATACGCTGCTTACACATTGATAATATGCTAACTCTCCTCTCCTTCTACCATCCTTTCCATGGCAATTTAATAGTCTGCATCATGAAACACAAGGAGGCGAAGGGATTTGCAAATCAATCAGTTGTTTAAGTTTTATCATTCGGTTACATCTTCAGCATCATCCTCATGACACGAAGTGCATGAGGATGAGGCAATTAACAAACTGTCCTTATCAAAGCAAATAGACGCCCATCATTTGACTTAGGCGAGATTTGACACTTAACTTAGTGCATTGGGCTCTTTCATATGAGTACCAGATCGTAACAAGCAGATGGTACCGGATCTCGACAAGGTGCAAAAGGTGGTACCAGATCGTGACAGAGTGTGGCCGTTGGTACCAGATCATAACAGAGTGTGTTCGTTGGTACCAGATCACCACAGGTAAGATTTAGGATGCGTTTGGTACCGTATTAGACAACAACGATCTTGGTTCACAGGTACCGGATTACGATAGAGCTGGTATAGGAACGCTAGTCATGTAGGGGTCAAAGATCATATGGCAAATCGAGCATTAGTACATGAAATATTTAATTCCTTAACTCAATAAACCACAAAATACATGAATTAACCATACTTTACCTTATGACCTTAATACTGGCAAGTGATAGCGTTCTTTTCATTCACTCAAGCTTTAGATAGGTCCAAGAAGGTATAGGTGAAGAGTAAAATAGGGTAATAATAATGTCAATTCCAAGTCTCAACATTCCCCCATGCCAAAATCATTGCATGTCCTCATGCAATTGAAAACAAAACCCAAAATTTTCAAAACTTGAGACTATGTTCTTTACTTGGGTGGATCAATGATATTGATGACTGAAGCCTCTTCTCTTAGCTCCCTTTTGATGAGCCTAACATATTGTAGGAGTCTTAATACCTTATTGAGATTGTTATAGGTCTCCTCATGGTCGTCTTGAATTTGTTGGCTGGTTTCTTTCAACTGCTCATTTTCCTTTTTGATATATCTATCCAAGAGTTTATATTCCTTTACTTCCTGTTGGAGTTTCTAATTTTGTTTTTGTAATTCCCAAATCCTTTTCTTCATTTGTTCTTTTGTCAGGTTCTTTGTTGATTCTACCATTGCTGGCTGGGTGCACTCCCTTTCCTTGACTTCCTCCCTCATCCCACACAAAGTAATAGTGGCTTTCTCTTCAGTTAGACTAGGGATGTCATCCTGAATTGGTAGATCCTCAGAAGGGGAGGTAAGGTCAATTGTATCTTCCTTTGTATGAGGGCTAACTATTGTTTTTCCCTTCTTTGTCATGCTCCTTATAGTTATTTTACTACCAGATCAGGAATGCTTGCATGCTTCCTTTTCTTCCTCTCTAATTGTGAAGTGGTGACAGGGGGTTGTGCCATAGACCTTTTACTCTTAGTTTCTGAGCTATGCTTCCTTTTCTTTATCATTTTCTGATGGTCCTCTTTCTCAACTGCCACAGTGGAAGTCTCCTCAACTACTTTGTTTTCACCTTTTAATTCGGAGCTTTTAGAAGTCTTGTTGATCGTGGAGGAGGACCCTATATTTTCATGTTGGCTCACTGCCCTAGATGATGGTGGAGTTGTTTTATCCTTCTTGCTCTTTTTCTCTTGGGGTTCCTTACTTTTCTTTGGACCATGTTGGGTTTCCTTCACAGATTTGTTTCCTGTGGGAAGGTGTTGTGTGATAAGGGTTTTCCAACTAATCCTTTGTTTCCTAAGCTCATGCAAAACTAGAATTTTAATGAAACCTTGATGGTAGATGCTGGTCTTTTCTATTTTGGAGATTGATTTAACACCCCTTACCATTTTATTCAAACTCATACATAGAATATAGGGAAAATTGATTTCAGGGCCTCCTTCAAAATGCAATAGGAGCCTAAGGTGATAAATGAATGTCACAGCATACCTGCTTTCACAGGTGACAAATCGTTGAAGACTGGTAATCATTGGGTGGTATCTTATTTGATGTAATTTCTAGGGATCCCTTTCTTCCAGTCGGGATGCTGATGAGCTACCTTCAAGAATTGTTGGCACATCTCTTTATTAATTCCCACACCTTTGAAGTATTTAGCTCCTCTACTAGGTAGTCTCGTAACCTCCCTTACTGTTGCTTCATTAATTATCAGTTGTAGGTTGCCTATACGTTCCATCTCTCCATCATATCCTTGTATAAATTCCTGAGATATCTTCTCGTTCCAGCCTATAAAATTTTCTAGAAATGGTATCCACCCCAATCTGGCATATTTTTCTTGACATAGTTGGTATTCCTCAGTTTCCCTATAAACTTGGAAAACCGGTTTGTGTCTCATAACAACCATCGTTATAAGTTGAGAAAAAGGTTGGGTTGTAGCTCAAGGGTGTAGTGAATTGATGGAGGGTTTGGTACCGGAAAGGAGCAGGCTCGGAACTAGAGAAAATCTCATGATAGGGGGAAGTATGGTGATGGTGTTGTGAATGGTAAGTTTGAGTGAGGGTGTTGTAAGGAAAAAATATGACCAAAAGAGGCTTATTTGGATGGCTTCTCCACCAGATAAGACATTTCTTATCTACTCGTTATTGTAATGATGAGGATAAGACATCAGGTATCAGAGCATCATTTTAGAATAGGTGATTGGACGTTTGGGGGGTGAAATTAATGTTGGATTGTGGTTCATGATATATAATAGGTTCGTGAATTTGCTTGAGGATGAAATATATTCGTGGGTTATCATTGCTATGCATGCTTCATATTTTGATATGATTTTTTCCTTTAACCATGTTCAAGAGCTATGAGAGGGTTAATTAGGTTTAGGCATATAGGTATGAGGGATAGGCGCATGGGTTTTGATACTAAGGTCATAGGATTTAGTATAGATTTTCATATTTATTGTAGTTTTATGAGCATAGGAAAATAAATACCATTTTACCTTTACTTTCACCTTTGTGTGATCGATTCCCATAGTATGTGTGACTTCTTGTAATTTGTCAAAATTCATCCTTTTACACTGAAGCTTCTTGAAAACTTGGTACGGAAATGTTCTGTACTTCTGATGTGCGTATCTTCTTTTGTGCAGAGTGATCATTTGAGTCTGAAAAAGAGTTTTGAAGGGTCTCTTTGACCTTCCCCCATGCCGAAGATATTGTATCTCTGTAGGCAAGAAGATTCAACATTTGATATCATAATGGAGAAAAGATGACAAGAGTAAAAGAAATCAATCAAATTTTAGAAGTACATCTTATCACTTATCATATGATATCATGAAAAAAATGAAATTGCCTCTGTTGGAATGGATGATCAACAGAGGTAGCATTCAACAGTGAAACAGGGGAATACATCTATGTTTGCATCTCATGCAAAAAATGAAATTACGCTTCTTTTAATGGAATATTGACAGAGGTAGAATTCAACAATGAAACAGGGGAATACATATATGTTTGCATCTCATGCCAAAAAAAGAAATTTCCCTTCTTTTAATGGAATATTGACAGAGGTAGCATTCAACAATGAAATAGGGGAATACATCTATGTTTTCATCTCATGCCAAAAAATGAAAAATGCCTTTCTTTTAATGGAATATTGCAGAGGTAGCATTCAACAGTGAAACAGGGGAATACATATATGTTTTCCAAAAGAACAGATCCCACTTAACTTGCTTCAGAGTTTTACTATCATTGGATGTTATAGATAAATTTCACAATACAAGTAGATTAGGCTCCCTAGTTAGGGATCCACTCTTAAGAAGTTTCCTTCTTAGATAGTGTAGGCTTTAGATGTCAGACCAGTAAGTTGACTTAGGGTGATTCTCAAATGGACATTTTCTTGGAGAATTATATTTCTAATTCATCTGGGATTTTGTATTTCATGAGAGCCAATAATGAGCTTTACTCTTTTTGTTTTAGATGGCAAAAAGTGGATTTTTCAATTAGACAAGTATAGATGAGACATGTTTCAACCAGAACCCACTGCCAACAAGCCTGTTCAGTACCTTGGTGGGGTAGTTGTGATAATTAGTGAGAGTTGCCTTACCCAGGCAGAATGCCCCATTGCCAATATGCCTGTTCAGTACCCTGATGGGTTTGCCTAGTCATACCACAGACCGGTACCCGCTGCCAGTAGACCTATTGAGTATCCCGGCGGGTTAGTCTCTTAAGCCCCTTTTCCATCAGAGGCTTCTTGTCCATAGTCACCTATTTTTGTTTGTATTAAAGAGTTGTTTGCATGGTGACAAGGGAGGCTCGTCTGAAAACCTTTTTACAGGGTGGGATGGTATTGGGTTGGAAGGCAAATACTCTTCTTTTGTATGTCTTTTAAAGATTTGTTTGAAGGAAAAATAAACTTTTATGCACATTATTTCTTTAGAGTGATCCATATGTATAATTTTTTATGAAGTTTTCCATAAGAGAATGACCTAAAGTTTCATTGGGGTACTGGTACATCCTCTGCCATAAAAGTGTTGGTAGTGTGCCCATGGTAGAGAGTGTTCATATACTCATATGTTACTCTTTAATAAGATAATCCAGTGAATACTATTGAAATCTTGTTAGGGTGTGATAGTTGCTTATAAGCTAATATATTTTTCCTTTAAATCATGCTAAATATTGGGTAAAGGCAACTTCTAGTCTTTAAAGTGGATTATGGTTCTTTGAGCAATCAGGGGTAAAGATTGTGTCCCTCTTTTTAGTTTGTTTTTAAGCAACATAACCAAAATAAATTAAAGTAATTCTCAACAAAAAAAAAAAAAAAAATTAAAATACTTCTCAGCAACAGAGCCAAAAGAAATTAAAATACTTCTCAGCAACAGAACCAAAAGAAATTAAAATACTTCTCTTTAGTTGTCAATAGAAGGGTTGCTATTTGATACTGCTTTTGGCTATGTGGTTCCGTCTTAAGTGGTTGTTGCATGTTTTCATACTTTAGATTTATTGACATAAGATTTTAAAATATGCTTTGTCAATATGTCTTGATAGTACTGCAGAAGGACAGATTCTGGTACCGGACTGGTACTGGATCAGAACAGGATTTCTGGTACCGAAACAAAACAGAATATTGTTGATGCCTACAATTGATATTTAGCAAATTCATGAAGGATCAAATAGATTATTAAAAACTTGCTTACAAAAGAAAAGAAAATTTGCGAAAGTAAGACAAAAGGAGGTAAAGGTACTTTGTTACCTTCAGCTTATTATCAAAATTCGATCACACCTATGTACAAAAAGTTTCAAATAAACCAATCAATCAATGTGGGTCAGTAGGAGGATCTCCTTCCTTACTGATCATCTACATGTCTGAATTCTGTAGTATACGAGTCAGGAATTCTTCTTTGGACAGAGGTTTATTGTAAATTCACAATCGGTGACCATTCACAAGTAGTGGTGTCTATTGTTCATCAATTATCTCGATCCCGATTGAACCATTATCGTAGATAGTGTCAATTTCGTAAGGTCCCATCCAACGGGTGGTTAACTTACCTTTGAAATTCTTGAATCTACTGTCATACAATAGGGCCCAATCTCCTTGTTGAAAATTTTTCTTTTTGAGATACTTGTCATGCCATTTTTTTCTTTGTTCTTGAATGAGGGTATTCCTTTGAAGTGCTTCCTTCCTGGTTTCATCCAACTCATTAAGCTGCAAGAGTCTTTGTTGTTGGGCTTCATGCAAGTTCATGCCAACTTGTACTGCAGTCCTGAAGGTTTTGATATGAAATTCTATAGGGAAAATCACCTTCTTCCCATACACTAACTCATAGGGTGTATGCCCCATTGTATTCCTCCAGGTGATTCTATAAGCCCATAAGGCTTCTAATAATCTATCAACCCAATCCTTATGGTACAATTGTACTGTTTTGGTAAGAATGGACTCAATAACTTTCTTAGTGGATTCTACTTGTCCATTTTCTTGTGGATGATAGGGTGTACATTTCATGTGTTTGATTTGGTACTGTTCTATAACAGCTTTGACTAGATGAGAGGTGAATTGGGTTCCTTGATCAATCACAATTTCTCTCGGTACACCAAATATAGTAAAGATATCATTAAAAAGGAAGTCTACCACCGATTGTTCACTGGTAGCCGGTAAAGCCTTTGCTTCAACCCATTCAGTCACATAGTCAGTGCATACAAGTATATACTTTTTAATTTTAGATCCAGGGTTAATGGGCCCTACAAAATCTAATGCCCATTTCTCAAATGGTTCAATGACTACTTGGGCTTGAAGTGGCATTTGGTCTCGTGCAGTAGGCTTACCCATTCGTTGACATTCATCACAATTGGATACATAGATTTTAGCATCTCTGAAAATATGAGGCCAGTAGTAACCTGATTGCAAAACTTTGTAAGCAGTCCTTTTGTCTGCAAAGTGTCCTCCACAGGGGCCATCATGGAAGGCTTGTAAAATATCATGAATTTCATCTTCCCTTACACATCTCCTGATTACCAAATCTGGTCCTATTTTGTAGAGGCAATCATCGTGCCACATGTAATTTGCACTTAGTTGAATTACTTTCTGTTTTTCTCTAGGAGACAATTTCTTAGGCATATTCCCTGGCACAAGATAGTTAGCGACATCTGCATACCACAGAGTGAATGCAGAAATAGGAAATAAATTTTCATCAGGAAAGGTATCTTCTACTGGTGCATTATCTCACAGATAAATCATTCTAGATAAGAAAGCAACCACAAGATTATCTTTACCAGGTCTATCAACAATATTGATATTAAACTCTTATAATAATAAAAGCATATTGTAACTCTAGGATTTGTTACAGGTTTGTTCATTAAGAATCGGATGGCTGAATGATCAGTGTGTACAAAATCTTGATATGCAGTAATATAGTATCTAAATTTATTGATAGCATGGACTACAGCTAGCAATTCCTTTTCTGTGACCGTATAATTAACTTCAGTTGGAGACAGAATTTTACTAACAAAGTAAATAGCATAGGGCATTTGATTTTCTCTTTGTCCAAGGACTTCCCCAAGGGTTGTGTCTAAGGCATCGATACAGATATGAAAATGAAGGGACCAATTTGGTTCTCTTAATACAGGGGTAGTTGATAATTTCTGTTTTAAAATTTCAAAAGATATTTGGCATTCATCATCCCACTTAAATTCATCTTATTTAGATAATAATTTAAATAAAGGGGTAGCTAGGCTTGTAAAATTCGGAATGAATCTTCTATAGTAGCCAGCATGTCCTAAAAAGTTGCGGACTTCCTTTTGTGAGGAAGGTATTTTTATTTGTGTGATGATATAAATCTTTGCCAGATTGACTCTCATGCTAGAACGAGAAATGTGATGTCCCAAAACAATACCTTCAGTAAGCATCATTTTTTATTTTTCATTACTTAAGGAAAGGTTAGTTTCATTACACCTAATCAATAATTTTTCTAAATTGGCCAATGCTTCCTGGAAGTCTTGTCCATGGACTGTAAAGTCATCTATGTAGACTTCCACACAATCATTGGTCAAGTCAGAGAAAATGGCTAGGACAACTCTTTGAAAAGTGGCAGGGGCATTGCAAAGTCCAAAAGGGAGCACCCTATAAGCATATGTGCCCCAATGGAAGGTGAAAGTGGTATTTTCTTGGTCTTCAGGTGCTATTTGTATCTGGTTGTAACCACTAAACCCATCCAAGAATGAAAAATACTTCTTTCCCGACAGGGTATCCAGCACCTGATCAATAAATGGTAAGGGAAAGTAATCCCTATGGGTGGCTTTGTTTAACTCCCAGAAGTATACACATATCCTCCACTTACCATTTTTCTTGGGAACTATGACAAGTGGAGATACCCATTGACTATCTGAAATGGGGTATATGAGATTGGCTCGGAGGAGTTTTTGCAATTCCTCTTTTACAATATCTTTAAGGGCTG
>ML787082.1:174342-185935 GCA_009831015.1 Picea engelmannii
ATAATGGCCTAAAGCTGACATAATTAAAATAACATTAATAATCTAAATTACAACTAATGGCCTAAAGCCGACATAAATAAAATAGCATTACTAATCTAATATGCCCCAATTAAGGGGTAATGAGCCAATATTAGGGCTTAACAGATACCATCCTGGATGGATTGACAGATTCAATGAAATCCAAGGTGGGATCATGTGCCTCAGAAACAGAGCTTTGGGACAAGCTAAAAGACCTTTATGCAAGGGAAGAAGCAAAATAAGAAGAAGAAGTTGAAGCAAATTACAACATCTCATATTTCAAAGAAGCAAATAGAGGTCAGTTCTTTTACTTTAATTGTGAAGGAGTAGGACATGTTGAATTTGAATGTCCTCATCCAAGGATTGAAAGTGGTGACACTGAAGAAGAAAATTCCAATTAAGAATAAGAAAATGATGAAGCATAAATGATTCAACAAGAAGATGAGAATCTTAAAAAATTGAAGCATGTTGAGATTGAAAATAGCAAGCTCAAAGAAACTGATAGAAAATTAAGAATTGAATTGGGTATTTGTGAAAAGACAGTTTTAATCTTGAAGAAAAAATTAGAAGACTTTGAGAAACTAAGAGAAGAAACCATTTCCTTGAAAACTCTACTCGAAGAAGAAAGAAGAATAGGAGAAGTAAGGAATGTTCAAATGATGAAGAAAGAAGAACATTGTGAGAAACTTGAATAAGAAGTTGTCTCACTGAGGAAGAGCTTAAGAAACTCTCAAGTGCCAAAAGACTTAACACATATTAGATGCATGGGTGAAACTTCATACAATGAGGATGAAAATACCAACAAGAAGGTTGAAGAAAGATCTACATAGACAGTTGATGAGAAGTGGACCAGGATACCAAAAAGAAGGAATGATTACAAAATATATGAATATCCAAGAAGACCTCCTACCTTCAGGAATCAAAGAAGCTTCAACCAGTATGAAGGAAACTATAGAAGATTAGATCATAAACCCAGATGGACTACATCACAAAAAATTTCACTTACTCCTAGGTATCAAAATTTGTTTCTTGGTCATTGTTATACTTGTAAAATTTTTTGACATAAGGCAATTAATTGTAAAATCAATGAAAGGAACAACTATGCAAGAAACATGAATGGTGTAAATACAAGATATGGAAATAATCATGGATTTGTCAACATAAGTTATCATTCATTTTCCCCATTGATAGACAAAAATATTGTATGCTACAAATGTAATTATCTTGGTCACAAAGCACGAGATTGCCGATATATGAATGAATATGTCCCTATGCCAACCATAGTATCGAGAAGGAAAGATATTCCAAAAAATGAAGATTGTTGAATAGAATTGGCCGCTGAAGAATGTAAAGAAGAAGATGAATGGTACATAGACAATGGATGTTCTTCACACATGACCATGGATGAAGACAAATTCATCAGCTTGAAGAGAAAGGGTCGAAATGTTGCCTTTGGAGATGACTCATGTGCCAAAATAATTGGAAAAGGTGTAGTAGAGCTTGGAAGCAAAAATGTAAAAAAAAAATAATGTCCTATTGGTAGAATACTTGAAGCATAATCTAATTAGTGTTAGTAAAATGTGTGATCAAGGATATACTCTCACGTTTGACTCACAAAGATGCAAAATCAAAGAAGAAGGTTCAGGAAGATTGGTTGCAACTGCAACAATAAGACCAAGTAACATATACTTCCTAAATCCACGAAAAATCTCCAAGGAAGAAAGAGACCATAAAAATAAAGTTTTATTAAGTGCTATATGTTCAGGGGGAGCAACCCCAAATAAGAGAGTTACATTTTGCCATTAAAATTAGGGGGAGAAACCCTACCCTTTGCCATTGATGTCAAAGGGGGAGAAAAATTGGGATAACGATGACGGGGGAAGCACGAGTGTTTCCATCAACGATAAAGGGGGAGATTGTTGGAATATTGGTTGTTGCCATTGATGTCAACCCTAGTCATTGGTTTTGGATTGCAAGATTGATGAAGGTATTTGGACATGAAGAATAGTGCACATGCAAATACAACACCCATGGATGGATAGTATACATCATGTTGTTTCCATTCATAGGTGGAACGTCACGTGGATCCGCATGGTTGAGGAGAAATGAATTTTTGAAGTTGACAAAGTGAATTGAAGAAGGAAGTATAGGTTGGCCTCGAAGATAATTAAAGAAAATAATTACAAAATAAGAAAGTGTCAAGTCGGCCATAGTGTTAAAAGGAAGTGATATAAAGGGTATAAATACATATCATTATACATTCATTTTAAACACACAAGTCAAATTTCAGAGGAAAACTGAAGTAAAGAAGGTCGGATTTCAAGGGAAGATGAAATGTTTTGGTGATGTGTTCTAAGGTATGTCATTTACAGATCATCTTACCATTTTCACTATAAATGTTTTTCTAGAACGAGTAATATAGTGAAATTGGTATGGTATTGAGAAGATATGTCTAGGTACATGTGGTAAAAATTTCAGCTCTTAATTCGCTATAATTTTGGAGATACACTCTGTGGAAGATAGGGCTTTTGAATAGTCCTAAAGCTAGTCATAAACAAGTGTTCTGGGTAAAACAGTCATAAATTATTCATAGAGAATCCAAATGAAGTGAGACAAATTTCATTGGAAAGAGTACGACTGTAGTTTCATGTGTGAGAATTTTAGAATCTGATGTTAAATATTGAGTGCAGGGCATTCTGTACAAGTTTTCTCTCCTGAATAAACCAGAATTAAATAAGGTTTACCATTATCTCTATAACTTATTTTTGAGGAGGATTCAAGGAGTGCAAATTGGATAAGTTTCAGAGAATTCATTGAGTTATATTATCTATAGGATTATATTATTCCAAGAAGTGAAGAATTGTAGAAGTTGAAGAAGTCACAGGAAGCATTATCAGGTTCTATGTGATGGTTGGTTGATGGTGATAATTTAATGCAAAGTTTTATTATCTCTCATATATATTCTAGGGCAGAAGGAATGGGCAAGGATGGAGAGGTCAAACCTCTCTTGATATTGGAGGATTGTATCTTCCTTTTGGAGGTTTATACCTCCCTTTATATTTGGAAGTTGTAGCTACCTTTCGAAGTCATTACTTCCCTTGAACAATAACTATTAGTTATTTCTCATATATTGTTCATGGTCTATTGTGGTGTATTGGTGTAACTCTTATACTATCGTTCATTGCTCATTGGATATAATTGAATGGTTTAAGTATAAATTGTTTTTTTTTTAAATTGTCCTTGATACTGATTCACCCCCCTCTCAGTATCAACAATTAACACTAGAAGACTTCTCATCAAACCGAACATTACATCGGACAATAATATGTCATCGGATAGGATTAAATAGTTTATAGGCTTTTGAATCTTCAGAGTATCCCATCATGATGCAAGCATGAATTTTTGCATACAAATTCTTTCGACAATCATCAGGAATCTGGGCCTAGACAACACATCTGAACACAAGGAGGTGGCTAACAAAAGGTTTCTTTCCATACCATCATTCGATTGGAGCCATAGAAGGAATGAATTGAGTTGAGATGTGATTGAGCATATAATTGGCACAATACACTGCTTCATCCCAAAAGAGAGGAGGCATGTCTTTATCTTGCAAAAGACATCTAGCCATTTCAACTAATGTCTGATTCATGTGTTATGCAACTCCATTCTAATGAGGTGTGTGAGGAACCAACCGCTTCTAGTCAATACCATATCGAAGTAGGTATTGTTTAAAGGTTCAATTGACATACTCACCACCATTGTATGATCTCAAGCACTTGATGGGTCGACCACATTTTTTTCAGCAAAGGCCCGAAATTATTTTAAATTCTCAAAGACAATATTTTTATTCTTTGGGAAAAAGACCCATGTAGAACGAGAGAAATAATAAATTAAGGTTAAAATATACCTTACACCTTCAGGGGGAAACATCCTCAATAAATTAACAACCATGTTCTAAGTTACTAGTGCCTACAAAATTTGGAAATTCAAATGTCTTAGTCATTCATGCCAAATTTGACTTCTCTCATCACTGTGAGAATAAGTGAAATTGGTTTAGATTCAGTTCGATTTGGTTCACGAAACTTGTATAAATTATTCATCCAGTCTAGAAGACCGTTAATGAAAATCGACTTCCATTTCTTCAAATACTGAACATAGAACCGATTTGGAAAAAAATCCACAATCTTACCAATCTGAGTCAATTGAGAAATAAACAATAGATTGGCACTAAGATTTGGAACATGATATACATCGAAAATTTTACTATGTTGACAAGCTACATCACCTTGACCAACAACATCGAAAGCAAAATCATCAACACCATAGATTCTAATTTCCTCGACTTTATTCAGTGTCGTGAATAATTGGCATATTTTTCCATATGATGAGTGAACCTAGAGTCGACAACCCATTCATTCTATATAGTGTGAGACATCAAGTCTAGAGAAGTTATAACTTGGAAGGTGAAATTATCAGTGGGTCGGAGAACAGTTGACACGTCTCCTTCAAGTCTCTTAACCTTCTCCTCTAAATCGTCTAGCTTATTCAAGCATTTCTTATTGACATGTCTAGTCTTTCCACATTACCAAAATGTGTTCTTATTCTAACTTCGTTGTGGTTGTCTCTGGGTTCCATGATCATTGCATGCATGTTTCTATGAAGAAGCATCAATCTGCACTCTATTCCTGGAATCCGTCTTTCCCTTACCCTTGAGAAAGTGGGCTTGGTGTTTACCACCAAAATTTCCTTCTTCAAGCAATCTATGTTGATCAATAATAAAAAGTTCACAAAATAATTCAAAGGAGTAGTCCTTATCATCTTACTTGGATGCATGCCATTTGGTGTGGAAGGTTGATACGAACACGTGAAATGGTGTTCTTAAATTTATCAGGACCAACTCAATGAGTTATCCATCATTTTTCTTATAGTTCTCTCCACATTTACTCAAACTCAAATTGATTTCCTTAACACATGCCAAATATTCCTCCATTCTCTCAAAGGAATGAGGATTGAGAGAGATCAACTCTTTCTCCAACTGCATGACGTGGATTTCATCGACTGAGTCAAACAAGGTCTTTAGCTTCTTCGAGACCATATGCAAACAATCAATTCCACTGATATGAAACATAATTTCACATGATATGTAGGTCATGATGAACCCTACAAACTCCTCTTTCTTTCCATCAATAACAAACTTTTTTGAAGCATCTGTTGGAATTGGGATCATGACCTTGGTATACTTCCAAAGTCCCTTAATTTTCAATAGGGTTAATATATTTGGAGCCCATACTTCATAATTTGATCAATTCATAATAATAAGATCGATCTTTGAAGCAATCTTCGATAGGCATACTGGCCTATTTCAATAGGTTCCAATCAGCAAACCACTAACCTAGAGTCAGTCATACAACAAATATGACTCAACAACGTTTGCAGATAAAAGGTTGAGGTTTTCAAACCATCGTCTTTGATACCATTTTGGGGAATAAAATGGAACACAATATGAAAGAGAGAATACAATTCTGCATATAATCAAGGAGGGACAAAAATTTCGAAGAACACAGGTGGTGTCTAAAGACACCGTTACAACAATTAAGCACAATGTACTGTGATCAAAACATCATAGTTCATATTTCACATCTTGATTTGCATGATCTATTATGAAATATCAATTCACATTCAGTGTTATGATAATGACTCAAGAGGTGTTCTTTAATAGTCTCGAGATCTAACCTTAAACCAACCCCCACAGAATTTGGAAGATCTTGTCCATATATAATCATTGGTGTTTAGAGTTGACTCTACAAAATCCGCTCTGTCAATTTGGCTCGACGGGACTCGACCCAATCGATTATCTGTATAACTCG
Source organism: Picea engelmannii (assembly GCA_009831015.1). NCBI lineage: Eukaryota > Viridiplantae > Streptophyta > Pinopsida > Pinales > Pinaceae > Picea > Picea engelmannii. Next base: position 180,228 of record ML787082.1, read on the forward strand.
TAGTTGATCATAGGGTTGTTCAATCCATCTCCTCACTATCTTCGACTACTAGTCGATTGTTAGACCCATAGGCATGTTGACTACTCGACCAAATGGTGTGGTGTGTTGGTTGATCACTTGATTGGTTGTGTCTTGATGTAGGTCAACCTCTTGACCGAATGAACCTAGGAGATGTGTGATGAATAATAAATGCTTGATGTTCCAACAATTAGTGTGTGTGCACAGTTACCAAAGATTCATGTATTTTTAAACCCTTTACTAAATTATAGACACAAATCACATTAGTATACATTATTTAGGGTTTACAACAAATCCACAGTCCTATAACTTGTAACTTCTAAATTACCAACACCATATATATTTTTTTCTTACCGGGGCATGCAATTTTCATCATGCCATGTTTTCACGCATTTTTATGCATTTTTTTGCATTTACAAGGAAGTTTTTATCCTTTATGTACAATAGAAGGTTTTAAGTTTCAAAATGCACAAGTAAAGCATAAATATATGTAAAATTATAAAATCCAAACTCCACTATTTGAACAACTCAATTTGGAGGTCATATGAGTCTTAGGCATGGATTTTACAGTAAGACGGTTTTACCCTCCATTTTACAAAAACTCTCGAGTCTCAGTTCAAGGTAAAAGTCTTTAGTCATTTTAAAATGTACTCTAAATGAAATATATATATTTAGCATGTTATTACACTCATCCCAAATATTAGATCACTAAATTTGGAGCTATATAGAAACATGGGCATGCATTCCCAATAGGTCACTTTCTACTATTTTGGTCTCTTAATTTACAAGGTATATTTTGCCTCTTTTACACAACAACCACTTTTATGTTTGCAAATGAAAATTTGAATATGTAGACAGGTGTAAAATTATCTAAGAAAATCTCAGAAACTTGAATCACTCAAATTGCAAGTGTGTTAAAACCTGGGTATGCATCTTTTGAAGCCTTGCATGCATTTTGCACAACTGTAGAAATTATAGTTTAAAAACAAAACATCTATTTTGCTCATTTAGGTATTCCACTTTAGTCTTTCTAAAGTATCGCACATATTGATATGTATGTTTATTTATTTATTTATTATTCATTCATAAACTTTTATTCTCTCATGATTTTCGGAGATCTTCACAATGAAATGAAACTAACAACCAACCTATGCGTGATGTGAATGTACAACCTCCATCCTCATCAATCTCATGGATGGAGGTATGTAGTACTCATTTTTCCATTTTATTTAGTTTTTGTGAATAGTTTCCAAATATTCATGTATATTTCAACCATTTACTAAATTCTAGGCACAAATCACCTTAGTATATTGTATTTAGGGTTTACAACAAATACATAGTCATGTAACTTTTAACTTGTAAGTTACTGACACTATAGATAGATTTATCTTCCTAGGGTGTGGATTTTTCATCATGCCTTGTTTTCATGCATTTTTCTCTTTATGCATTTTTTTACATTACAAGGAAACATTTAGCTTTATGCACAACATATGCTTTTTGGTTTCCAAATGCACAACTAAATTATAACTAGATGTAAAATGATAAAATACATACTCCACAAATTGAACCACTCAATTTGGAGGTCATATGAGTCTTAGGCGTGCATTTTACAATTAGGTAGTTTTACCCTCCATTTTACAAAAAGTCTTGAATCTTGGTTCAAGGTAGAATTCCTTGCTCATTTTAAAATGAACTTGAGATGATATATATATATATATATATATATATATATATATATATATATATATTCAGAGTGTTAAAAACTTCATCTCAAAACTTATATCACAAAATTTGGAGCTACATAGAAGCATATGAATGCATTTCCATTAGATCACTTTCCACTATTTTGATCTCTCAATTTCTAAGGTAGATTTTGCCTCTTTTACACGACAACCACTTTTATGTTTGAAAACACAAAATTAAATACATAGACAGGTGTAAAATGATCTAAGGCACCCTTATAAACTCGAAGAATTAAAATTTCAGGTGTGTTCAGACCTAGACACACATTTTTTTAATCATGCACTTGTTTCATGCATTTTTAAGCATGTTTTCCATTATGCAATTTTTCGCATTTCCAAGGCAATTTTTAACCTTTATGCACAATAGAGAATTTTTGGTTTGAAAATGCACAATTAAATATATACAAATATGTAAAATGATTTAATACAAATTCCACAAATTTAATCACTCAATTTGGAGGTCATATGAGTCCTATGCATGCATTTTAGAGTAATCTAGTTTTACCCTCCATTTTACAAAAGTCTTGAATTTGGTTTCCATGTAAAAGTCCCTTTTCATTTTAAAATGCACTCCAGATGATATATATAGATTTATAATGTTATTAAATTCACCCAAAAACTTAAATAACTACATTTGGAGCTATATAGAAGCATGAACATGTATTTCCATTAGGGATTTTTCCTCTTTTATAGCAACCACTTTTATGTTTGCAAATGAAAAATTAAATATGTAGACAATTGTAAACTTATCTAAGACACGATTAACAACTTGAATCACCCAAATTGGAAGTGTTTTAAAACCTGGGCATGCGTTTTTGTGAAGTCCAGCGTGCATTTTCCACAAGGACAGAGATTACTGTTTAAAAACAAAACACATATTTCTTAGATGTTCGTGTGCATTTTTAGATTTTAAGGCTCTAAAAAAATTGAATTATCAAAAACAAAAAACCTAATCCTAATCATCTATATTATCATATATCTAGAACATTGTCATCTACATCTTGATCAACCTTTTCTACTTCTTAATCAAACACATCTATCTGTTCACTATGTCTGATGCATCATAAACATGGATTTTAGTGTTCAACATCAATTTCAAATTTTTTATAATTTGTTATACATGCATTGAACCTTTGATGTCCAATTTCATCATTCAAACAACACCGATATTCCCACGAAATCTTTCCTCTCATCCGTCTTAACCCCGACAGAGTTCGAGCTCTCACACATTTCCACTCAGATGGACATTGCCCACAATAGCATCATCAATACGAAGTGCATTGTCCGCACTAGTATATCCACTCTCCATGCTATATCGTTGGACCACTGACAGACTACGCCCTCTAGAGCGTCGTCGCTCTAACTGAGGCAAGCAACCATGATGTTGCAATTTTGATGTCGCCCGTGTCAAATTTATGATGGTTATTACGTGAGCTAATGTCACAGTGATGACCGAGGCTGTTAGTAAAATGAAAACGACTTGAAAGATGATGGTTTCATGGGAAATGCTACATGGCATCCCAGTGCGTCGAAATTAGGATGATCAATTGTGACAAAGGTTTGTTTTGTTAAATCTTTCCACAACTACCACGTGGTAGTTTTTTACGCCGTATGTACAACAAAAGAAAAGAGCCATCGATAGTGTGAGGAAAGGCCTTCGACAAACCTATGGACTTGGATTCATCGAAATACATATGTGCGTTCATCGGAAGGGCATCAGAAAGTCGTTGGAAAATGTGTCAGATGTACTAGTGAAAGAATCTTGGAGAAAATGTGGAGCTTTGATGGATCCATATATTCTTCAGCAAGTTCGAAAGTCCAAGAGATACCAATCTCCTGTCCTTCATAATATCACATGTGATTTGTCTGTCATACATGGCACATGTGAGTGGAAGATAAGTTGGAATAGCAACGCTAGGAAGTGATTGTATATCTTGAGATTTTCTATCTTATACTTGTGCTCCCATAGCACCTTGTAGTTAATGTGGAATGGGGGGTCACTTGGCTTCCAGTACCAACCCATTTGTCGATACGCATGGCAGATGCCTACCATATCTAGGAGATAAGAGGACATGTGAAAAATAGGAAATTTCCTAGGCATGGTTTCTTTGATTGCTTTGATAGCTTCTTCCAAAGATTTTGATAGAATAACAACCTACTTGAAGGTCGACCCGACATCCACGATGTAGTAAATAATAGGTACCCATGTTATTGGGAATTTTGAAGCATCGAGTTCCCCATACAATCTACACAACATTACCATCGCATATTGTAAGGCATTTTCAACAAGTTGGTGGGGTATTTTCCTGAGAACCTTGATTTGCACAATTTTTTGGGTTTGTATCACGTCTTCAAGAGATCGAGATATTATAATTTTGAAGCACCGAGTTCCCCATACAATCTACACAACACTACCATTGAATATTGTAAGGCATTTTCAACAAGTTGGTGGGGTATTTTCCTAAGGACCTTGATTTGCACAATTTTTTGGGTTTGTATCAGGTCTTCAAGAGATCGAGATCCTTTCACTTAAGTGAGAACTTCTTTGTAAGATTCTCATCTAGGGATCCTTCCCCTTTATCTAGGTGGTAGCAAGTTATGGTTGATTCTTGGAAAGATTTTATCGGGTGCTCCCTCACATTGAGAATGCACCTAGTCTCCAAGTCCACATGCATCACTATCCATGAAATAGCCTCCGCACAAAGAAAAATCGATGTGTGTGCTGCTACCTTATACAACTTGGATTTTCTAATATTTTTAAATTTCATGAGGTCAGAGCCATATTTTTCCCCTTTTGGGAAGCTTTGATTGTCGAACATCTAGTAAACCTCACCTTATTTTATTGAATTTTCTTTATCGATGAACCCTTTAGTATCATCGTAAATGGGTCTAGGGATGTCTACTTCTTCCTCATGGAAGCTTCCACTTGTAGAGGACTCTTCCACATGGGCCTTTCTGACACTTTCCGATCCTTTGCACGGTGACATGTTTGAATATGCAACACATAGTTATCATTAGTTCACAAGAAATACCAATTGTCAGATAGAAACATGAAATCTTGAAGGAAATGGAGACAGAGAAGGACTGACTTAATCTTGAATATAGGTGTTTTTAAGGCCTTCGTGGAAAATCAGAGAGCTAATGTTTTTGACGCCAATACAGACCTGTATCAACGTCGAAAATCTCATCCTCATCGACATACAAAGGTGCATCGGCATATGAAGAGAAATGATTCGCCGACATGCAAAATTACTTAGCCAATTTTTGGTAAGTATCAAAGAGGAGTGGTTAGTTGTGTATCGGTATTGAAAGGAAAATCGATGCCGACATGGTGAAGACGTATCAATGCCTAAAACATCATTGTCGTTGAAACGTGGAAAAACGTATCGATGCTCATTCCTTGATTGTTGTCGGTGAGGATAAATGTATATCAGGGTGAATCCTCTTAACTTTGCTGACAAGTCTAAGATGTGTTGGTGTCTAAAAGTTTATGGGCATCGGTACAAATAGATGTCTTTTGCGGCTAAGTCTTGTGCAAAAAAAGTGGCGAAAGGTTGATTGCACAGGTTTCACTTAGGGTTTTTACTACCGAGAATTCTTTGCGATGGGTAGGGTTAGAGTGACATCGACGCTCATCACAAAATTCTTGCCGATGAATATAAACATGTATCAACGTCCATCAAAATATTTTCGTTAATAATTTTCGTTGATGACAAAACTAGGTGAATGGTACTGGAAAGTACAATTTTCTCAAATGGTTTCTTGCCATAAGAAAAAAGTCTCCAAAATAGGCACAAATAACTAGAATGTGATTAAAAACTCACAGTAAGTGACATCACTCTCCAGAGTAGTCATTAACTTGGAAAACTAGATCATCACCTTTGATCTTTACCATGGTAACCGCGTTAAAATGTTACATAAATCTTACCATGAGTAGACACATTGTCT
>ML787082.1:185985-205637 GCA_009831015.1 Picea engelmannii
TATGATAAAAGAACTACCAACCTATTAGGATCCACCCCAAGGGATCCTTTAAATATCATTCATCGTGACAAATCTTAGTAAAAGAGAATGAAACAGATCCAGTGGATATCAATCATTCACATAAATATGCCTAATTGTGAGTTCAGTATTCCCCGCAACATGCACACAACCAATAGTGAAAAGGATCATGTAGTGACTGTACAATATCAGTAGGACTGGTTCACAACAATGAGCGTCGGTATTCAAACATAAATAGCATAAGGGTGGTATGTAAGTGACTGATCTCCTCTGGGAACCAATCTCCGGAAAGAAGGCAAGTCGACATCTAAACAGAATGCAGAGCATCAGGTTCAGCCTCATAATATATAGAAGTGGAGAACCATGTTTCTTTAAAAAGATCTTTTACAGATCCCAAAGCCCTGTATGCTAATGAGTTAATTCATAATACTACTTTATTACAATGCTTCTATCAATAATGCCTCAAACTTTATTAGTGCTCTAGGGAATTAGGATGAATTATTGATGGAATTTTGTTCCTAGGGAATTAGGTTGTTCCTAGATAGCATATTTTGAATGTGGACTTTGAATAATGTAACATAATTATTACCTTTGCTTAATTAGGAGGAATTATTGATGGAATTTTGTTCCTAAAGAATTAAGAGGAATTATTGATGGAATTTTGTTCTAGATAACATATTTTGAATGTGGACTTTGAATAATGTAACATAATTATTACCTTTATGTTCACATGAATTTTTAGAATACATAAATAAATTCCATTTATCTAGACAATATCTACTCGTTTGATTGAGTGACTTCAACTAAGGCACTTTACTATGTTGAAATACACAATTGATGCACGATCAATGGATGGTCTTTTATTTATCTATCATAAGGTTATGCGTCATGAAGTTGGTTATAAACTTTATACTAAAGATTCCTTACTGCTTATTGAAGCCTTGAGGTATAAATCTATCTTTGTGACTAGACTTCAAGTTCTAAATAATTGTTCTGAATTGATGTATGTTTTGTTCTAAGTAATGTTTTATCATTGGAATAATAGATTGAAACAACAACCGACACATGATCAAAATTTTATGTGTATAGTAAAGAAAATGAAATGTAAGAGTTGTTTTAACTCAGAGGACATGGATAATGATGTATGATAGAGTGTAAAAGGATACATGGAGCTTTGACAATATAAAATTTTTCTAGTCAATGGTGAAGAAAGAAGAAAGTTAGGATTAAATATTATAGAGACAAAATCCCATCAATAATGCCTCAAACTAATTGCCCTTAACACTAATTAAGTCAATATTAGTGTTCTAGGGAATTACAAAATTCCATCAACAATGTCTCAAACCATGCTACTAACTAACATTAACATCATTATGTGGCAATATGCAATCAAATTTCTTCTCTCCTACCAAATAGGACTTAGGAAATCCGTAAAAGCTATTATTATGCCTTTCTACAAATGCTAGTGATATGAAACATCTACCAACATATTCCTCTTTTGAAGGTAAGATTCAATAATATATCTCCTATCCTACCTAGAATTAGCATCATGTGATAGTGTAAAATACTTCTGTTGTAAATTGGTTTCTGTTCAAATAGGAAGCCATAAGAAGAATTGGTTTATGTACTAATAAGGTCATTTTTTTCATTTATTTTTCCTAGAAAATATAGATACCTAGTAAAAATAAACCCAAAATATTTGCATAAATCCTTAATAAACCCAAAATTTTTCTATATAGATGTAATTTCATCATAACACAATGTCATCTTATCATGAGGCAATATGTACCCAATTTGTTTCTATTTTGACATGATAGCTTCCAAGTGCATCTTACAACACCTTAGAAAGTGCCCATTCTCAATCCAGGAGTATTACATGAAATGTAACAGACTTTCTAAAAACCGGGCTTTGGAAATATGTAGTTATCTATTTTCACCTAAAAATACTTCCTTAATATAATTCTTTTAGTTTAAGATACTTCGTTAAATATTCCCTCTTCCAAGATGAAGTTGATTCCTTAATATTATGCTTCATTAAAAATTCCCTCACTTTCGAAATTGGAAGTATTACAGAAAAAATACAATATTGTCAAAATATTCCTTAAGGATAAATTATGTAGTCATCTTTTTTTTTTTTTTCCTAAATATGTTTTTTAATATCATATAACTTTTTGACATGCTTCCTTAAAATGTACCCTTCCTCAAGCTAAAGATGTTTTCTTAATATTGTATGTTTTTTTTAAATGCTTCCTTAAAATGTAACTCTCATCTAGCTGAAGATTCTTCCTTAATACCGTCTATTTTTTTTAAGATGCTTCCTTAAAAGTGTCATTCCCCAAGTTGAGAGCATTACAATGAAATGAATAAACACATATATCTCTTAGTGAGGAATTTTTTTGTCTTCGAGTTTAATATGATTCCTTAATATCATCTGTTTTTTAAAGATGATTTCTTAAAAATACCCTTCCCTAAGCTAGGGATGCTTCCCTAATATTATCTACTTTTCTTGAAGATTCTTCCTTAAAAGTTCCCTTCAACTCCCTTCCCCAAGTTGAGAAACTTTTAATGAAATGTGATGTGCTTACAGGACACTAAAAAAAATATTTTAGTAAGATATATGTAATCATCTAGTTTATGATGCTTTCTTAATATAATTTATATATCTTTTTTAAGATGCTTTTCAAATTGAGAATATTAAGATCTATGTTAAATGTGTTAAATGTTAAATTGTTAAATTCTAATCTATTAATTATTGAAAGAGATTAAATCTCTTAAAATATATTATTATTATTATTATTTCTTATATGTATTGTATTTTTTTTTAACCAATATATTATTGTGTAAGCATTACCTCATACTTGCAACATCTCAATCATATTGTGATGTAAAACAAACATCAAAGCAACAATGAAACATAATGAGATTACAAAACTCTCAAAATATCTCTTGTGTAATGATCTCGTTTAAGATTATCCTGATATCATCTATTGTGTTTTAAGATGCACCTTTAATTCTACAGTAGGTGGCATCCAACTGCCCCCATGCAGGTAGGGCATCAACCACTTCTTGTGAGGATAGGGCCTTACTTTGATAGACCCTTCTAGCTTCTCATGGTTATAGTCATATGGGTATTATGGTTTATTTACATGCAAGAAGGATTGTGTCATCAGATCTTCCTTTTGTTGTTTTAAATTTCTATGGTGAGGAGTTTCACATGTGTTGTTAGGATAATCGACAGTTGGTGTCATTTCGTCATCGACATTTCGAATCCGAATCGGAATTTATCATTGGGATTATTCGTTGAATGAGAGCTAGCTGATTGTCGTCAATTAATACTTTAAATGCAAGATAATTTTTAATTTAAAAGTTATTAACTAAGTCGACTATCCTAATTTAATTAATGAGACTTAGTAATTATTACCTATGGATATAAATCTAGGGTTTTGAGAGTGATTAGGAGGTTATTTATTTATTATTTTTAGAGTTTAATCATACCAATTTATTAGATTGAATAAATATGAGTATTACTTGTTTATGATTAGGATGATCAAGTAACATATGTCATGTCGATGACGAAATGACATGAACTATGGATTATTCGAACAACACATGTGAATATCTTCCTTTTCTTGATATATTACTACTTGGACAAATGTCCCAACTAAAGAAGGAGATTTTGATGGAGGAAATGTGTAGTATTTTAAGATGATTCCTTAACAAAGGCCTTACTACTTTGAAAAATGTCTTAACTAATCAAGGAAATGTGTAGAATTTAACAATGTTGTATATGTCATCTCGGGGAAAGTATCGGTGAGGGTCCAGAATGTAACTTATCGATGACATCGACAGAAAATATCGAAATATCTCGAGAAATGTCACAAGACCTCAAAAAAATACAAAAACACTCATTTTTTTTTAATTTTTTAAATATGTAAAGCAACAAAAACATCAAATAGACACATTGCTACATAACTATGAAAATAAAAATAATAAACAATATCCATAAGATGTCAAGTGGTCACATATCGTTACTAAACTGAAAATTATGAAACATATTCCTAATAGGATGATACAAAATCACATCAAATGATCAAAATAAATTTATCTCATGAGATAAATGATCATGAGGAATCTAATTACTAAATACTACATAATAAAATGAGAATGATAGATCATAGGAATGCAAATAATTGATTCACTCTAGGTTGTGTCTCTCTACCCCTTTTATGGGTAAAGGGCACCACTTTTCCTGTGGGAGAAGTAGGTGGTTGTGGAGGTACTCGGGATGAGCTTGGAGTGGAAGCTCCAACTGCTCTAGATGCTCCATTTGAGGTGTTAAGTGACGAGGTGGAAGGAAAAGTGTGTTTCCGCCTCCCAGTCCCAACGGACCCAAGTCCAACTCCAGGTATGGATCTCCGTGGAGGTAGTGGCAGCATTGGCTGCACCGGAAGATCAATCTCCTCCTTAGCCTCTCTATCCATTGGAAGTGGAACATCGTCCTCCTCCTCCATTGTCACATCCTCCCCCAAATAATCTAGATGTTCCTCCTCCAACCACTCGGGTGCCTCCTCCATCTTAGGCTCCTGAATATCCACCCTCCCGTGACTAGCGGTGTCAATGTCATCTAATGAAATGGCCTACGTGTCAAGTTCTTTGTCAAGTTTCTTTAGCTACAACCTTAGATTGTAGTAGACATATACCAAGTCATTAAGGTGTTGGGTACCTAACCTATATGAACATTGAGAGCTGTAGTTAGTGATGGTAAATACTAAATTGTAGTAAATTAAAATTAAAAAAAATATAAACAATTTAGACTTTGATTGTTGCATTTTTTAACATTTCTAACCTGTTCTGATTTTTTGAGAGTATCTTTTCAAAGACACTCCAATTGCACTCATACCCTGAAGAACTACAAGTTTGACTAAGCACCTGAACGACAAGTTTCTGCAACTTTGGGAGATTTCCACCATAGTGTTTCCACCAGAAATCTACAACGAATAAAATGAAAGGAAGACAATGAATTATATTTCGGATTTCCATCAAGTAATAAATATCATATATAATATATAGAAAGTAAAAAACAAAATTTGAAATTGAAGCTTACGTGACATCCTTGCGGTCCTATCTTGGATAGCCATATCAGAGCCCAACATCCTGGATGCCATCATATATATCTCATTCTGTTTAGAAATATCTGAGCATTCAACTAGAGTCATCACCATCCTATGAACACACTGGAGGAAGCAATCAATGACCTCACCATAAAAATTAAATCCACAAGCATAAGCGAATGCAGGGTTGAGGTAGAGCCCTACTGCATGACTGGGACGATGAAGAGTGTTATTCCATTGCTCACCAATCACAACCCAAATATGATCTCTCTTGGTGAGTCCTTTCTCCCCTTTCTCCTCATAGTACCGTTAGATAGCTTCATTGGCCCTATCAATGGCCTCATACAAGTAGGCCCATTCATGCGGGCTTCTCACCATCAACAAGTCAAAGAAACTTTACCAAAGGTTCACTAATGGTACATACCTCTCCTACTCTACTCCATAATCTCTGGTCAAATCCCACAAGTTGGGATATTGCTTTACCATCTTCTTTGGTGTTATATACACAAGCAACCCACTCATCATAAAGAAACATTCTTTGTAACTTCAACATACTATTGAGGAGTGAATGAAGAGAAATGAAGTTGGTGGTGAAACATGTGATCACGGGACACACCAACTCTTTGTTCCCTGTTAACCGTCTCATGAGTGAAATAAAAAGTGTGTGATTATATATATATATATATATATATATATATATATATATATATATATATATATATTGTCACACTCCAAGCTAAATCAATGATTTCCTTGATCCAAGGAAGTTTTCCCATGTTCTATAACATCAAATCAATGCAATAGGAGGCACAACGACTCCAGTACAAGGATGGATACCAATCCATAAACATCCTCCCATCAACAACATAATTAGTATCATTGTCCATGATGACTTGGAAAACATACCGCGGGCCTATTTCTCAGAAAAAGTCATCCAACAACTCACATAATAATTGTGTATCTTTTTTATATACACTTTCATCAACACTTTTGATAAACATTGTCCCCTTGGGACAATTAATGAAGAATTTTAGAATTGACCTACCCTTCCCATTAGTCCATCCATATGACATCATGGTGCATCTAGTGGTATTCCATGTTTCCATGAGCTGAGCTAATATTTCTTTGCAATCAGTTCCTTACCTTTGAAGGAGATTCCCTCTCAAATCTTGATAGGAAGGGCCTATTATTACCAGGAGTTGTTCTTAGACTGCTTTAAGAACAAGCCCAATACTCGTTTGAATGCTTGAAAAGTGAAATATTAAATCAAGTTTATGTTCATGTAGACCATCAAGACTATATGAGAAAATAAAGGGCAACAAACTACATATCGGTAGGCTACCATTGGGCATGGAGTCATAAACATCCTATAGACAAAAGGGAATCAAAATGTATACCAGATAAAGGTTTATATAATTATGGGTAGAAGCATAGATAATACGACAAAGGGAAAAACATCCATCATACATAAATCCTTTTTGCAAAACAGATTAATGAAATATTGAACAAAACATAGATTAATATGCAAGTTACAACAGATCCTCTGATGTCCAGGAAACCATTAAACTCAAGAAGCCTTTGATATTCAAAATATGCATTATATTCAAGTAACATGATGACAAATAAATGGAAAAAATAATAATACAATATGATAAACAACTCTCATGAATATTTAATGGCAACAAATGTTACATTATAGGTCCTCGAGCTTACAGATAAAAACACACAGGTAAACTGTGTCTTAAGCCCCCATGAGCCTCTCTTGGATCATGAACTAAATCCTTTCATGAAAAAAAAAAATTCTATATATAGTGTATCATTCCTTATTACTCTAAAGAGATCGAATCCCAAGTGGTTTCATTGGATTCCCTTTTTTCTAGGAGTTGTTACAACAAGGTGAAACAAAAACTCCACCTAGCTCCTATTTTTTTTGGATCTTGTCTATTGTGATAAATGCCTTCTAAAACAGGTCATGATGCTTGATATGGTGATGGAACACATTTCCCTCATGTCCAAATACCTCCCGGGAAACGATCTAAACCCCTTCTAATAGCTGACAACCCTCCCATAATTCAGATTTATCAAACTATTAGAGTTCGCAGCGTATCTACAGGATGCACTGCGAACTTTCCTGTAGATGCTTATTTTGACTTTTCTCCCAAAAGACAAATTGGGTCAGGATGATTTCTATTTATCAAATCAAAGACATTATGTTTCTCCTCCAAAACAAATTTCATAAAAAATCAGTTCATATATTTCAATATATGATGAAAATGAGAGTTCACAACGTACAAATTTGCTGCAAAATCTTTGTTACAAGAAATTTCGCAGTGAATTGTATTCCGTTGCAAACTCTATGTTTTGAGTGTTTTCACCTTTGAACCTTACTCTGACTGGTATAGTTTGTATAATTTTCTTAACCGTTGTTGTTGATGAAGATAAATCCTGTAATACCTATGTATAAAAAGCATTATGCTGCAAAAATTCCATAACTTCAATAATGCCTTGCCACATTTGCTATTTTGGCCAAATTTTGATGATGCAAATACCTATGTTAACATTTCCCTCCAATTGGGATGGATACGTCCATGTGAGGCTCCAAGAACCCATGCAGTTCCAGTGGCATTATTCCATTTGATTCATGCAACCTGTACCACTGAGAGCACCTTCACTCCTTATTGGAAACTAAAACATCGAAATACTACAAAGCACACTAATTTGAAATATCAGACGTGAAAATGAATTCAAACTGACAAACTGAATGCTCATGTGTTGAGATTATTTCATCCCACCCTAACCAGTTGAACTTTCTTCTTCATCAAGTGTAATCATCTTTCTAATGAAGCCATTGAAGGAACTGGTTAACTGGTGAAACTCTTGATCTGGATCAGAAAAATGAAGGAATCCATGGCATAGAAAAGTGCAGTTAGGAAAGACAGCAGAACCAACATCCACTAAACAAGAATGGTTTGACATTGTCATTGCTCAAAAACCTTAGATAATTAGCCATAGGGTCATGAAAGTCATAAAGAAATACCTCTTCTTGTTGTTCCAGCTGGAGATTGGATTATTTTTATATATTCCCAGTTTCATGACTGTTGCTAGTCTCATCTGTCTGTAAAACTGAAAGTTGTTGTGGGTTGCCTTCACTGATCTCAAGAGAAATTTGACTAAAAGACAACTGATCCTCGTGATTTTTAGCTAGAGAAAACACATATTCAGATTCATAATAATGAGAAACAATTATAGCAAGTAATCTTTCAGAAACCTGATTATTTTCTTCTATTCTAATTTCATTGAAAAGCATGTCATTTTGAGTATTATCAACCTCTTGATCATCATGAAAAATCTCTTCTATTACAACATATTCTTCAACACAATTATTCCTTTCATGATTATCATATTTACATAGCAACTCATATTCATGGAAACATTCTAGATAAAGGAAGTCATCTAAAAAAATTTCTTTACAAAATGAATGAAAGGAAAAATGAAAACCTTTCAAAGAATTAACACTGGAATCCAGAAGAGATCTACACCAGTCACGGGATTTCCCCTCCAAGGAGTATCTAGACAGCTTGATCAAGACATCTTCATGTATACCTTTCAATTAAAGCATGCACTCGTGAAAATATAATAAAAACTCAGCTGACACTTCCCAATATTCTCCTCTAAACCTGTGAAGGCATCCTTCCCATTCACATCGGATTTGGAAAACCATATATATTTGAGAAATCGTAAAATGCATACCTCTGAGAAAGAATATCATCCATTTTAGAGCAGTGAAGTTTCCAATAGATTCATATGTGATGAAGCTGGAGTCGCTATGTAGAAAATTGCAGTCAAGCTAGTGTCATGCTCCTGTCTACGATTGAGAGATGGATCTATTCTATATCATTATCCCAGGGAAGAAATTCATAATTTTGACCAACATCTATATCTATTGATATTTCGACAAACCTAGAGGATAGTTCGTTGATCTATCAACAAACATAGAGTATGCCAAATACCCATTTGAAAATGGATTAATGGTCACTGACTTCACTGACTTGGTCAACTTTGACATAGTCAACGTTCGTTGGAAGATCGGCAGAGGTTAATGTTTTTGACTATTTTTATGTAGGTACGATGGTTATAAAATATTTTTATGCTCATTGTTCATGGCATGATTTATTAGTCTTTTTTATATGTGCTACTTGCCTCAAATCTGATTCTTGATCTGCATAGCTCTAATTTTATTCTTTTAAGGTTGCAAATTTTTAATATTACTTTGTCTCTATTTTAAATACCCATATTGGATCCCTAACCCTTAGAACTTCTTTCATTTGGGGACATGAACCTTTCCGTCAAAAATATATAGGTATGAACATGTCTATTCAATTCCATTTAATTACTATACAATTTGTATTGGT
The DNA here is from genome assembly GCA_009831015.1 of Picea engelmannii. Classification (NCBI taxonomy): domain Eukaryota; kingdom Viridiplantae; phylum Streptophyta; class Pinopsida; order Pinales; family Pinaceae; genus Picea; species Picea engelmannii. Next base: position 195,527 of record ML787082.1, read on the forward strand.
GTAGTTCTTTCTTATTGTTTGATTTTATTACTTGCTTATAGTAAAGATTTGGAACTTATGTGGTAAAAATGTATGGTTTTGATTTGTTGATTAACTTTTGATTAATGTTATGAACCTTTAATAAATATATGACGAAAATGGATTAATTCTCTAGTACATATGGGGTCAATATAATTCGATGATATTTGTACCATAATTAGAATATGTAATTCGTATATTAATGTATTATATTGCTTCAATGGATTTTGTTGTAAATATGGAAATCCCAATGCCAACACCTGAAGAGAGTCAAAGGTCAGTTTCTAGGTTAAGGGTTGCATGGGAGGCACTAGTTGGTACTGATAGGAAATTTTATTTCCCTTGCAATGAATGTAGGGGCTTGAAAAGAAGAAGACTTGTAACAAAAGCAACTCAAAAACATTGTTTTTATGTATGGGCATTGTGAAGGGGGGAATACATGTCATCCCATGGTAAGTTATTCATTATATACGTCTTTTTATTGATTCTATTTATAAATTTTTATTTTGTTTTAATTTTTGTTATAGAACACTAATGTTATTGATTGTTTGTAATTGTAAATATAAATGCTACTAGGTATTTGTCGCCAGATAAATATCTTTCGAGTAGTAGTATAAATACTATTGTACAATATGTGGAAGACAATATGAATATTGAAGATCACGTCAATGCTATGGAATAATATGACACTAATAATATTGTTGAGGCAAATTATGGGGAAAATAGATTGACATGGGACATCTTTGCTCCTATTGATGAAGAAAATGATGATGATATTTATGATGGACCTCTAATTGAGAAGGCAAAACAACCCCTTTATGAAGGCTCAGGAATAAGCATTCTCTCTGCTATAATGTTGTTGGTGAACTTGAAGGTATTGAATGTTTTTTCAAACACTTGTCTCAAAAAGATCCTAAGGTATGTAATATAATTTGTCACATATTATATGTAAAGGTCGACTTTATTTTTCTCTATTTTTAGTGTCATTTAATGTGTAAATTAAGGATGCATGATATTTTATTACTATGATTTACATTAACTAGTTTTTTTTTTATCTTATAGATTGTTAGGTGATTTTTTCCTACCACCTTCAAATAATTTACCTTGCACATACCGAGATATGTGTGCCATTATGAAAGATATTGTAATGGAGTATTAGGTTATCTATGCATTTATGAATGATCATATTATATATTATGGAAAATATGCAAAGGAAACAAAACACCCACATTGTCAAATCAAGAAATATCGAACCGATCAAGTAACAAAGAAGGTTCCCCACAGAACAAAAGTGAAGATGGTGTTCTTCAAATTCCTACAGATGGTTCTTCATTTAGGAACATCGAAGAAAGACGACCAATTTTTAAAGAAGAACCTTGTAATGTTATGCTTTAATTGGCAGTGAATGGTGTCAATCCATTTGGTGATCTCAGGTTTATTTACTCAATGTGGCCTATTTTTTTTATAAACAATAACCTTCCTCCATGGATGTCAATAAAGAGGGAGAACACAATGTTGGCAATGATTGTTCCGGACATTTTCTTACAAAATTGGTTTGAACGTTGTATTTTGTTTTTCTTATTTGTTGCATAATTACTTATATATATACAAGGTATTAATTATGTGTACTTTCACCCAATTAGGTAAGTACCGAGTGAAATATATGAATGTATATATTGAGCCTCTTATCGATGATATACTAAAGTTATGGGATGACATCACTATGTACAACATCTCTAGACCAATAGGGAAAATGAAATTTGAATTCCATGGAATACCTACATGGCCATGTAAATTCATGATTCCCTTGGGCTAACACAAATGTTTGGTATGTAAAATACTGATGGACTTTAATATTATATAATTTTACGAAAATAGGATGCATGCTTCTTAAATATCAATTCCTCATTATATAAATAATACTGACATTAATCCATATAATCTTGTAGGTATTCAAACAAAGGGTAAATTTGCATGTCCAGTTTGTGGTCCTGTGATGAAATCGCATCACTCAAGAAGTCTAGGAAAGGATGTATTTGATGAGTATAGGAACTTCCTCACTAAGAACCATAGGTATTGAACTAAAGAAAAACATATTTTCAATTTGAAAGAAGAGATTGGAATAAAACCATGAAGAATGACACCTCACCTATGGAAGTTGGAATATAATAGATTAAAGTGTCAAGGTAATCATTTAGTCTATGTGTTTGCATATATATATTAATGTTTTACTATTTCGATTTCTATCAAAATTTGTTTATTGTATCTAAAAATTATTATTGTAATCTCATTAGTTATTTTTCATCAATTTCGTCAAGACATTAATGGGCTTCCACGAGGAATAAAAAGTTACCCTGTACAATTAAATAGGTTTCCATACTATGAGCACCTGCAAATAAGTCATTTTTTTAAGCAATACATATCAAAAATAATTTAACAAAAAAATTACGGAGAAATGTAGATGGAAGGAGTGACAAAGAAAAATTTGTCAAAATTTGTACTGACATTCACAAAGCCAATCATGCACTGCAAAATGTAATTTATTCAAATAGAAATGAAATACACTGGAATAGTCTTCTATGGTTATTTACAGAGAAGGAAATCAATGTTGTAAAATAGGTCATTCAAAAAATTAAATTTCCCACGGGATTTGATTCAAACATAGAGAATATCTTAATGAAGAAAGGTGAATTTGGTGGGGTGAAGACTCATGACTGGCATACCTTCATTAAGGTAATTATTTTGGACGTATATTAAGGTGTTATCACTCTTTTCATCACCACCAAAGAGAACTCCCAAATCAATCTCTTCAAAGCCGAAGATCTTGCAATGAGTTCAATCTATTTTTTGTTTTGTCTTACTAGTTGATACAGGGTCTCACAACATAAACAACTTAGATTTAAATTTAAATTTGAGTGGTACTGAAACCTTTGTGTGAGGAAGGTGCTTGTCTTCTTAAAATTAGTTAGTTTATCAGGAAATTGTTTCCCCGTTTAAAATCGAATTTCTCTTAATGAGAAGCTAAACTAATACATGTTCCAGAAGCTAAATTGATTTAAACAATATATGAAACTTGAAGATAATATATGAAATTCGAAGACCTACAAGTTAGATAGCTCTTGTAATCTATAAGCATAATTGGAATTGAATAAGAACTGATAGTGATATTTTTGATGAATCTTGTAGTTGTGCTTGGTGGTACTGGTAATAGGATTGGTAATATTGTTGCAGAGCACAAAAACAATTACGCACAAAGAGGAGAGCATACAGTCAGTGGAAACTCGGTGGCATGGTTTGGTAACTTGTCAATACACATGCTTCGACTATGACTCTTCTTTCTCATGTCAACAACCATCGATCACTAATGCAACACTGGAAATATATTCCAATTCTCCAAAGATTGGAAGACAAAACGAGGTTCTTGCCTTCACCCTCGTCTACTCTTACTCTGAATCTAACTCTGAGAGTTGTGATGCCTAAGGAGGAGATGAGTAGGAGGAGGATAGGAAGGACATCACCATAACAGTATTATTCATGGAGTTAGAGTGATAACACCATATATTTCACTTCCATTTACCCTTTTGAGTAACAAGAACCATAAAAGGAACAAGGTACCTAATCTAAAATCAACTAGACTTTTTCTTTATTAAAAAATGATCACAAGTATAGGTTGTAGGGCCTTGGTTGTAGGGTGGAGAGTAAATTATCCAAGGCCACTGAAACAAAACTAGGAACACTAATGAGAAAAAAACCATTAGTAACATGAAGTGTTTATTGGGAAAGCTCCTCCAACATAAGAGTCAAGAAGTAAGAGAATTCTAGAAAAGTATTTGGACCGGTACACAATAGTCTCTCTCGGTGGGGTTATGCGAGTCAAGGGGGGGATATTAGTAGTGGAAAGTCCTTGAGGTGACACCATTATCTAAGTTTCTTCGATTCTAATGCATTTACCTTACGATCCCTTCCCATTCAAAAAATCCCTCTCCCATGACCATTCCGCCCAACCAAAAAGAGTCAAGTGGTATCCCTAGATGTTTTTCCTAGGTTACCTTCCTAGGTGACTGCAGTGGTGGTACTATCAGTACCTGAGACAAGCGTGAAGCACATGATTTTGGCTCCTTAGGAGGGTAATTGGTTCCGTGGAGTACTTTCACCTTTGGAAGTCCATTATAGAGTAGTTGTGGGTGATTGTTTCTCATTCCTTCGTTGACGACCTCATCTCCTGTCTCCAGAAGATCCTTACTTACTTTATCTCTTTCATAAGGGACTTGTTTTCTTGCTATTATCTTATAGTGATTTTCGTAGTTTATGCTATTTTATTTATCAGACCCTAGTTTGGGTTGGTGTCTATGGAAATAGTTCCAAATCCTTCTAATCAAGGAACCCATTTACATGGGGATCCCCATACTTTTCCTAGTTTTGGAAATATTGGTCCTCCTTAAATTGCTACATTGAGTCTAACTAGATTCACTATAGTGTTATCGGTATCAATGTTTTCCACTCCATTGATCCCAAATTCTCTTGGTACTTTGAATGAAAACCCTCCATCCTAAGAACATCAACCTCATGTTGACCCTTTTCCTTCTTCACTTGTCAGGGCTTCTTCCCTTTCTTCTTCCTCACCTGGTGAAACTATTAATGATAGTAACCTAGAGGATAAGAAGAAGAAGAGGAAGATTAAGAAGAATAAAAATAATAAAGGGGGAAATCAACCAGCCATTGTTAATCATGCTCGAAGTGTTGATGATATTGAAAATCCTATCAACACACGTCGAAAGCATAAATTCCCTTGTAAGATTTGTAAATATGACCACCTTCTTAAGCACTGCCATGGTATTCCCAAGGTCTTGGAAGTGCGTTCCATGGTTTCTCAACATCCTGCGTCGCCAACCCCTACAGATCATGTTGGTGAGAACCCATCAACCAATGAACATCACGTTGGAGAAAAAAGGATCAAGTCCGAATTCTTTGTTAGTTATGCGGGGAAATGCATTGTACTTACCTTTTCCCTCGCATGGATGAAGCTTCAAAATTGATATTTCCCAGCAACAACCTCCATTTGCTTCCCAAGAGTCCTCCCCTACCCAACCTTTGGTTGATGAAGTGGTCAATACAATTAAATCTTCGGTTGACCCCACTCTTCCCTCAGAGAGTGACTTGAATAACACTAATGTTTTCTTTGTCATTTTAGAGTGTTCTGGACAAAGGGAAATATCATCCATTTCAATGAAACCCCATCCAAGTACTGAGGTCATTTCCTTTGATTGGAATAGTCTAGCAGAACCTCATCTTCCTTCAAGTATCCCTTTCCAGATAATTGTGAAAGTTGTTGATAAGTACATATATGACACTATCGTATATGAAGGGGCCTCTATTAGTATTTTATCCTCAACTTCTTGGCAAGATTTAGGTTCTCCTAAGCTTGTGCCAACCACTAATCATCTACTGGATTTTAATAGAATACCTATTGAACCTTTAGTTATTCTTCCTCATCTTCCCATCACCTTAGGAGGGAAAAATGTTTGTATTGATGTCATATTAGTTCAAGGCCCCTTGTATTTTAATCTACTCCTTGGGTGGGACTATGTCTATGATATGAATGTTGTAGTCTCCACTCTCTTTTGAGTGATGCATTTTCCCCATGGTGGGATCATAGTGACCATCGATCAACTTTCATTTGTTTGTCTTGATCATTGTATGACTGCTAACCATCTGAATTCCCTGAATGTTCCTTACATTCAAGTGGTTTCTCCCCCACCAGAGGTCAACTATGTGGCATTATCTCCCATGCCTTCAATTTCTAATGAGAAGGAGTCTCTCAATGCATTCTCATCTTATTTGGATTTAGTTCTGGTAGTTGACATGAGAACCCCCTCTCTAGGGCCATCAAATCATGTTCTCCTCCTTGTTTATGAAAGTGAGGCTCTTGACATGTATTCCTTCTAGAGAATTATTCTTCCATCTAATGAAGACCTCTTGGAAGCCATGGTCAAGGTTCATGAGCATAGTTCACTTTCTACGTCAATCTCATTAAATAATGAAATAGGTAATGATGAGCATAGTTCATTATCCATGTCAAGCTTGTTAAAAAATGAAATGGACCCCCCTCCAATTAATTCGAGTCTTCCACTAGATCTCGTAACTACACCTTCAATTCATCCTCTTATGTTAGTTGATATTGTTTCTTCCTCCCTCTCTGGTGAACCTATTCCTATTAGAAAAGAAGAGTTATTTCAGGTGCAAAAGAAGAGTTGAAGGACAAAACAAATCTTGGGAGGCATGTCTCCAGCCTATGGACGTCATACTAGAGTTAATCCATCATCTTTTGTGAATCACATTGGGGGAAAAGTACTAACCTATGGACTTCATGTTGGGAAAAATTATGTAAATGGGTATCACTCGAAGTACCAACCTTTGGACATCACGTTGGGGAGAAACCCATGAATGGGTATCATTCTGATCACAGTTTAATTTTGGTTTCAAGATTAGCTCATTAAAAAAAAATAAACCTACCACGAGCACAATTTCATTCTCTGTTTCAAGATTGTTTAAAAATGAAGCAGACACCTTGAGCATAGTTTCATTCTATGTTTCAATCTCATTAAAAAATGAAGCAGACACTTTGAGATTAGTCTTTTTTCTTTCTCATGCTCACTAATGCATGATAATAACTTGTCGAGTATAATTTTATCACTTTTTTGGGCTCGTAAAAACTGTACGAAAAATGAACTCTTTGGAGTCTCCTTTAATCTCTTTTCATATTCGCTAAACATGAAAAGATTTCTGAGTGAGCTTGTTTCCTTTCACACTTGTTAAATGGATTTGAAAGGACGTTTATTTAGTGTAATTTTAACCCTTTTTCAGACCAGATTGACTAATTACGAAAAATGAATACTCTAGTCAATATTGGATAGAAGATTTCTCCATTGTATTGTTTTATACTTTTTTGGGCTTGGGGGATTAGATTTATGAAAAATAATCTCCAATGGATCTGCGAGTCTCTTGTAGGATAATTGTACCTTATAGGGGTTACCTCCCTTGCACTCTTCCTAGACATAAGATAGAATAGAGATACAAATGATGGACCTTGCTAGATATAAATCATACATGGAAATGACTTATGAGTGAATGGAATGGAAGGGCTTACCTGGTCACCTTATGATTGTCCCTGCATGCTCCTTTGCTTTTTTCTTTCTCGAAGATGTCCTTCTCTCTTGCCAACATGAATCTTCACACATGAAGACACAAGAAAGCTCCTTTCATGAGATCAAATGTATCATGTATATGTTTATGATAGATCTAATGATATAACATGAAAATCCTAATTCTCTCCAAATATTGTGATAATCATATACAATAAAATAAGGGGCAAAGTCACGTGCATCTTTTATTGATAAAATGAAATAGTTTGCAATGTACAATCCGATAGCCCAATGAAGCTTCTTCCAATTTCCTTTCCCAAGATCCATAATCAATATGACATTACAAGTTTACTCTATTTTTTTCTCTCATTTTTCCATGACATACACTCATTATATAGGATAAAAGAGATGAGATAGTGGATAACTCTTAGACACTCGAAATAACAAGCTTCTCGAGGTAAAATTACAAGAAATACAATCTTGATCCCAACTCTTTATAACCATTCCTAATTTGAGAGTAACAGGCCTGGTCATGCCCTGCAATCTTACAATATGTGGCTGATCTCCTTTTCAAAAGGACAAGGGGTGACCATCCATTTTGGTCACAATTTGTAAAGGAAAAACCTACGATCGGGAAAAAAGGTGGTGTATACTCAAGGGGAAAATGGCATAATTCAGTGTCTCAGACTGCTAACCTTTAGATGATGTCGATCAGGTGATCAAGTGGAAAATAATTGTACAACAACCATCTAAAGATGTGCTCAAGTGACCCAATGTATCCATCAATCTGAGGGAAAGTACACAAGTCCAATGAAACATAAGAAGTGAGTCATGTCAAATGTAAATGGCATTAGGTAGATCACATTAAGAATCATATTCAAACTTCAAAATAACTCATAGAATTCATAATAATTTTCCAAGTTTAGGTATGGGAGACTTAACATAATCCCCTATTACATGTGTCAGTACCCAAGAGGAGAAATATTTCCTAAGAAACCCATTGAGGAGAATATATGATGATATATGGTATGGTGTGGGGTTTATCTTCCTGAGTGAGATGCATAGTCATGTGAGGTTATGTGAGATATTCATCGAATGAGTGCCTTTGTAATGGGGGAGTGCTTATGAAATGTGTTTCCCTTTCCTTGGCACTGTGTCTTTCCAAACCCCCTTTTTTCCATTTTCTCTATTCATTCAACATTTTCTGGCTTTTGACTTTTGATTTTATTTATTTAGTCTTTTTTTAGGTATGCAATCATTGCATAGGACTCAAGATGATTGTCTCAGAATGAGGGGTCATTGATCATGCTTTGTTTCATTTGGCTCTTTATCATTTCTTTTCTTTTTGATTTTACCATCTTGCTATTTTCTTTTCCTTTTTTTAGCTACACCAACCTCGCGAATTCAAACTTCTTCTCTCATGGGACTATGAAGCACATACCTATCTATGTGACATATGACAACCAAACCAAAAGAGAGGAAAGCAAAAAGTGGGAAAGATGGAGAATGTTATGTATGGATTAGGATACAGAGACACTACCTCTATCAAATCCCCCTAGTTGTAAAAATCTACCCAAGAGTGATAACACTTATCTAAGAGATGATGATGACCACCAAGGTGAAACAAAGAAAAAGGATCAAATATAGAGCATCATGATCCATTATCCAACCCAACACATGACCACTACTTTTATTTCAAATACATAACGCATTAAAACTTAATATGAAGCAATGAAACAAGGTACCTCATGTAATTTCTAGCACCATAATCATTATATGGGACCGAGATAATAATAATGTGGGAAACATTATCGATCAATTATATGTGGAGAACCATGGATCTCATTTGCGGGGCTACATTCCATGGTATGAATCATAGGAGAAACAATCTCCTCTAGTTACCTCTAGATGTGAGGGGGTAATAGGTACCTCCCAAGGTACCCCATATTATTCTGCCTAGGTACATTACATTCCATCCCCATCGACATGTTTCATCCTTGAAACATGGGAAGAATCCATATAATATGACCTACTAAGAAATTTAGTCAATTGGTACCATGCATGAGCAACTAGATATCCTAGTGAAATGTGGACATGGGGTCCAACTATCACCTTTCCTCGATCTTGATTCTAGTTTCTTCTTGAGATCCATGTCTTCACTGTGCTACTCTAATATCTCCATGCATTTATTTTATTCTTCTATGTGCCTCCATGCTAGTTGTCTCTCTAGTTTTGTGTTGACCTATAGTAAGTGTACTGACACTCATGCCCATGCCTTGATGAGTGTTGTTCTTCTAAGTGGTGTGGGTGGTTATATAAAACAACCTTAGTTTTCGATTATTCTTTCTTTGACTCTACATCATGTAATTTCTTAGCTTTTCTTCCTATTTACGTCGTTCATGAGAATTTTCTTCAAGTTCTTCTATAGGCTCTTCTTTGGATTCAACCACAGACTCTTCATTTGATGTGTCATCGGGTATTTCAATTTGTTTCCTTGCAAGGACTTCTACATCTACATCCTTGGGCCCTTCTTGTTTAATAAAAGAAATATCCTGCATTATAATTTCATTTTTCTTGTACAAATGTTTCAAAAATGTTTTTTGCACATTAATACTAACTCTACCAACTAAGTCCATCCAAGACTATCCCAAAACAATATCCACATAACCCAAATCTATAGTATGGAAATCTAAATGCAACATAATTTTTTCCATAATAATCTTCAAATCTTTAAAAAATTGAACATTTTCACTCTCAACCTGTGTTCTTTGATTATTCTTTATGGGTATTTGCAATATTTTAACCATATTAACATAGACAAGATTATGCTTGTAACTAGGGTTAATAGAAACAATGACCTTCTCTTGTTCAATACATCCATGAACTTGTAATATTAAGTTGTCACATAAAAAAATTCCTAGTTCTCTTCTTATCCTTCTTCACAACATGAA
>ML787082.1:216891-239109 GCA_009831015.1 Picea engelmannii
TAGGAGTTCAGGAAGCTGTCATTAAGGGGTGATAGGCTCTAATGCCTCCTTCCTTCTCCTATTGTGTCATTATTGTAAATCCTTCAATCCTATCCCAAGTTGTTCTTAAGGGGGGATGTTAGGATATTTAGACACTTAGGAGTAATTTAAGATCTACTTGGTCTAATATGTCATTAGGTAAAAGTGTGTTTCTTTAGTATGCATTAGTATGCATTTGTAGTTAGGCAATCCGACGGTCACGATATGTTACCGACATAGAGTGATCTGACGGTTCATACTCTCCTCGATATTAACGACCATTGATCCATGGCTTAACACTCGATTGGTCCATGATCTCTATTTAAAGAGCATGGAGGGTCATTTGCCGATGATCTATTGTGAGAAACTCTCTTGTAAAATCTCTCTGTAATCTTTTTCTTTGCATTAATAAACTGCTCCAAGTGACCGCGTTGGCTGGGGCCGTGGATGTTTCCCCGTAGGGGTTTTACCATGTGAAAACATCGGTGTGTTGATCTTTGATTTGGTTATGTGAGTGGTTACTGAAGGTGTTCGTCCTCTGTTGGAATACCTGTGTTGTCGAACATTAATTTGGATTTGAACTTGTGAATAATCTTTCATGACATCTTAGTGGTAATGGTTTGTTGGTTAGTATTGAGGCTCATAATTAATTTGACTATTAAATCACTTTAAATGTGATTGGTTGGTTAGTAATTTTATCTACATTATGAGGCCAAGCATTGTGTCAAAACATTAATGAGAAATGGAGCCCACAACATCTAATCATAGGTTGGATGGTAGTGAAGGTTCATAACCAATTTGACCAGTGACCACAAGATCTAATCATAGGTTGGATGGTAGTGAAGGTTCATAACCAATTTGAACAGTGAATCATTTAAGGGTTTCATGTTGGTTTCAAGTTAATTCCATCATCATTGTCGGCCCATGCCCAAGCACTGTGTTAAGGCATATGTAATCAATGGAGACAAAAATATTTGATCATAGGTTGGTTGGCTGGTTAGTAGTGAAGGATTATAAGGGTCGTTGCAAGAAGTTGATGGATGGATATCTAGGAATGGAGTGGATAGAAATGCACACACACATGAATGCATGCATGTTCCTAGAAACATGTATGAATTTGTGAGCCTATATCCTTGGCACTCCTTGAACTTTGATGCACGTTTACAAAATCATTTTTGAAGGAACACACATGCATTCATAAGTGTGCAGAGTTGTAGTTTAATTAAAAGATCATCTTGTTGTCGGTTGTACTGTTACACAATTGCACAATGTGTTTTGAAACTTATTTGAGGAGGTGTTGTAGGAGTTTTTGAATGCCAATGTTGACTTCTTCTTTCATTAATTCTAGGTAGGTTTTCTAAACCTTCTTTTTTCATACTTCATTTTTTTTTTTAAATATAATTTAAATAAATAAAAATATTTGTGTTCCTCTTTAATTGTAGCATATAAATCACATGGAGCCTACACCTCAACAAAACTTGAACCCACCATAACCAACACCAAAGGATGATAGATTGAACTCTAAACCACAACCGCCTAATCCAAACTTTGAAATGGATGCAAGGATTTGGTGATTAAAATCCCTAACACAATATTCAAGAAACACTATAGATCTCACACACCTTTCACTCGCCACATAACTAGATACCATTGTTTCTTCTGTTGCTAATTTCTAAGTCTAGTTATCTCATATTTCCAATTATAGGGATAGGATGTTTGAGTATTATAACATGGGTTTATATAGAAACTAGGCCATAAATATAAACATTTCAAAACAAGATTTGATGACCTTGTTTATTGAGTTCAAAATTGGAACATGGATTTCAATGACAAATAAATGAATTTGCATGGATTGATTCACCTAACAAACTTTTTAAAACAACTATATGGATAGGTGGTTCATGGTGTTTGACAAACCTCCTTGAAATAATAAAGATGTCCCATTGTATTTCGTTAGAAAATTCTGAGCTAAATTTACCTTAGGTCACCGCATCAACTAAATTAACCTTAATGAATTATAGGGGGTGGGTCATGGATCCACAAAAGATAGAGAAAATTCCAGGCAGGACCCACTAATAGGGAATTTTCCTTCTAGGTAGAGGCCTAACCCCCCTACCTAACATCCCCCCATTTTAGAAAACATTAGCCAGACTCAAGGATTCATATCCACCTTGACCTATAACGTATTACAACATAGCATGTTAAATTCATTATCCCACCATGGGGGATATTCAGGTGATGTTGGGGTAGGGGTTGGGCCTTCAAGCCCTATAACAAATTCTATCCAAAAGAGGCCACATGGACACATTTTCCATTTTCATCCTTGTTTATGTGATTCTCATTGATTCTTGAGTTATGAGAAAACAATTATGGGTCGATGGAGGCCACTGAACATGATATTTTCGTGGAAGAGGTTAGTGTTGAATCGTCTCTTTGTTCTTCACTAATTATATATAATTACAAATCACTAGTTTTATGTATAATTTATTTTTTGATTTGGTTATATATTGAATTATTACATGTGTGCATTTTCTATGATCTAATAGTATACCTTCATCGCCTTGAGATGCATCAATGATAGTTTCTATCACTAGTACAATAGTATAAACAACTTTGTCGTTTACTGTACCACACACGTAGGTATTATGAAACTTTGTGTAACAATAATATTTGTCTTATAAAAGTTTTTAATTATTGAATAGATCATCCCAACTAGGATAAAATCCATCAAAGAATTATCTCAATCCTTCATCATTGGATCAAGATTGAAATATAACAAAGATATGCACAAATTCCATTTAATCAAGTATAAACGTGAAGTAATCCAAAACATATGGTATCCCTTTGTTTCCATACATTTCCAATGTAAATTTAGTTTGTAAATAAAACAATCATAATTATCACCATGTTTTTCCAAGTCTATAGATCGAATGGATGTAATCCTTTATTAATCATAAAAACATTCCCTTATTTCAGTTTTATTTTTGTGGATAGAGATCCTAGAATATTCCAGTACTTCATCCTCCTACTTGGAACACATATTATTGATCTATCACCAAGGTGATACTCCTAATGGGACCATTACCTCACTTGAGGATGTGTTAAGTTTACCTTCAATCATTATACCTTCATAATAATTGAAACAAACATGTAGTTGCATGTGTTCAACCTCTATGAGTTCTTTCATAATCCATCTATCCTTGCCAAGCCCTTGGATAGAATATACCATCTCGTGAAGGATTTACACACCTATCCCTTTATTTTAGAACCCAAAGTGACCCAAAGGCTCTTAGATGGAATCTACAAATTCATATTGGGAAAGAGATGAAATTGATACCTTTATTTCCTCAATTATCGTACATGCATATTCGCTAGAGATGAAGGTATTTTCTTCCAAATCCTTTGTCTCTCTGAAATTTGGACCACAATGTCTCTTAGGATGCCACTTCTTTCTTGATATTTTCCAACGATGCCACCAAGAGGAAGAGGTGGGGGGGAGACTGGGAACCATTTCCTTAATCATATAGTGAAAGTAAATAACTTTAAAGTAGAAAAAAATATTATAATAAATAAGGAGATTGAGGAAAGATAGGCCTCAATCCAATTAATGAATGAAAGATTAAAACATATTTGCAAAATGAAAAATTTTAAGTACCAATTTCTTACTCTAGAATATGCCTATAAATGGCCTAATTTGATAATAAAGTCTAAGATTTTTTTGAATTTATGGTGTGCATGGATTACTGAGACATTCCAATAGAATCATATATTTTCCTTCATCTCAAAAAACCAAATTGTTCTCTATAAATATATTCTACAAAGACATGTCCTTAAAAAAAATTCTATGAGCTTTGTTGTTATTTTCTAAATTGTGTTTCTTAGTCACATAAGTCTAAAGTCATCAAAAGAGGTTGGAGAGTCCTTCTAGGGGATGAATACTATAAAACTATCCTTGAATAATCTTGAAATATAAAAATTACTCCATTCTTTCACTTCACTCAAAATATCATTCTCTATAAGGTCATGAAATCCTATAAAGAAATTGATTCACCAACCATCGAAGGTTGGTGTCTTATATCCATTTGAAAAGACTGTACTACCTTTGTTAGATCTTCCATAGATACTTCCTCCATGAATTCAATGTTTTGTTCATCATTAATGAAACTTGGAAGATATGAAGTAATGGATACAACTTCAAATAAATTAACCTCAAAAGGGTCTTTATGTAGTTCCTCAAACTGCCTCACTCCTACATCTACAATATTCTTGTTCCCTAGCACAATTTTGTCATTAGTGTTTCTAATTTTCCAAATTTTGTTTCTGATCTTCCCCATGGTAGCATAATTATGTAAGAAGTTGGATTTTTCATCCCTTTGGTTTATCCAAATCACCTTACTCATCTACCTCCAGTTCTCCTCCTCCCATTTCAATATATTTCTCTTTTGTTCCTTTAGCTCTTCTAGTTATCTTTTTTCTTTCTTTGAGAAGAATCCTATGGTTCTTCCTTATATGAATTTTCTATCTTCAATTCAATTTATTATAAGGAACTATATCCATTTTACTTCCATTTTTCTAATCTTGAGTCAATTTGTTAATGTTTACAAGGTTATCTTGAAATTATTTCATAGCTACTTCCCCATCCTTGATGAAATGTTTTGATTCCCTCGCTGTTGAAAATCTGCATTCTTCATTTGTAGGCCAAAAGGAGTTGAATTTTTATAGGGTGAGGGGTTTCTTTTCTTCTCTATACATATGATGTAAGATTGGGCTATGGTTTGAATAACCCCTAATAACAAGACAAGATCTAACACTTTCATTTTCTTCCAAAAAACGTTCTTAGATTAAGCACCTATCCAACGTAAGAAAGAATGAGAGGCTTCCTATCACTACTTCCAACACTGGTAAAAGTCACTAAAGGGTCAAAACGGATATGCCATTCTCACCAACATAAATTCTTCTCTACATAATTAAAAGTGTAATGTATATGTAATTCTCATTCAATCAAGTTCAAAATTATTTTATTGCTATTCATCCATATTAATAGGAAATATGTACAAATACACATAAGTTATCAATATCGTCAACTTAGTAGGATTTACAAGTTTGAATTTTTGAAAATGAGAATTTTTTTTTATGAGAATGTAATATACCAGATATAAAAAGTATGCAGAACAGAAATAAAATGCTAGAAATGGTAAAATAACACTAATATAACCAGCATAATCTCCATAATAACATAGAAATGATATAAGAACAACAACATAAATAGCACTTTGATTCAGAAAGCAATGTTGACGGGCCTCTTCAAGGGGCAACCTCTAGTCGAGCAACGCTCTGTTACATTAATATCCAAGCTAGGGTTTTCATACCCTCTATCCTTATTTATACTAAATATGTCTATCAAGAGAAGCATCTAGAGGAAGATCCTTCTAGAAGCGAAAGCTTCTATTAGGTGTTCTTACATCTGCCTTATTCTATTTTATTGAAAGGCCTTATTAATATTGACCTTTATTACATCTGAATATATTTCTCTACCTATGTGTAGGTTAGGACCCTAACATGTCTTCCCCCTTAAAAACAACCTTGTCCTCAAGGCTTGAGATGTGGAAACTGCTGCAGAATGGTAGTTGGCTCCCAAGTGGCATTTGTTGGAGTTGTATCTTTCCACTGGACTAGCACTTCCTTGATGGTTCTCTGACGCAGGTGACGGTCACGCTGGTCCAAAACTGCTTCTGGTTGTAGCCAAATGGATCCCTCTTCAGCTAACTTGGGAAGGTTGGTTTGAATTTGGCACCTAGTTCCAATCACCTTCTTTAAGCATGAAACATGAAAAACAGGATGTAGCTTTGAATGACTAGAGAGAGCTAACTGATAGGCAACTTGTCCCACATGCTTGAGAACTGTATAAGGACCATAAAATTTGGGCACTAGCTTCTGAAAATGCTCAACCTTGAGGGAAGTTTGCTTGTATGGTTGCAGTCGCAGAAACACCTGATCCCCTACTACAAATTGACGTTCAAAGTGACCTTGATCTGCTTGTTGCTTCATTCGATTTTGTGCCCTGACCAAGTTCTCTCTGAGGGTACGGAGAATATCCTCTCAAACTGTAAGTGTTTGGTCAACTGCCTGGACCTTCTAGGTACCTGGTAAGTATGAGAGAACTGAAGGTGGCTTCTGTCCATGTACCGCTTCAAAAAGAGTCATGCGTGTAGCTATATGGTAGGAAGTGTTGTACCACCATTCAGCTAGGGGTAACCATTGAGCCCACTGATTTTCTTTTTAGAGGCAAAACACCTCAGATATGTTTCCAAACACTTGTTGACAACTTCCATTTCACCATCAGTCTGGGGATGATAAGTTGTGCTGAGATGCAATTGGGTGCCCTGTAGCTTGAACAGTTCTTGCCAAAAATTGCTTGTCAAAGTTGGGTCATGATCAAAAACAATAGAGTGTGGCATGTCGTGAAGCTTGAAGACCTGGTCCATGAAAATTTGAGCCATCGTTGATGAAATAAATGGGTGTTGAAGAGCACAAAAATGAGCATACCTAGAAAGGCGATCCACAACCACCATTATGACTGATTTATTTCTCGATTTGGGTAAGCTGGTAATAAAGTCCATAGACATATCCTTCCAAATAGCAAGTGGAATCGAAAGTGGTTGAAGTGTGCCTGAAGATTTGAAAATCTTGAGTAGCAGCTTGAGTCCAAGTGAAAGAGTTCTTTTTTAAGAGAGCAGTGAGAGGTACTGCAATCTTTCCATAATTCTTAACAAACTTGCAATAATACCCAATCAAGCCCAGAAATCCACGCAAGATTTTGAGAGTCTTTGGGTGTGGCTAGTCTTGCATAGCTTCAATATTTTTCACATCCACCCTGATGCCATGCTTTCCAACCAGATGACCCAAGTATTCTACTTCTGAGTCACCAAAAGCACATTTATACTGTTTCAGGAAAAGTTGGTGTTAAGAGAGTATATGGAGAACTCGATCCACATGAGCAATATGGTCTATCTAGTTTTTTCTATAGATGAGGATATCATCAAAGAAAACTAAGACAAAATGATGGAGAAAGAGATGGAAGACATGATTCATGAGGCTTTGGAAGGTGGAGGGGGAATTACACAAGCCAAAGGGCATGACCAAAAACTCATCGTGGCCCTCATGAGTTTGAAAGGCCGTCCTGGGAATTTCTTCCTCTTTCATACATATCTGGTGATATACTGCATGAAGATCAAGTTTAGTAAAGAATTGGGCATCACTCAATTCATCCAGGAGGTCATCAATGACAAGAATGGGAAATTTGTCTTTAATGGTCAGTTTGTTGAGGGAACAGAAGTCAGGATACATTCTCCAAGAACCTTCTTTCTTTAGGACCATGAATATAGGAGAAGAGTAAGGGCTCGTACTAGGGCGGATAACGCCTGCATTAAGGAGTTCCTGGACCATTTTCTCAATTTCATTTTTTTTTGAAAATGGGTGGCGATACAGACGTATATTGGGAGGAAGGCTTCTGGGTACAAGGGGAATGGAATGATCATGAACACCACGGGAAGCAGGGAGTCTTTGGGGAGTGGAAAATGCCATTTCATGTTTAGATAGGAGGGCTTGGAGGTCTTGTGGCACCGAGGGTGTCTCTGTTGCTTGTATGGCATGGAGTTGGGAAATGACACCATAATGACCTTTTTAAAGCATCTTTTCCATGCGATTGGAACTAATGACCTTAGGTGAACCAATAGTGATGCCTTGGAATTTATATTGGTGGCCTTCCTGGTCGAATTGCATGGTTAATTCTTTAAAATCCATGATAATGGGACCCAAATTCCTTAGCCAGTCTGCACCCAACACAATGTCACAACTGCCCATGTCGATAGAAAACATATGGGATTTTAGGTGGCAGTCACTGATTTGGAGATGCACATTTTCACAGCGCCCTCCATATTTCATGGAACCACCATTGGCAATCATGATTTGGAAATTGTTGACGGCATGGATGTAGCAATGAATTTATTGGGCAATGCAGCGATGAATAAAATTATGGGTGCTTCCACTATCAACCAGAATGATGACCTTCCGATGCTTGGTGTAACCGATTAACTTGAGGGTTTCGGGAGCGGAGAAGCCAGTGAGAGAATTGAGGGAAATGACCAGTTCCACTTCTTGAGGGTCTGAGGGAGGGGTTATGTCAGTGATTTCAGGTGACTCAGACACAAGGGGAGTTTCAACATACTCTTCCGAAATATCCTCAAAGATGTCCATAAAAATATTTTGTTCCTTACACTTGTGGCCCGGGAAATATTTGTCATCAAAATTATAACAAAGGAATTTGAATTGGCATTCATCCATTTCAGCCCTGATGAATTTTTTGATCTTTAATGGGGCAGAGGGAGTAGTGGGATTTATAGGCTTAGGGAGAGGGACAAAGGAGGGTTTTTCGTTTTGAGAGGATACAACCTGTTGTGCTTATTTATCTCTTTTAGTAGCCTCCACCCAACTTGAAGGTCGAGCCATGAGGACATGGGCCCAAATCTCATTCTTGAGGCCACTGATAAAACACTCTCGAAAGAAAGCATCAGTCATGCCCTCTGTTCGAAAATACAGGCGCTCAAAGCCAGCTATGAAGTCTTCTACTGTTCCTGATTGTTTCAAGTTTGTCAAACGACCCAAATGGTTGGTGTCAGTGTCAAAGCGTTCATAAATCTCAGTCACAAATTGGGTCCAAGCAATATACCCTTGACGAGAATTTTTTCTCCATTGCCACCATTGCCAACATTCTTGATATAGATGGAGAACACCATACCAGAGTTTGGCCAAGTCATCTATAATGTAGTATAAAGAGAAATAATGTTTCATTTGGGTTAGCCAAATAGTGGGGTCCGAGCCATCAAATTTGGTCACATCCACCCGTGGAAGGCGTAGGTCATGTTGAAACTAATGGTGCTGAAAGGTATGGGAATGGGAGGAATGTTCACCTTCACTCTTTGGATGTGTGTCATAGAAGAGGTCATCTATAGGGATATTCAGTTTGGTGCAGAGTGATGCAAAGACAGATTCAAGATGGGTGGTCAGTTCTTGTTTGACTTCCTCCATTGAGGACTGCATGGTTGTATTGATAGATGTATTGATGGAGGCAACATTGGCATTGAGTTGTTTCACTTCTTTTTGGATCTCGAGGAGACCAGATTGCAAGGTGTTGAAGTGAGCTTCCAGGTCTTGGCTACGGGTATGGGCCATGAGGATGCGTGAACTAAAAAGGGGTGGGCGAGGTCAAAAATTTTGCCGAAAAATGATATGGATGAATGTGATAAGGGCGAAGAGATGAATCCAATGGAATAGGTCTCAAATAATGGTGAAAAAATTTCCAAACTCAGTTTTTTTGTTTTTTTTTACATCTGCGGAGTTATACTCCGGTCTAAAGAATACTACAGTGATGAAATCCCCAAATTCTTAACCAGTAAGAAAAGTGTAGTGATTTGGCAACCCGAACATAGTTGCGTGACAACAGATCTTGTCTGTTTTAATTTGCTTATGTTTCTATCCCCGAAGGGTTAGGTATTCAAGGGTTCTATAGACAAGGGTTTGCCCTGTGCTATATCTCTCTGATATATGTGTGGGTTCCAACAATAGTACTCGACCCAATATCTCAGCACTAACTAAGGAGGTTAGACTGTACCCTTAGTCGTACTACCCGACTACCCAGGTACTAGAGAGTATCTTCCCAAGTGATGTTCTTGGTGGCACTATAGCAGTCAGGTGGGTGATCGGTTTATCTAAAGAGGGCTTCAGGAAATCTAGGTCAATCCATACACAGGTGTTGTCTGATTCACTACCACTCGAAAGGGTACCAACAGGGGTTACAAGGGTGGCCAACAAATGTGCGCTTAAGAACCACTTGTATTTTCTGCGTGTATGAATCCCTAAACCACGGGTTTATGTGCGTAACGACAGATATTTGTGGCTTAAAGACGCCGAAATATGTCTCTACCCTGAAATAAAATTCCCACAATTTCTTCCAAGGAAAGTGCTCTGATACCACTTGTAATATACCAGATATAAAAAGTATGCAGAACATAAATAAAATGATAGAAATGGCATAATAACAGTAATATAACCAGCATAATCTCCACAATAACACATAAATGATATAAGAACAACAACAGAAATAACACTTTGATTTAGAAAGCAATGTTCACGGGCCTCTTCGAGGGGGCAACCTCCAGTCAAGCAGCGCTCTGTTACATTAATCTCCAAGCTACAATTTTCATACACTCGACCCTTATTTATACTAAATAAGTCTATCAAGAGAAGCATCTAGAGGGAGATCCTTCTAGAAGCGAAATCTTTTGTTGGGTCTTCTTACATCCGCCTTATTCTAGTTTATTGAAAGGCCTTATTAATATTGACCTTTATTACATCCAAATATATTGCTCTACCTATGAGCGGGTTAGGACCCTAACAAAGAAATTCATAATAATTTTGTTGTGTTTCTATAGGTTGTGACTTCATAGAGGGATGAATCACATTTGCTTGGAATCAACAGATCACCCCATTCACACGTATCTTCTGTTGAGTTAAATCTTGCTTCAATGTGAAATTTGTTATCCTATTTTTGTTGACTTTCACATTTTTTTACTAATAAAAATAAATTATAAATGTTTATGTAGGCACCATCATTCTTCATCCTTTCCCCATCCATCCTATAGGCATAGAATACATGTTGGGTTATGTGTAGGTCAAGTATTTGGCCACCCTTGTTGTGTATGTGTTATATTATTCAAATTATTGTGTGATGCAAGAGGATCACCAGCTAGGCAAGCTCAAGCGAAAGACAGTTGGAAATGCACCAGCGCATATTTTGAAGATTTTTTAATTTGAAATCATGAAGCATTAATGTAATATCTGGAAAATATATTTTTCTTTTATGGTTTGGAGATTGTAACGTAGATCTTGAGCGGTTTCTCTCATCTGTCGATTGTAGGAATTTATTGTAGTAAATGTAAAGTAGTTGTAGGATTTAATTCGATTAGATAGCTTAGAGTTGCAGGAGGGAAAACTCTAGAAATCTCCCTCGTATGTATTATATTGTATTATTATCCTCATTGGAAAAAAGAGTAGAAGCTAAGAGTTGTAGGGAAATAGAGAGAAGAGAAGAATAAAGATTGTAGGAGATTGTATGAGCATATAGTTGTTGCTATAGAACCCATGTACAGATGTACATGGATTAATATAAGGAAGCTTTGATCCAACTTCATGGTGTTTATGAATCCTGTTTACATCTATTGAATGGCATGTTTATAGTTAAATTCAGTCTCTGTTATGCATTTGTTTCAATGCTATGTGTATGCATGATTTCATGTTGAATTTATCAAGTCTGTGAGAGGAAGGAGTATGAATCTCAATTGTTTCTCTTCCTCAGAAGTCCTACAAGGAGTGTTGTGAAAATATGCAAGGAGTGCGTTGACAAGACTCTAAGTTTTACCTCAGATAAGCTCAGGAGAGATACCGTTGTTTCTCATACCAGTAGAAGTGCAAGGATAGCACAGAGACATGAAAAGTGTGTGTAGGTAGGTTGAGGTATTATACTTTTCCAACCAAGTGAATGGTTGAAGATCTTTTGTTGCAAGTGGTGCACAGAACTAAGAAGTCCAGATAATCAGAGATTATTGAAAGTCTGCAAGGAGTGTGAGAAAAATCCCTTAGAATCCTTGAGGTTGCAGCAAGAACCAAGCTCAGGAGGGATAGAGACTTTGAAGAGTTTGAAGGGAAGACGAGGGTTGAAGTCACCTCACAGAAATGAAGATCAGAAGGAGACACTGAGTTATTTGTCTAGGAGCATTGAGAACTTGAACGGGTGGTTGAAATTATCATAGGGAGAACTATCGATTCATCATGGACCGTTGGATCCAGTGGATCGGAGAATAAGTTAATGACGAGTGTCTTTAAACACTCACGAGTTCAGGAGGAATAGTCATTGTTAGATTTGGATCAATGGGAGAAATTGATCTTGTGGTTTTGAATTTCATCATTTCAGCAATCCAAGTGTCGAGAAGGTCGTGACTTGGAGGTCTCAAGTTACGAAATCCTGATACGCGAAATAGCGACATAACCTGGACCGTCATATCGTAGAAATCTCAGAGTCATTGATCTAAGGAGAAGAATTCATGAGTTTGTACTTCTGGAGACAAGACAGAAGTCGCATCGCGAACTCACGAGCCACGAAATCCCGACGCGCTCAAAAGTGGACCCCAGGGTTAGATTGGAGGTCACATGGTTGAGGCATAAGGAAGGAGTTAAGGATTTGCAAGCCCATTTAGGGGTTTTGGGAGCCGAATAAGTGAGAGGTTCTCACAATAGGAATCACGAAGTCGCGAAACCCAAAACACCTTTTCGGGTGAAGGTCGTGGTCACATCGTTTGGTCATGTGGAGTGGAGGTTCACGCCTGACACTTATTCGCATAGGGGTAACTTCTAAGAAGGACCCATGGTTATATGTGAAAAGGTTTCGTTGGGAACTAAAGAGCCATTTCGGCTTAAGGGAATAGAAATATTTAAAGACCAGGAGGTCACACAGAACGTGTTGAGGTAGGGGTGTTGCGTCAGGTGGTATCCGAGCTTACAATCATTGCTTTCTATAGGAAAGAGAGGACATAAGGCAAGATGTGATATGAATTCTACGTGGAACATATTTAAACAATGACACCAAGAAGACATCAATATTGACCAATGCCTGATCCAGCCATGGAAAGGGAAATGACAGAACTTCGTACTCGATTGGATGCTATGGAGACAACACAAAGGCGAACAATGGATACTGGAGATATTAGTGAGGTCAAAAGAGAAAACGAGACTGGAGACAAAGAAGAAGTTGTAGCTGAATATGCTATGGAGGAACATCTATTCAAAGTTGTTGCAAGAATAGGGTCCAGAGAAAAAATGGACATCCCGATATATTAAGGAAACTTAGACATTGAGGAGTTGCTAGATTGGTTTAGAGCTCTGGAAAAATACTTCGACTATGAAGATATCAAAGAAGATAAGAAAGTAAATCATGTTGTCACTAGAATGAAAGGGCATGCAACACCGTGGTGGGATGAACTTCAAGTTGATAGGCATTGCAAAGGAAAACAAAGAATCAAAAGTTGGGATAGGATGGTCTCCAAGATGAAAGAAAAGTTTATACCAAGAGATTACCAAATTAATCTATTCCAAAGAATGCGGAATTTGAGACAGAAGGGGATGATAGTGAAGGAGTACATTGAGGAGTTTTATAGACTCAACATCAGAGCAGGTCCTCATGAGAGTGATGATGAAAAAGTCACCAGATACATGAATGGCTTGAGATATGAAATTAAATATGAGATGAGCATGGTGACAATCATAAATGTAGAAGTTGCTTATCAAATTTATTCAAAGGCAGAAGAGAAATTGGCCCGAAAGAACGACCAAAAGGGCAGAGGTAAAATTCAGATAAGAGGCAAAGAAATTTCCTAGGATAGAGTAAACAAGCCCAAGGATGAAGAGAGGAAACCTCATAACTACCTAGAAAGAGGAGGAAGCTCAAAAGGAGGAAAATATGTCGATAGGAGCACTTTTCCTTGTGCAAGAGGAAGAGGCAAAGGTGGTGAAATAAAGTGTTTTGTCTGTGGAAAGATCGAACACAAATATTTTGAATGTCCTGATAGAAAAATAGATGGAGGAGGCGAAGATCACATTTCAGAATCGCAAAGGTGAAATGTTGAGGTAGAAGATGCAGAAGGCAGAAGATCCTTAATGATGAGGACAATTATCTTGAAGCCAGAGAAGGAGATAGAGAATCCAACCCAAAGGAATAGTTTTTTCATAACTTCTTGCAAGACCAAGGATAGGGTATGCAAGGTGATAGTGTACAGTGGAAGTACGAATAATCTAGTATCCACAGAAATGGTGGAGAATCTGGAATTGGAAACAGTTGCGCATACGAGCCCATACAAAGTTTCATGGTTGAAAAAAGGACATCATGTAACAGTCGCTAAACAATGTTTAGTTGAGTTTAAGATAGGGGGAAATAGAGATGAGATTTTATGTGATGTTATTCAGATGGATGTTTGTCATCTTTTGTTGGGGATACCATGGCAATATGACATAAATGTTGTTCATGACGGAAGAAAGAACACATATACCTTGGAAAAGAATGGTAGGACGCATATGTTGTTGCCGATTGAAGACAAGAAGATGAAGGAAGAAACAAGAAATACTATACTTCTCATGAGTGGGAAGGAACTTCTGGATGAAGTCAAGAAGGAAGAAGACATGCAATTTGTTTTGGTGAGAAAACCTAGAGTCATCTTGACCAATACTTTGATAGATGATCTACCTGAAGAAATTCGGGAATTGTTGGAGAATTTTTCTAATATAGTGATGGACGATTTAGCTTGTTCGTTGCCACCCATCAGAAGTATAAGCCATCACATTTACCTTATACTAGGGGCGAGTTTACCAAACAAATCAGCGTACATACTAACTCCGCATGAGAACGAAGAAGTTAAAAAGAAAGTTTGAGATTTGATGGACAAATGGTTGATTAGACAAATCTTGAGTCCATGCACTGTACCAACAGTGTTAAGTCCAAAAAAGGATGGTGGATGGAGAATGTGTACAGACTCAAGGGATATAAACAAACTCACCATCAGGTATAGATTTCCTTTACCGAGGATGGATGACTTGATGGATTGCTTGAGTGGAGCAAAGTTTTTTTCAAAAATTGATTTGAAAAGCAGATATCATCAGATTAGAATGAGGGAAGGTGATGAATGGAAGACAACATTCAAGATGAATGAAGGATTATATGAATGAATTGTCATGCAATTTGGTTTGACGAATGCGCCAAGTACTTTCATGAGGTTGATGAATGACGTCTTGAAGGATTTCATTGGCAAATTTGTAATTGTGTATCTTGATGATATACTAATCTTCAGTAAGATTGAGGAAGAACACTTGAGACACCTAACTCTAGTAGTGAGGAGGTTGCAGCAAGAGAAGTTGCTAATAAATTTGAAGAAGTCATCTTTCATGAAGAAAGAGCTCATTTATTTACAATTTGTGATCTCTTCAAATCAGTTGAATATGGATCCTGAGAAGGTAAAAGAGATCAAAGAATGGTCGTCGTCAAGGAATATCTTTGAAGTCAGAAGATTCTATGGATTAGCCAGTTTTTACAGGAAGTTCATCAGAAATTTTAGTGGAATTCTTGTGCCAATGATGGACACAGTCAAGAAAAGACATAAATCTTTTCATTGGATAGAAGAAGCAAAGAAAAGTTTCAATTTGTTGAAAGAGAAGATAACTGGACAACCAGGTCTGGTTCTGCCAGATTTCAGTAAAACATTTCAATTGAGATGTGACACAAGTGGATTTGCGATTGGAGCATTCTTAAGTCAAGACAATAGACCAGTTGCATACTTCAGTAAGAAGCTGAATGATGCCAAAATAAATTATTCCACGTATGATAAAGAATTTTATGCAGTCATACAAGCACAAAATAAATGGAGACACTACTTGGTTCTGAAAGAGTTCGTTTTGTACAGAGACAACCATGTTTTACAATTCGTAACTAGACAATAGAAACTGAACCAGAAACATGCAAAATGGCTTGAATTTATGCAAAACTTTACTTTTTCTATAAATTACATTTCTGGAACTGCTAACAAGGTTGTTGATGCATTGAGTAGAAAATGTTTGATTTTGCAAGAGTTTCGTGTGAAGACCTTATGTTTTAAAAACCTTAAGGATATGTACAGAGATGATTCAGATTTCAGGGATGCTTGTGGAGCATGTGAGAATCGTGTTCTGAGATATAGAAGCCAATGGGTTGAATATTTTTTCTAGGATGGATTGCTATTCAAAGGAAATCAATTGTGTATCCCGAAGAGTTCTATGAGAGAAAACCTTTTAAAGGAAAAGCATAGTGGGGGATTGTGATGCAGACCCCCTGCCCTCGGAAAGAGATCTGCATAGGATCTTCACTAAAACCATGTCAAGGGTTAATCAAACCCTTTGTTTGAGCCACCAAGGACTTCAGTTTTTGGGAGTTGGAGAGTCCCGATATACCCCCACAGCTCTTGACAATTGTGAAATGAAAATTATCAACAAGGGTTGAATGCTCCAATGCACACCACCTGTTGCCGCTAAATTTGGATTTTCGGGACTTGAGCAAACGAACCAAAAATCATTCCTCTTGCCTTATGATTCCCAGAATTCCAAATTTCTGGAATGCCGAAATGGGCTCAACGACCCATGGAATGTGCGATCGATGGCCTTTTGTGACTCCACGTACCGGGAGTTTGAAACTGTCGGTTCCAAAAATCACTTGTCTCCTCTACTTCCCAGACCCCAAAATGCCGAAATGTCGAAATTCCATTCCAAGGACACTTTGCATTTCGCGACTTTGGGGTTTTCAGTGCAAAGCCCCCCGACTCCTTATCATCAAGGTTTCCAAAATGTCGAACCCAGAAATGCTGAAATGTTGATGTTTCTCGCTAAAGGCACATCGCGTTTCATGAATTCGGGGGTTTCAATGTCAAGGGTCCCAACCCTTTGTCATTAGAATTTCCGGTATGCCAAGCTCCGAAATATCGAAACTCTGAAATTCCACTACTGATAATCCATTTTCGCGAACCAGGAGTTTGAGTGACCAAGGGTTTTGACCTGCACTCCGAAATTATGGGTCCCGAATTCCTGAAATAATATAACGACTCAGATAGACCACGATTAATGGTCCACGTTGATTCTTGATGTCAAGGTGTAGGATTCATCCAACTTCTAACCACATTGCAGCTCCTCTGGATCCTACGGTCCTCACGACTTCACGAGTTCTCTACAGAGAATTATGACCACCAAATGCACTCCTCAATGACTCCTGTCCAAATGACTTAGTGTTCTCCCTCCTAAACTTGGCTTCTATGAGATGATTTCGACCTCCATCTCCCTTTGAGCACTTCAAAGGTGTTATCCTTTCTAAGATTTCACTTGCAAACTCTAGCTTCCCAAAAGGTTCTTTGCTCCCACTCCTTGTGGAAAACCTTCCAATAACCCTTGGTTATTTGAGTCCCCGACCCTGTGGACTTTTTACAACAATGGTCCTTCAACGTTCCTTCTGGATTTATAAAATCCAAGGCTTCAACTGACCTGTGCACACCTTGCATGGCTCTGTGCCTCACCTGCACTTCAGCTGGTATGAGAACAACAATATCTCTCCTGAACTTTCTGAGATAAAACTCAGACCCTCGTCAACACATACCTTGCGGACGTTCACTACAATCCTTGCAGGAATTCTCAGGAAGAGAAACAATTGAAACTCATTCTTCTCCTCTTTCAGACTTCATACACTCAACATGAAATCATACACATAACACAGCATTGAAACAAATTCATACAAAGAAACAAAGCAACTGTAAACCTACCATTCAACAAATGTAAACAATAAGCATCACGACACCATGAAAATTGAGTCAAAGCTTCATATATTAACTCAAGTGATCATGTACATGAGTTCTTCTCTACAGCTCTCTGCTTCAGCTCTTCATCTTATGAATTTTGAATGATCATCCAAAGTTTTAATGATACAAGGGTGAGGGTGTCTATATTCATTTTCCCTCCTATGCTTCTAAAACTGTCTAATCTAACATTCATATCTACCTACTTTACATTAACAGACTTAAATGTCTAATACATCCAGCAGATGAGAGTAATCTCTCCAGATTTGTTCATATCTCCAAGACATAAATGTAAGTATGCCTTTTCCTAGCTATTACATTAATGCTTCAAATCTAAAAATTTAAAACGTTTTCATAAAAACATGCTCCTTTTTCCCATCTGCGCGTCCATCTATTCCTTTGGCTAGGTGCATGCTTCGGATTTGGCTTTGTACGATGCTCATGCATCATACTCCCTCATTTGAAAATTTTCATCAACACTTGTTCATGAGCTCTTGCACGATCTTTCCATTCCTATGAATTGTTTCTTCATCCTCCCAACTGGCATCTTCGACTAGATGTCCCTTCCATTTGACCAGGTATTCAAAATACTCCTTTCTCCTGGTCTTTATTCTAATCCTCTTGTCAATTATGCTTTCCATATGTGGATCTACAACTACAGGAATTTGTTTTTTCCATGGAATTTATTTATGTTCCTCCTCTGTTCTTGCTTCTTCAACTCTGTAAGGGTACAAATACGCAACATTGAATATCAGTGAGATTCTGACCCCATCGGGTAATTCAATCTCATATGCATTTACCCAAATTTCCTGATGACCTTGCATGATACAATCCTTTTCATCTTTATTTTATTATGCATTCCCCTTGGGAACCTTTCCTTCCTCAAATGCGCAAGAACTAGATCACCAACTTCAAATTGAAGTTCTTGCCTGTGTTGATCTGCTCTCCGCTTGTACTCTTGAATTGAACTCTGCAATCATTCATTGATTCAGCTGTGAATCTCCTTCATTCCTTCTGCAAAGTCCTCTGCACTAGCACTCCTGAATTCATTTTGTTATGAATCTTTCAATTCAGAAAATCCTCTTGGTTGCATTCCATATACAATCTGGAATGGACTCTGCCCTGTGCTTCTATTGAGTGAATCATTGTAAGCGAATTTCACTTGTGGTAGAATGTGATCCAATTGAATGTGGTGTTCAGTCAATAGGATTCTTAACAAATCCCCCAAGCTCATGTTCACGACTTCTGTCTGTCCATCCATATGAGGATGATATGATGAACAAAAAGACAAACTTGTCCCCAACTTCTTCCATAAGGTCCTCCAGAAATGTCCCACAAACTTGGTATCTCGATCAGAAATGATACTCTTTGGAAAGTCGTGAAGTCTGACGACTTCCTTGAAAAATAGGTTCGCAATATGAGTTGCATCATTGGTTTTCTGGCATGGTATGAAATGTGCCATTTTTGAAAATCTGTCGACTACCACAAAGATCGAATCACATCCTCTTTGTGTCCTTGGTGGTCCCAATATGAAATCCATGCTCACTGCATCCCACGGCCTATCAGGTACGGGTAATGGTTGGTATAACCCTCTGTTCTGCCTTTTTCTCTTCGTGTGCTAGAAAATTTTGTACCTATCCACAAATTTCTTCACATCTGTCCTCATCCCTATCCAATAATATAAGCCATTCAACTTTGAGAACGTCTTGTCATGACCGAAATGTCCTACCAATCCTCCATCGTGTTTCTCCTTCAACAAATTCTCCCTCATCAAGCACTTTAGAATACATACCTGATTTCCCCTGAACAATAATCCAGCATGGATCATGTATTAAGTCCATTGGCTTCTGTCCTTGAGAATTGGATTCTCATATGCCTCATATGTCTGTTTAAAATCTGGGTCATCCCTGTACATTTCTTTGAGGTTATCAAAACCCAAAGTCTTGACTCTGAATTCCTTCATAAGCAAACATTTCCTACTGAAAGTGTCAACAACTTTGTTAGCAGTTCCGTTCCGGAAATATGCTTAATCACAAAAGTAAAATTTTTCATGTATTGACCCATTTAGCATGTTTTTGGTTCAACTTCTCCTGTCAATTCACGAATTGTAAAGCGTGATTATCGCTGTACAAAACAAACACCTTGGGAACCCAATAGTGTCTCCATTTCTTCAGTGCTTGTATGACTGCATAGAATTCCTTGTCATATGTGGAGTACTTAATATTTGCCTCATTTAGTTTTTCACTGAAATATGCGATCAACCTGTTGTCTTGGCTCAAGACTACTCCAATTGCAAATCCACTCGTGTCACACCTGACCTGAAATGTATTGCTAAAATCTGGCAAAACAAGAATTGGTTGTTCAATGATCTTTTTCTTCAGCAGATTGAAGCTCTTCTCTGCTTCCTTTGTCCAGTGAAAAGATTTATGTCTTTTCTTCACCATATCCATCATTGGTGCGCTAATTCCACTGAAGTTTCGGATGAATTTCCTGTAGAAGCTAGCCAAACCATGGAAGCTTCGAACTTCAAACATGCTCTTCGGCGATGGCCAATTCTTAATCGCCTTTATCTTTTCCGGATACATTTTTAATTCATTTGTAGAGATAACAAAACCCAAATGAATGAGCTATGTCGTCTTAAATGATGATTTCTTTATATTAATTAGCAATTTCTCCTGCTTTAATCTCCTCATTTGTTAAGCCCTAATATTGGCTCATTACCCCTTAATTGGGGCATATTATATTAGTAATGTTATTTTATTTATGTCGGATTTAGGTCATTAGTTGTAATTATACCTCCTAGTCTCCTATATATACCAAGGAGACATTTTCATTTTGAATCATCTTGTACTTGAACATTTAAGTGGGGTAAAAGGAGGTTTCCCCCTCGAAGAGGCTTATTATTTGAAATTATCTTTTTCAAGGCGTTGAGTACTTTTCTTGAAGTTTTTCTATGTTATATTGATGTTTGGTTCTTAACATATGGTATCAGAGCTCAAGGTCTTGGCGTTTCGTTGCTACATCTAAGACACCGTGGAATTTTTGCTATAAATTTTTTTCTACAATGTTTCAGAAGAAACATCTTGGAGGATATTTAGAAGACAGATCAAGGTATGTTGGGTTCAAAATTCATCTCCTGAGGCATTATACTTTCGGATATACAACCTGTACAAGATAGGGTTCTGGAATCATCCTGAAATGAGTCATTGCGGAATTTTCACTATAAAACAATTTCTGTAATGTTTTAGACCCTAAAATCCGGAGGCCATTTACAAAAATTAGTAATGTATCTGTGGTAAAATTTTCAGCTTCTGGGTCATCTTAAATTTGTAGATACACCCTCTGTAAGATAGGGTATCTGACTAGCCCTATTGACTAGTCTCAAGAAGGTGTTCTAGGTAAAACAATCATAACTTCTTTCTAGAGTATCCAAATTGCATGGGACTGGTTGCATTGCATTTTGAACAGTCTGTAGTATTTTTGGTATGAGTTTCATAATCTTATATCAATTATTTTGTGCGGGGCACACTATACAAGTGAGATCTCCTAGAAAGGCCAAAAACTGACAAGTTGTGGGGAAGTTACCGTAAATTCCACTTGGCACATCCAATTTTGATCAGACCTATGGAATTACAGAGAAGAAATATCAGAGAAATACATAAGAGAAAATTTCATACCCAGAAGGGCCAAAAATTGGGAGATACAACAGAATAAATATTGTCTATCAGAACCACCTCAAAATCAAGGTTCAAAAGTGATACTTGGCCAACATGCCACCCAAAAAGGGAACTTATACACCAAATAAGCCTCTAGAAAATCCTACTTGGACTCTTGATTAAGGTGAAGAAATGCATAGGGACATAAGTGAACTACAAAATAAGATGGATTCAATGGAAGCTAAGATGGATTCAATGGAAGTTAAGTTGATGGATTCAATGCAAGCAAAGTTGGATATTAAGATGGATTCAATGGAAGCTAAGTTGGATACTAAGATGCATTCAATGGAAGTTAAGTTGGACACTAATATAGATGGTTTAAAAGGGGAGATCATGGAAGTATTGAAAAATTTCATAACAAATAAGACACCTGAAAGTGAAAATGCATCCCATGAAATTCAAGATGTGGACACAAGGAAGGTGAATCAAGAATGGAGAAACTCCAACTTTGGTTTGAATATCAACCATGTTCCTAAGATTGACATGAGGAAGCTTGATGGCAAGGACCCAATCACATGGATACTTCAGATGGAGCAATTCTTTGATCTCCATAATGTGCCACATACACAAAAGGTATGAATTGCTTCTTTATATTTAGAACCTAATCAATTTGTTTGGTATCGATGGCTTTGTTCTCGCAAATCACTCGTCACTTGGACCATTTTCACGGAAGAAATGATATTACACTATGAGGATACAATGAGCAATACCTTCTTTAGCCAATTGATACATCACAAGCAAAAGGGTTCAGCTACCGAGCACATTGAGAACTTCCAAAGATTGAATATAAAGGTAACTGATATTCCAGATGAGCACTTGATTGATGTATTCATAGGAACTTTAAAGGATAACATTCAACATGAGGTTTGCCTATGGGAACCCAAATCATTGGAGAATGCATTTAAGGTGGCAAGAAATGTTGAAAGTAAAAATACAACTATGGCTACTAGAAGGACCTATCCTAACATCTATAGAGAGAACAATGCTCCTTCTCCTAAAACACCTCAACCTACAAG
>ML787082.1:247356-273137 GCA_009831015.1 Picea engelmannii
TACAATGTAAGGTGGACTAGGTCCACTATATTATTAAATAAGGCCCACTATGGTAGTTAGATATAATAAATGTAAAAGGACTTCTTAGAAGGTTCTACTTCTAGAAGATTCCTCCTTTAGAATGTTCTTAGGTGATAGTAGCATTATATAAAGGGGCTCAAGCAATGTAATGAGACATGAAGAGAAGTATTGTATTGTGGAGCGGTAGCTCAATAGGAGGATGCCCCCTCGAAGAGGCAAGTGAACAGGAGAGGATCCCTTCCATAATAGGATCCATTGTATGGTGTTGCCCTACCCTAAGGGTTTGATAGTAATAAAGGAGATTTTGCATATTGTTCTTGTATATCTGTTGTGGTTATTTTGTATTCAGTCCTTGGTTCTTAACACCCCATTTCCTGAAATGATATGACGGCTCAAATGGACCATGATTAATGGTCCACGTTGATTCTTGATATAAGGGTGGCAGATTCATCCAACTCCTAACCACCTTGCAGCTCCTCTGGATCCTACGGTCCTCACAACTTCGCAAGTTCTCCACAGAGAATTTTGACCACCAGATGCACTCTTCAATGTCTCTTGTCCAAACCACTCGGTGTTCTCCCTCCTAAACTTGGCTTCTATAGATGATTTCGACCTCCATCTCCCTTTGAGAACTTCAAAGGTGTTATCCTTTCTGATCTTTCACTTGCAAACTCCATCTTCCCAAAGGGATCTCTGCTCACACTCCTTGTGGGAAACCTTCAAATAACCCTTTGTTATTTGAGTCTCCAACCCTATGCACTTTTTTCAAAAGTGGTCCTTCAACCTTCCTTATGGATTTATAAAATCCAAGGCTTCAACTGACCTGCACACACCTTGCATGTATTTGTGCGTCACCTGCACTTCAGCTGGTATGAGAACAACGGTATCTCTCCTGAGCTTTCCGATATAAAATTCAGACCCTCGTCAACGCACACCTTGCGGACGTTCACTGCACTCCTTGTAGGAATTCTCAGGAAGAGAAACAATTGAACCTCATTCTTATCCTCTTTCAGACTTCATACACTCAACATGAAATCATACACATAACAAAACATTGAAACAAATGCATACAGAGAAACAAAGAAACTGTAAACATACCATTCAAGAAATGTAAACAGTAAGTATCACGACACCATGAAAATTGAGTCAAAACTTCATATATTAACTCAAGTGCTCCTATACATGGGTTCTTCTCTATAGCTCTCTTCTTTAACTCTTCATCTTATGAATTCTGAATGGTCATCCAAAGTTTTAATGATACAAGGGTGAGGGTGTCTATATTCATTTTCCCTCCTATGCTTCTAAAACTATCTAATCTGACATTCATATCTACCTACTTTACATTAACAGACTTAAATGCCTAATACATATGGCATATGAGAGTAATCTCTCAAGATCTATTCATATCTCCAAGACATAAATGTAAGTACGCCTTTTCCTAGCTATTACATTAATGCTTCAAATCTCAAAATTGAAAATGTTTTCATAAAAACATGCTCCTTTTTCCCATTTGCGCATCCAGTTGTTCATTTGGCTAGGTGCATCCTTTGGCTTTGGCTTTGTATGATGCTCCTGCATCAGATTGGTTGGACATTTCAGTCATGATAAAACATTTTTGCAATTGAATAGTTTATATTATTGGCCAGGGATGAGAACAGATGTCAAGAAGTTTGTCAAAAAATATAGAATTTTCCAGCACGCAAAGGAGAAAATGTAGAATACATGGTTATATCAACCGTTGCTAGTACCAAAGAAGTCGTTGGATGCAGTAAGCATCGATTATGTCTTAGGAATGTCAAGGACACATAGGGGTTTTGATACCATCTTCATGGTGGTCGACATATTTTCAAAAATGGAACATTTCATTCCATGTCAGAAAACCAGTGATGCAACACACATTGCAAATTTGTTTTTCAAAGAAGTTGTTCGACTTCATTGTTTACCCAAGAGTATTGTGTTAGATTGAGATACCAAATTTGTTGGTCATTTCTGGAGGACACTATGGAAAAAGTTGGGGATGAGTTTATATTTTAGCTTATCATATCACCCTCAGACAGATGGACAGACTGAGGTAGTAAATCGAAGCTTGGGAGACTTATTGAGGAGTTTAGTAGTTGAACATCATAGTCAGTGGGATCATATTCTATCACAAGCGAAATTTGCATATAATGAATCACCTAAGCAGAGCACAGGTGACAGGACATAGCTCATTCCAAATAATGTATGGAATGCAACCGAGAGGAGTATCCGAGTTGAGGGACTTAGAGAAGAATGAGTTCAGAAGTGCTGGAGCAGAAGATTTTGTAGCAGAGATGCAGGAGCTCCACAGTAAGATCAAAGAGTAGTTGCAAAATTCTAACTAGGAATACAAGTGTAGAGCATATCAGCACAAAAGAGAGCTTTAGTTCGAAGTGGGAGATTTGTTCTTACCGCACTTGAGGAAAGAAATATTCCCATATGAAAAAGATAGGGTCATGTAAAATCATGAGAAAATTTGAGGCAAATTCTTATGAGATATAATTGCTAGACGATGTGGACATTTTACCCATATTCAACGTAGCAGATCTGTACCCTTACAGAGAAGATGAAGCAAGAGGAGAAAAGACTCAGAAGGAAGTCCATTGGGTCAAACAACTACCTGTAGCTGAAAAGACGCAGATGGAAAAGATCATTGATCAGAGAGTTAGCAAGAAGACCCGAAGGAAGACATATTTTGAATACTTGGTAAAGTGGAAGGGACACCTGATTGAATATGTCAGTTGGGAAAGTGAGGCGGAGATCCAGAAACATGGACATATAGTGCAAGAGCTCATGATTTTTTTAGCCATAGGAGTATGATGCAGGAGCATCACTAGCAAGGGAAGCGTGAGTGGAAGACAACTGGAAATGCACCAACACATATTTTGAAGATGTTTTGAATTTGAAAAGATGAAGCATTAATGTAATATCTAGAAAACATATTTTTCTTTTATGGTTTCAAAATTGTAACGCAGATCTTGAGTGGTTGCACTCATTTGTCGATTGTAGTCATTTAATGTAATAAATGTAAAGTAGTTGTAGGCTTTAATTCGATTAGATAGCTTAGAGCTGTAGGAGGGAAAACCCTATAAAGATCCCCCGTATGTATTGTATTGTATTATTATTCTCATTGGAAAAAAGAGTAGAAGCTTACAACTGTAAGGCATGAGAGAGCAGAGAAGAACAGAGATTGTAGGAGATTGTATGAGCAGATAGTTGTTTCTATAGAAACCATGTACAGATGAAATTGGATTAATATAAGGAATTTTTGATCCAACTTCATGGTGTTTATGAATCCTGTTTACATATATTAAATGGTATGTTTACAATTAAATTTAGTCTCTGTTATGCATTTGTTTCAATGCTATGTGTATGCATGATTTCATGTTGAATGTATGAAATCTGTGAGAGGAAGGAGTATGAGTTTCAATTGTTTCTCTTCCTAAGAATTCTTGCAAGGAGTGCAATGAATGTCTGCAATGAGTGCATTGACAAGACTCTAAGTTTTACCTTGGATAAGCTCAGGAGAGATACGGTTGTTTCTCATACCAATAGAAGTGCAAGGATAGCACAGAGTCGTGCAAGGTGTGTGCAGGCAGGTTGAGGTCTTATACTTTTCCAACCAAGTGAATGGTTGAAGAGATTTTGTCGCAAGGGGTGCCCAGAACTAAGAAGTTCAGATAATCAAATATTATCGAAAGTTCGCAAGGAGTGAAAACATAATCCCTTAGAATCCTTGATATTGCAGCAAGAACCAAGCTCAAGAGGTATAGAGACTTCGAAGAGATTGAAGGGAAGATGAGGGTTGAAGTCACCTCACAGAAATCAAGCTCAGAAGGAGACACCAAGTTATTTGACCAGGAGCATCAAGAACTTGAACGGACGGTTCAAATTCTTAGAGGGAGAACTACCAATTCATCGTAGACCGTTGGATCCAGTGGATCAACAGAGAAGTTAAGGATGAGTTTCTTTCAACACTCACAATCTCAGGAGGAATAATCACCATTAGATTTGGATCAACAAGAGCCATTGATATTGTGGTTTTGAATTTCGACATTTCGGGAATCGAAGTGTGGAGAAGGTCGTGAATTGGAGGTCTCGAGTTACGAAATCCTGATATGTGAAATCCAAACATAACCTAGACCGTCATATTTTAGAAATCTCGGAGTCGTCAATCTGAGGATAAGAAGTTGTGAGTTTGGAATTCTGGAGACAGGACAGGAGCCGCATCACGAATTCATAAGCCGCAAAATATCAACGTGCTCAGAAGTGGACCCCATGGTTAGATTGGAGGTCACATGGTTGAGGCGTAAGGAAGGAGTTAAGGATCCGTAATCCCATTTTGGGGTTTCAGGAGTCGAAGAAGTCAGAGGGACTCACAATAGGAATCACGAAGTTACGAAACCTGAAACACTTTTTCGGGTGAAGGTCACGATCGCATCGGTTGGTCACGTGGAGTGGAGGTTCGTGCCTAGCACATGTTCGCACAGGCGTAACTTCTAAGAAGGACCTGTGGTTATATGTGCGAAGGTTCCGGTGGTAACTAAGAATCCATTTTGGCTCAAGGGAACAAAAAGATCCAAAGACCGGGAGGTCACGCATAACTTGTTGAGGTAGGGGTGTTGCATCATTGTGGGTCCCCCTATTATGGGCTTCAGGGGCGCATGCCCTAAAAATAAATTGGGGGGTTTATTCCCCAACGTTTTGGGTGGTCTTTTTTCTTTGGCGGGGGATTTTTTTCTCATTTGGTGGTTTAGTGGTGCATGTTATTTCAGCCCATGGTTTTATAATTTCGATTAAGGAATTAGGGTTTTAATATAATATAGGCCAATGGATTGGGATCCTTTTGGATGTCACAATATCATATATATTGTATTTTAAACAATGAAGGTTGATGATGATTATAATTAGAGGTGTGGCTCTAAAACAGGTTGTTGGTTTTCCTAAATGGCTTTCTAGGTTAAATCTTTGTGTATATGTGTGATTGCAATTGTTTTATTTTGTGTTAAGAATATGTGCGTGTGTTGCATCAATGTAAAAGGTTTTAAACTTACATCTGGTATCAAAGAAGTTATTGTCTTCAAGGGGATACCTTTTTGGATAGTGTTTTAGATCGGGTCTATGATAAACCTTATCAAATTGGGAGCTCTATGGTATAAATTATTATGGTGAAAAGAAAGGGAGAGTAGTTAAAAAATAGAGATAAAAAAATTTAATGGGAAAAGTTTTGATCCATGGAAAATCAAGATCAAAGATATTGGTAGAAAAATATCAATGGGTTTTTGTAGATCCACGTACTGCACCTATGGAAATTTCAACAAATACTGGAAAAAGTTGGATTGGAATTCAAAGATGGTTTAAAGAGAAATGGTGTTGCTAAGGGGAGTTCAGATTGGAACTTTGTATAATATGTTGGGAAGAAATATTAATGACGGGTGAAATAGTTCCATTGTTTCCAATATTGTATATGAAGAAGGAAAAAATCCTCCAGTGTTTGGACAAAATACTATGTCGTTGCATCAAAGACTAGGGAATATTAGAGAGAATGGAATTTGAGTACTACATGGTAAATATATGGTTGAATATTTGTCGAATTTCTCTATGGATATTTATTTCCATGAACATTTATTGTATGGAAAGAATAGTTAGGAAAGGTTCTCCTATGGCGTTATGAGGGTAGGGGTAATTTTACAGTTGGTGCACAGTGATGTGTTTTCACGTGTGATGATTCCATCACTGTATAAATATGTGTAGTATGTCTCATTTGTAGATAAATTATCGAGGAATACATGTATTTATTTCCTTAAGAAGAAATTTTAATTATTTCACAAATTTTAAGAGTTTAAGGCTCTTGTGGAAAATAAAAAAGAGAAAAAAATTAAGGTGTTGAGGATGGATAATGGTGGGGAATTATATGAGAATGAATTCGAGGAATTATGTAAGAAATGTCACATAGAAATGCAGAAGAATACTCCATACACACCTTAGCATAATATATTTACAGAAATGATGAACATGATATCAATGGAAAGAGCATGCTATGTGGTGTCGGTTTGCGATAGTAATTTTGGGCAGAGGTAGTCGAAACTGCATGTTACTTGATAAATCGATCACCCTCATCATTGTTGGATGAAATGACTCCGTACAAGGTATTGAATGGTAAGAAACCATTCAATACACTTGATAGGGAATATAGTGATGTCATGATGATGTCAGCATGTTGATGTGGCGGCATGAGAAGTTTCCATGTGTGACTCAGTTTTGGTGTTTTTCGACACCTAGTTGGACCAGTAAATTTTTTCCATGTGGCAGTTGTACGATGATGTGGAAGAAAAGTGGAAGGTGATTAAATGATGAGTTGGTAGCTGATACAAGCAGGGTCACTGTACAACAGGTTGATTAACCAAATATTTCCACGTGGCATTATTTGATTGGCTAATATTGGCTAAGGGGCATCAAAATGGTTGGATTCGAAGGGAATCAAGCCCCCGATATGCATGGGAATATTCCAATGACCTAAATATATGCTCCGACCATTGTTCCAACCAAACTATTTATTAAAACAAACGAGAATATTTATATTAAATTTAAATAACTATCCAGGAAATATAGTGGAGTGAGCAAGGTTCGACCCCTGGCCTACAGTATATTAAACTAGTGCATAGACATTGTACGGGCATGTAATTGCATGTATAAGTATGATATAAATTTTGAGGAGGGAATTTTGACAAGTAAAAGAGTTGTACCATTTTGTCGAAGTGCATGCCAAGGAGGGTCTTTGGGCACTATGTCCAAATATGGGCAAGTTTATACTCATTTTTCTCAGTTTTCCAAGAGGAGTATGATGGTGATGTCGATTTTGTGCTAAAGTACTATGTATGGAAATTTAAGTACATTTTTGTCTTATATGAGAGCCATAGTCGCATTTAATGTGTAAGAGGGGGTATTTCAACACCTATTCAGAACAAAGTTGAGTTTATACTCATTTTTCTCATAATTTCAAGAGGAATTTAGTGGTGACCTTTGTTTATGGGATTGAGCAACATAGTTGAAGGGTATCCTCAAATTGTTAGATGTCAATGTGTCTTTAAAGACTAATTAACATATAAGTATTTTCATATCAATTTGGTACCAGAGCTCTAATCAAGTTGGTATCAAAGATGGTTTGACAAGTGCTTGCAACTGAATGCTTGCGTGGCCAAAACTCAAGCTAGGTGAAGGCACACTTAAAGAATCCCTGTTTCATAGCACAAATCTCTTTGTTGCAAAGGGTCACCATGATAAAAGTTGTAATCAAATAAGGATTCAAAAATACGTAAATCGATATATTCCGAAGGAGAACTCTAAATTGAGAATGCAACTACAATATTTCGAGGATGAGAAGCAATAGATTCAACTCTGGTTGGTATGCCATGATGAATTTCTCAGAGGAATTATTCAAGAATTTGAAATTGAGTTGCAGGATAAATACAAGATGTTGACATAATTCCATAAAGTTGAGCAAGTGGAGAAGGAAAAGGATACAATGCAAAAGAAGCCATCTTCTACAAAATTTTACAAATGGTAACCGATGTATGCCATGAAAATGATCCATCATGTTATTTTTCTTCCCATCAAGACGAAAATGCTTCTTTGAATGAATTTAAGGGACATCCTTATGGTATTGTATTTAAGCTACTAACAAAGATGCGATTTGATGGAAAGGGTCTTGGCATCAATGGAAAAATAATGAATAATCCCATACAAGTAGATGGAAGACCTCATTATGATGGATTGGGATATGACAAAGAAGGAGATGGAGAATGTTCAAATACAACTGAAGTAAGGGAAGCTTCAAATGAAGAGATTCATATACTTCATAAGTTGTTAGTTCTACCAAAAAAAAAACTTCTAGCCACGGGAAATATATCAAATGTGAAGCATCTCCAAGAAGAGGTGAGCATTCCAAGGAAGGCATAAATACATTTCCAATTCTGAGACTAGCATAATGGGCAGTCCTAAAAGGTTTGATAACCATCCCAATGTTTTCCTTAATCATTGAAAGAATGGTCCAGTAACACGAAACTTATGGTCTATGTGTCCATGTGTTTTTTGTGGATTTAATAACCATTGTATGGAGAAATGTTGAAAGAGAAAATCCTTGCAAGAGAAGTCATCCAAGAAGTATGTAAGAAGAAAATGTCATTTCCGAAAGAAGAATAGGGAGAATGACACAAAAATATTGCGGTTGTAGGACATGAACAAGAAATTTTGCAATCTTTGTGGTAAGAGTGGTCATTGGATTGAAAAGTGTTGGACACTTCATCCACAACTTTTTCCAAAACAGAACTAGAAAGATGTGAAAGAACTTACAAGGAGAAAGTAGCAGCCTCAGCTAAAATTGATAATATTGCTGAGAAATTCGAGAAGGAATTATTTTTAATGGATTGTCTTAGTAATATAGTGTATGAAGACATTGAAGTATGGTTTGTGGGAAATGGCTCATCTCACCACATGACAAGAATGAGGTAAATATTCCTTACCTTCTCATAAATAGACTCAAAATTCTATGCATGATCTCAGACTAATACGAGACATGAAGTAAGAGGAGTTGGATATGTGAGATTCCAGCTCGAGTCAGGAAGATTTCTGGGAATAGAATAGATGTTGTTTGTTCCATAATTGAAAGTGAATTTTCTCTTTGTATCAGCTTTCGAATATGAGGGATATGGAGTTGCATTCAAGGATGGAAAATTACTCGTATATTGAGAGAAAACTACTCAGGAAACAATAGTGATGCTTGGTGTCAGAAATGAGAGATTATATAGGTTACTTGGACGACCTATAATTAGGTATAGTGGTTTCTTAGATTCAATGTCAGAGACAGATTCAAGGTAGAGTCAGAGGCAGTTTCAGAGACAGGTAGTTGTAAGACTTCTTAAAGTACCGTCAGAAGAAGGATTCCATAAAGAATCCCCCCTATCCTTCCCAAGATAGGTATCTGAGAAGATTCCATTTTGGAAGCAGCCTAAGATGTAACATTGATGTTAGTAATTGTAAATAGAAAAGTTAGCATGCATATGTAATCGTTCTAAGTTTTCTTTCCAATGTTGTAATAGAGGGCTTTCATAGCCACTCTTGGATAATTTCGAGAGTGAGAGGGGTTTTCTAGGGATTTCTAATCCTTGTTTGGCAGCGTTGAAGACTACTATAATGTTGTCTTATTATCAATTGATGAATTGCATGTGGGTCGAATTTCTTAAGTAATGTCATTCTTTTCCTAAAGTACAAAGGTCGTGTAGATCGAGAGTGAGAAGAGTATCGTAGTTATGCAATATCTTCCTAGAGGTGGTAAATAAATAGTATTCTTTGTATGAAGTAAGGAGGTAGAATACTTATTAAACAAATGAAATAAGTACAATGTATGCTTTATGCTAAGTAGATATCAAATATGTTATTTAAATTCCATGTTCATGTAAGATGTATGCCTTGTAAAGAAGCAAGGCAAGGAATACAGATGTTCGTAGAAACATGTTTGGGTTTTGATTTCAGGAAAGCGAGTCAAGGAAATGAAAAATAAGTTCAGTGAAAGGCTCCAATCGATACATCAAGAAGTAAACAAATAGTGAATCCAAGATGACTCATGGAATTACCAACACCAGAATGATCAAGTCCAAGATGGAGACCAAATCTGTATCTAAAATGAAGATCCAAGATGAAGTTCCAAGATGGAGATCTAATATGGAAGTTCAATATGGAGATTCAATATGGATGATCAAAATCAAGATTCAAGATGGAGTTCCAAGATGAAGACCCAAGATGAAGTTCCAAGATGGGGATCCAAGATGGAAGTTCAAGATGGAGATTCAAGAGGGAGTTCTGAGACATAGATCAGATCCAAGATGGAGTTCTAAGATATAGATCCAAGATGGAGTTCCAACAAGGATATCTAAGATGGAAGTTCAATATGGAGATTCAAGATGGATTTCCAAGACAGGGATTAGATCCAAGATGGAGATTAAATATGGGATTCCAAGATGGAGA
This sequence comes from Picea engelmannii, assembly GCA_009831015.1. Lineage (NCBI taxonomy): Eukaryota > Viridiplantae > Streptophyta > Pinopsida > Pinales > Pinaceae > Picea > Picea engelmannii. The sequence goes on from ML787082.1 coordinate 257,419, forward strand.
TCCAAGATAGTGATAATACGATGGAAATCCAAGATGGAGATCCAAGATAGTGATAATACGATGGAAGTCCAAGATGGAGATTGCAGATGGAGATCGGTTTCAGGATGAAGATCAAATGAAGTGCATTTCAGTAAAGTGGAAGAGTGAGGAAGCTTTATCATTAGTAAGTTTCTTAAAAATACATACTTTTGGAGGTCCAAAAGTTCTTCAGTGGGGAGGTTTGATCCAAGAGGATCTAGAACACTCAAAAAATAATATTCTCAAATGCTAATGAAAATGATTTCAATGTGTAGAGTTTGACGAGAGATTTCCAATAACACATAAATCACCTCAAACAAACATCGTATCAAGAATATAGTGGAGTGGGTAGGGTTCGCCCCCCGACCTCCATTATAATAAACCAACACATATCCATTGTACAAGCATGAAATTACATGCGGAAGTCTTGCACAAATCGTGAGGTGAGAATTTGGACAAGTACAGTAATTGCACCATTGTCTCGAAGTGTGTGCCAAGGAGGGTCTTTGGGAACTATGTCCAAATATGGACAAGTTTATACTCATTTTTCTTAGTTTTCCCCGCGGAGTATGATGGCGATGTCGGTTCTGTGCTAAAGTATAGTGTATAGAAATTTATGTACACTTTTTCCTTGTATGAGAGTCGTAGTCTCGTTTAGTGTGCAAAAGAGGGTCTTTGGGCACATGTTTAGAACATTGTCGAGTTTACACTCATTTTTTTCATAATTTTGAGAGGAATTCAACATTGACCTCTGTTTCTAAGATTGAGTAGAAAAATTAAAAGGTATCTTCAAATTGCTAGATGTTGATGTGTATTTAAAGAGTAATTAACATCTAAGAATTTTCAGATTAAAACCTGGTCTGATCGGTTGGTCAGCACTACATTGATAATACCTTCTTTGAAGATTTCACGGATGGGAAAGCCAGGGGCCCCCTTATCATCCATCCTATCCATCTTATGAAATATATAACTGCATATGCTGGATAAGTCGTATCTGGCCCTGACACAGAATTGGAATCTGGACAGGATAGACGAGAGAATTAGTATCTTTTACCCAAACCGGTGGCTTACTTTTTCTCAGTAATGGGGAACAGGACCAGAACATGCCACTGAAAAACTCAGGGAAACCACACAATCCACTCTAATGAACACCAAGGAAATATATAAAATATTTAAATATCCAAGGCCAATCCTGAAGCTCACAAGAATGCACAGTACAATTTGGATCTTGTGGTCATGAAGCATGTCCTTGCATATCCAAATTGTACCTCAAAAGCAGAACCATATACAGTGAAACAAAGGCTTTGGAAACCCAACCCGACAAGTAAAGCCACAATAATGCAGAAAGATTTGTTCAAGAAAGAGTGTGCGTTGTCTACTCGTCCTTGAACCCAATAACGCACCCACATTTATGAACTTCCATTGCCTCGGCCCAATAACCCACCCGCATTTATGAATAGTCGTTGCCTAGAGACATCCGCATTTATGAACCAACACCTCGACAATAAGAAATCCATTTTATAGGGAATACGATCATCCAAAAATGTTTTAAAAAAATTAAAAGAAATAGAAAAACTCCATTTGGAATGTCAAACCTTAACAAACCCTCACAAATCTTTAGTCAACTACTAGATTAATAGGAAGTCAACAGCCTATGGATCACTATAGTCCGTCCGGCAGGACTAATAAGATTGAATTTATGCAAGAACAAGTGAAGTACACTCACACTAACTTCATTTTAATACCTTCTCTAATTCCACTCCTCCAAACATTAATTATCCATGTAAGTTGGGCTGCCAAATCTTAATATCTGATCAAATATCTCATTTTAATTCATAACGCTAGTCATCGTGCATCAACATTTCGATAGACGATATATATGCTGTGTCCAGGTTTAAAAATCCAAAATATTAATAATGAGATATAATAATCTATTTTTAAGGTCACAGTCAAGTCAGCACACTAAATTGGTGTATGAGATCCTCTTGTTTGTGGGATAAGGGATTCCCCTCCATCCAACGATTTGATTGGTAAAGTCTACGAAGGTATACATAATCTATCCCCCTCTGGATTTGAACATGAGGAAACACATGTTCTTAACCATTAGGTCCACTGAGGCTGTATTACTCTTTATATTAAGATTAAATTTACACCAAGCACAAAAGTTACGGTGTGGACTTTAACATTCCATATTGTTTTCTCCCTGACAGATAGATTGTGGTCGTTCATCTTCATCCACCGTGGAGACCTCTCGAGACACACCAGTTAAATAAATGACTATCAGTTAAGTTCTACGTAGTATAAACGTTTGACTTTTTGGTATTTAACAGATTTATTTTTGGATAATTTTGTCCAAAATCTAACAAAAAATTGTTGGAATTTCATATTTTATTGATTAAATCTATATAATTAAAATACTTTGAGGATTTTTCAAGATATTGAATGCATTTATACATTTAAAAATACAATTTAAACAACAGAAAGTAATGATTTGAACAAAATTTGTTTTAGAAAATTTTTGTAAAAAAATTCAAAAAATTAATGTTTAAATAACTCAATTAAATTTAATTATAAACTCATTCAAAACCTAGACTAAGTGTTGGTGACCAGTGAAACATCATCTACCTGTTAACCAATTACAGAATAACAGAATAGATAAATTACGTAAAATAAAGATTTAATGCAACTGAATATGTACTTGATAGGTAGCGAATTTAGGTTTTTTTAATTATTTATTTTAATTTTTTTTTTTTTTGAATATCACATCTAGGAACAGATTTTATCAAATGAAGCTCTGGCCAATCACCACAAATTTCAAAAAATAATTTAATTAAAAAAATCAGTTATATAAAAAAAATTACAAAAACTTTGGGAATTGTTTTTAATTACAATGGGGGTCAAATCTTGTTTTAATTCTAACCGATCTTAATAGTCCGTCCAATGGCAGGGACTAATAATACAATTTTGTTTGTTTTTTTTAAATAGTTATATCAAATCAAAATATGAACACTTCACTTAGTTTTAAATATCAAATACAAATGGTTTTAAAGATTTAAGGAAGTCACTGTTTTCAGATTTAAGAAAGTGTTTGTAAATGTATGAGTTTCCATTTTATTTTAAAATTGGATTTACATTTAAGAAAATTATAAGTAAACTAGCACATCAACATAATTGTAGTTGATGAACTTTTATAAACCTTTTTCATTTATAAATCTTAATTAGAGTTTATGTTAGAATTAAGGCTTGTAAATTAAATGTCTATTGGAATTGATCAATCATAGTTATGTGATTGTATTATAACTTTACTAGTTAACCATTATTGGAATTGATCAACCATAATTATGTGGTTGTGTTGTGCCTATGCTAGTTAACCATTGTAGGATTATAGACCAAATCTTATCTCCTGTACTTACACTTTCATGTTGAGTAAAGACTTTGTTAACCTCAATCTTATATCAATATTTGGCTTCCTAAGCTATAATATTAAAAACCATTAATATATTAAAAAAACAATATTAAATAATTAAATAAATAAGGCAATAAAGTATTTAATATTTTAAAACATTTTTACTGCCACTTTTAATAATGTTTACTTTATTACTTTCCTATCTTTCATCAAATCTATTGAATTGCATATTCTGTTAAAAGTAAATTCAACAATTTATTGAATTTGCATATTGAATTTGTATATTTTGATAAAAGTGAATTTAACAATTTATTGAATTTGCATATTTTTGATAAAAGTGAATTTAACAATTTATTGAATTTGCATATTTTGATAAAAGTACATTCAAGTGTTTATTTACAATCTTATATTAAGTTTGTGTTATTTTATTTAAATACAGCAATGTAAGATATTTATATTTCCAAAGCTTAAGGTTTAAGTTTGCCATCTACCCAGTAACAAGATGTAAGTACATCCCTTAAGTCAAGGCCAAAACATTCTTTGAAAAAATCTATCCAGTAACAGAATGTACGTACATCCCTTAAAAATCCATCCAGTAACAGAATGTACATCCCTTAAGCCAAGATAAAAACATTCTTTGAAAAAATCCATGACAAAATCATGAGTAAACTGTAATTTAAGAAGCATGACGGGATGAAAGAAAGTATAGAAAGGGGAATACTAAAAAAAACCCTCTCATTCCCAAGACAGGATCAGAGGAAACCAACACTATGTTGTTTTTTTTGTATGGGAAGGAAAAAGTGAATCCATCCACTTATACAACAAATTTTAGAATAGAGATCTATTTCTTTTTTCTTAGAATAAAGGGTTACCGAAATGGAAAGCAATGACTACACTGTTTTGAATAAAACCTACTGTAAAAATAATGACAACCTTAACCCTAAAGTTAAAACAGTGAAAGAAAACAACTGACAAAACACTGGCAACCCTAACCCTATTCCTAATAGCTGAAAAAACAATGACAACCCTAACCCTATTCCTAATAGCTGAAAAAACAATGACAACCCTAACCCTACTCCTAATGCCAAAACTTATAACAAACCTTAATAGCTGGAAAAACAATGACAACCCTAACCCTACTCCTAACGCCAAAACTTATAACAAACCTTCTTGGATTGGCTCCTCCACTTTCACCTTCGAGCAGGAAGACGTCTAATTCCACTTGTTCGTGGCGGATAGGCTCTGAGAAAACCTTGAATGCTTCATATATAATCTTGTAGTGGAAACTATGAGGAGGCCGCGGCTTAATGGGAACCAGCGCGATTAAAGCCAACTTGGGAATAAAAATGAACATAGACTAAGAAAAATATTTATATATGATAATAGAACAACTCATTTTAAAACCGAACGCTCTGATGGTTTGCCTCCCATGGTTCCGCTCTGATGGTTTGCCTCCCTTGGTTCGCGAAGAGGAATATAGGGTGTTCACAATCCCAAATAAAATTTTAAAGCAAAGGAAGGGATTTCTGGTTGCCCCAACTATTTATGCGGGAAAGATCCAAGATCTATATAATTCCATAGGCACAATAGGGGTTTTGGTTGCCCCAAGTATTTATGCGGGAGGGATCAAAGATCTATACAATTCCATAGACATAATACAGGGGAAAACGAAACTCCTAATATGCACTGTTAAAACAACGAGTAATTACTAAGCGGATTAAGGTCAAGTATATTTGATAGTAAAATACCAGATCAAATAAAATGAAACTGCTTGTAAAACCAACAAATAGATAAACAACAACGAGTAATTTACTAAGCGGAAGCGGATTAAGGTCAAGTATATTTGATAATAAAAAACCAAACCAAATAAAATGAAACCGCATGCACAACCAGCAAATAGGAAAACACGAAGGTGAGAGCATGCACATTCAACAAGTAGAAAAATGACATGCACAACTAGCAAGAAGGAGCTACAGTCCCATGGATCCGCAGGCATGGCTGGTAAGGAAGGTAGAGCAAAGAAGTGGAGTTGAAGGTGTGTTGTAATTGATACAGTCTTGTTAATCATTTGACATGATGCAATTTATTTGCAGTTTGCATTTTTGTCGGTTAATATTCAGATATAGATTGTCTGACTAAATAATGCATGCAAAATGTATGAGTAGTTTTTTAAAATAAATTGTTATAAAGATCAAGGTTAATCATAGTTGAACTCAACCTTTTTGTGCAATTATCTGAATAATAATTACTTCTTCTTTCTATGATATTGTAATTTAATCATTTAGTGTTAGTATATTGTTATGTTATTCAATTGAATGACTATCTAGTCCATAGATAGGGCTCCATGGATCCTTCATTTGGTATCAGGTTGTTGTTTTAGGGTAATCATGTCAAACTCTAATTTATTGTCCATTCCAGAATTTAATGGAAGTGATTATGATTATTGGTGCATCAAGATGATGACCTTTTTGATAGGGAAAGATCTATGGGAGATTGTAGAAACGGGTTATGCAGAACCAGAAGATTGGACCACTCTTAATGCGAAGATTGGACCACTCTTAATGCGAATGATAGAGTAGCTAAGAAAGAATCTAGAAAGAAGAATGCTCAAGCTTTATTTCATATTCAAATTGTTCTTGATAAAAGCTTGTTTTCAAGAATTGCAGGTGCAAAGACAGCAACGGATGCTTGGAATACTCTACAAGAAGCTTACTAAGGCAGTGATCAAGTCAAAGTTGTCAAGCTACAGACATTGAAAACAGAATTTGAGAGTTTGAAGATGCAAGAAGCTAAAAGTGTAAGTGATTATTGTGTGAGAGTAAAAGATGTAGTCAATAAAATGACTACTCTAACACCAAGGCGAAATTGTGGAAAAAAAGGTATTGATTAAAAAGGTGTCGAGGTCTCTAACACCAAGGCGGAACCATGTTGCCATAATCATTGAAGAAAGAAAAGATTTGTCTACTCTTCAGTTTGATCACCTATTTAGGTCTCTTATGTCTCATGAAGAAATATTGATAGATTCACTTGAGAAAGTGGCAAGAAATATTTTTCTTCAAAATTCCAAATTACAAAGAATGAAGTTGCCCACACTAGCAACAAAAGAAACCAAAGCCAAGCTAGAGGTCAAAATTAGAATTATCTAAGATGAAGAGGTGGTTCAAGAGGAAGAGGCAAAGACATATTTGATAAAAGAAATATTCAGTGTTATTATTGTAAAATGTATGGTCACTTTGAAAGGGATTGTAGATTCAAAGAAGGTAATAATAACAAAGGTGTTAATTATGCTCAAGAAGGTGATGAAGCCTCTCGAAACAATTTATTTTTATCTTATGACAAAGCTGAAAATGGCACTAAAGATATTTGGTATTTAGATTCAGGGTGTTCTAACCACATGTCAGGAAATAGGAAGCTATTTTCTACAATGGATGAGAGTTTCAAATCCAAGATCAAGCTGGGTGATGACAAAGCATTGGAGTTTTCTGCAAAAAAAGTTATGGAAGTCCATACTAAAGAAGGTATGAAAAGTGTTAAAGACATTTATTACACTCCACAATTAAAGAATAATTTATTGAGTGTTGGCAAATTGTGTGAGAAAAACTATAAGGTGGTGTTTGAAAATGAAAAATGTATAATTTATGATAAGAATAAAGGAAATAGGGTGGTTACAGTTGTGCCTATGTCAAAGAATAGGATGTTCCCATTGATGTTTAGAGAACATAACAACCATCTTGCCAATATGGTATATGAAGAAAAATGTTGGTTGTAGCATCTCAGGTATGGACATTTGAATTTTCATAGTCTGAAGCTTATAACATCAAAAGAATTAGTTTATGGTTTGCCTAAGGTTCAAGAATAGAAGAATATTTTTTAAGGATGTGCTAAAGGAAAACATGCAAGAGAGAAATTTTCAAAAGGAAATGCATGGAGGGTCCATTATCCACTTCAGTTAGTTCACTCATACATTTGTGGTCCTATGCAGACAAAGAGTTTGGGTAAGTCATCATATTTTATTACTTTTATTGATGATTACTCACTAAAGTGTTGGGTTTATTTTTTGAAGACTAAGGATGGAGTCTTTGATATATTCAAGAGGTTTAAAGCTCTTGTGAAAAATGAAAGAGGTTGAAAAATCAAGTGCTTAAGGATTGATTTCAGAATTATTGTGATATGAATGGCATCAAAAAACAACTCACCATTGCTTACACACCTCAACAAAATGAAGTAGCCGAGAGGAAAAATAGTACAGTGGTGGAAATGGCAATTCTTTTTGGGGTGATGCAGTTGTTACATCTTTATATATTCTCAATAGATGTCCCACAAGTGCACTTGATATGATGACTCCATATGAAGCCTGGTATGAAAAAAAGCCTAATGTTAATCATTTCAGAGTCTTTCGTTGTGTATCCTATGTCCATGTAGTTGATCAAAATAGACAAAAGTTAGATCCAAAGAGTGAGTCATGCATTTTTGTTGGATATAGTGAACAAAGTAAGGCTTATAGGTTGTATAATCCCCTCACTAATAACATTGTTGTGTCAAGAGATGTAATTTTTTATGAAGGGGGAGTTTATGGTCATCAAAAATGCCATGATGATATGTCTAAATCTTTTTTGGATAGGGATATTATTTATGGTATTGATAATGAGTATCCCACTAATATTTCAGTTCCAAGTGATACAGATCCACCAAATAGCCCCTCATCTAATTCTTCAGTTCCAAGTGCAAGCCCAATATCAAATTCAAGTTTTGGAAGGAAGGTAAGAAGATTAAGTGACATTTATCAAATGAATAAAATTCCAGCACATGAAGAAAATCCAATAGGTGAGACAGTAAATTTTTCTTTACTTTCCAAGGTTGATTTTGAACCATCATGTTTTGAATATGCATGTACTAATGAGGTTTCAGTGCAAGCAATGCAAGAAGAAATAGATTCTATTAATAGGAATGATACTTGGGAGCTTACAAAACTTCCACATGACAAGAAAAAGATTGGTACTAAATGGGTCTACAAGACTAAGTACAATAGTGATGGGAGTGTTGAAAGACACAAGGAAAGACTAGTTGCTAACGACTTCACATAGAGTTATGAAATTGATTATGAAGAAACATTTGCACCATTAGCAAGACAAGAGACTGTTAGAATGATGATTTCATTATCAGCTCAGAAGAAATGGAGCATTCATCACATGGATGTGAATAATTCCTTTTTGAATGGGTACTTAGAAGAAGAAGTGTTTTTGAAACAACCACAAGATTTTGAAGTGCAAGGAAAAGATCATCAAGTATACAAGTTGAAGAAGGCTTTGTATGACCTCAAGCAAACACCAAGAACATGGTATGCTAGGATTGATGGATATTTTCAGGAGAGTGGCTTCAATACAAGTAAAAGTGAACCTACACTTTACTACAAACAAGAAGGTAATGATAGTATTATTGTAAGTCTATATGTTGATGACTTATTATATATTGTTAGTAGTGTTAGAGATTATTTTTGTCATTTGGCACAGAAGCACTCAGGGCTGTAGATTGCACACGAAATGCTCAAGCGCAGCACGGGAGAATCCCTGTTTTTCCAAGTAGCAGGTCAAGCGAGCGGGAAAAACGTCGTCGGCAACATCCAAGGTCTATTTTTCGAAGCAGATCGACGATCGGTGGGTAATCGCAGTCAGCCGAGTCACGTCAAGTATAACGCAAAAGTTTTCAAAGAGATGAACGGTTAGAAGTCTCCGTGGAGAACTCGCGAAGTAACGAGGGCCGTTGATCGTGATCAGTTGATGCGTGGGTCCATTTCTTGAACTCGGGGTTCGTGATTTCGGAGGGTAGACCATATCCTTTGGTTCCACGAGATCGCGAATCACGAGAATTGTGGAAAGGAAAAGATCCATCGCCTCTCGGGATTTCACGGAGGGAGAGTGCCAAGGTTCGACGCTCCAACTCGCGAGGTCGCGAGTAGAAAGAGGTGCTAGCACTTAATCCTTAGTTGACGGTTACGTGTGGAGGGCACCGACAGTAAAAATAGCTACACAGTATTACCGAGAAAATATCAGCCATCCATTTGAAGTAGACACCTAGCGCGCGATTAAGCTCCCCGCCTTTTCACCCATCGGGGTTTTAAATAACAAATAACAGCTCCATCATATCCCAATACGCGAAGTAGCGAGAGAATTCAGGACCTGGGGCCCACAACAACGTCGGGTGAAGTTAGGACCGTCAGGTTTGAAGGGTGCTCAATTGAGCCATCTCGACGTTTCACCCATCGCAACTTCGAAACACAAGAAGCAACTCCATCTTTTCCCGATGCATGAGATGACGAGAGCGTTCAGGACCTGGGGCCCACAACATTGTTGGGAGAATTCGGAACCATCAGATCCAGAGGGCACATCGCGCCAGATTAAAGCCATCTCGGCATTTCGCTCATCGTGATTTCAAGAAGCAAGGATTAACTCCTTCCGTTCGCAAACGCCGAAAGCACTTTGGGGATAAGCGCGCGGTCACATCCCATGGTCACTTGTGAAGGAAAAAGCTATTCAGGAAGGGCCGAAGACGCCATGCATGATTCACAGAAGGAATTGCCGCGACCTCCAAGTGCCATTTGATCCGACCTTCGTCCTGATTTTCACTTGGAGTAAATGAAGGCGAGAAAGGGTTGTTGAAGCCTCCCATCATTCATTAAATGCGAAGAATGTAGGGCCTGGAAAGAAGACTGCTCGAGAGATTCATGTCTACTCATTTCTTTTCAGAGAAGCCATGCTGAGTTCCCAGCCAGTTGGAGGAGGCCTGCACACGCTAGCTCAGCATTTACTGGCCCAGCTACTCTTCCCCTGCAGAGTCCATGCGAAGTTAAGGAGACGTCTGACGAAGGACTTCCACCCAAAGATTGATTGAAGAGACGCTATGCCTTAGAGGGAGAGCGCGCCTCTATTGGGAAAATCCGCCCAAGTATATGTACTCAGTTTTGGTATTTTGAAGGTATCGATGGTAGAGCAGAGCTCCCTACTGTAATGTTTTGGAAGCTATCCTAGCTTTCAGTTTATGCATCTGTATATGATATTTCTTGTTTTATGACAGACAGTTCTTCTTACTCCGTCTAGTTTTCATCTTATGCTAAGAGAGTTCGTGAACGACTGACTCGTGCAAATTATTGTAGTTCTGCTATGATAAATGATTTATTGTTGCATTATTACAGTCTCTGGCTGTGTGTTTGAATGTAAGATGATATTGCATTTGGACATCTTCTTCCTCATCCTATTAGAAACCCGATGTTAATAACAGACCTCTGCTTTTCTCTTATATAAGCCTTCCACCTGTTCACCCTTTACTACATCTCACTGTCTAAATTTTACGCAAGACCTCACTTGCTCATGCATACCTAGCCTAGTTTCAGAGTTGGAACGCTATTGTTTTGAGTTTCCCACCATTCGATCACCCATATATGAACAACCGTGACATAAAACTGATGGGTGTCGGGCTCTGCTCCTGATAGCAAGCCGGGAGTGACTTCCGACGCCAACATTTCTGGCGCCGTTGTCGGGGACGAAGTTGTAGATTTTCCCTGGGCACAACAACATTGAGCCTTTGATTATGAAGGTGCATCAGACATCAGAGCCCTTAATTATTTCTATTGTGCACCTGGCGACTCCACTGTGGTGACTCCATTGTTTCCACATCATTGTTTCAGCTGTGACTACTGTTAGCACACCTAAAAGCTGACCCTAAAGAGATTTCTCGAGAAGGTTTCAACAACTTATTTCTCAGTCTGAGAAGCTTCCTGGGGTAACGACAACGTTAATATCTGGCCTTTGATGGTGAACAAGGACCAGACACACTTGAAGCTACGCATCTTTCACCCAGCAAATCCGTGATTCGAGGATCGATTGGCGACTCCACTGGTTCGATATGGAGAAAATTCTGGCTCAAAGGTTTTCTTTCTGTGACTTCTCTCAGATACTCGGTTTTCCTAATGCACTTCCTGATAGAGACCAATGGGAAGATTTCCTCCCTGAATTTCATGCATCAGATTGGGAAGAACCAGCAGAGCATTTAATGGACTTCCATGAGGCTATCCACCGACACAATATCACGCACGAGGATGTCCAGATTAAGCTCTTCAGGTATTCATTGAAGGGAGCTACTCTTGAATAGTGTTGGTCTCTTCCCACCGCAAGCATCTGCTCTTTATCAGACAGGTTTCAATTCATTTTGTAAAGACTACTATCCAACTGTTCACTTGTTTGAAAACTGTTGTGAAGAGTTTTCTTCGCTTCATGAAGCCTTTGTTGGCCCTGTATACCATGTCCATGATAAAGCCTTTATTGTGGAGGAAAGCATTTGCCTTGAAAAAATAGAGGTGTTGAATGATATTAATTGTGTTAGCATCTCACATCATATCAGATGCCTATGTTCTTTTAGATGTTCATAACAATCAACATGCCTCTGGTGGAAGTTGTGAGCTTATAGAGAAAATGTGGTCTGTGGTAGATGACTCACTTGGATATCGGGTTGAAGCAGATGTTCCTAGCAGCTCTGCTCATGATGGCGAAGACCCTCTCCTTTTAAAAAAGGGGTTAGTTGTGAAAGAGGTTTCTTCTCTTTTCCCCCAAGGAGTTTCTCACGATATATTTTTACCTAGGAAGAAGATTATGTATGAGCAACCAGAAGCAACGGGTCCCACTGTCCCTGAAATGAATATTTTTTACGGGATCACCATTCTGGAGGACGATCATAAAGATAAGGGTCAACCCCTTTTTGATGAATATTATAGTGATGATGAGAAGAAAGCTTGTACTACATTTGATCACTATAAATATACTGAAGAGACAGTCAGTGAGCATCCACCACCTATGATCAGCGGGCCTACTTCAGTTATTCACCCGCATGTGGATATCAGAGACATTTGGCTGCGTATGAACAAATGTGTAGCAAAAGGGGTTGTATTTCGCCAATTCCTTGGAAATTGCCACTCATTCGATGACCCTGTCATCAAATACATGGAGTGGCATTTCCCCTATGACTTGGAGACGCCCTATTTCATCTCAACTCCAGCCTGTAAGGAGGAGTTGATGAATGTAACCATTCTTCTGTCATGGCTACACCATCTGCTGATGATCATTGACAGAAGGAAGGAGCTTCTACCCAGGAAGCTGCTTGGATGGCTATGGTGGACATTTTCTTTCACCTAGCCCATGTAAAATATTTTATTAGCATTAGGACTGTATATAAATAAGCTCCTTTGAGCATGTAGCTTAATTTTGTTGCTTTTATTTTTCGTCTTGTATTTTCAACAGTAGGATATTTTGAGCCTGACTCCATAGCCCAACAGAAAGGTGACTAGAATTGTAGAAGGAGTTCTTAGAGCATCACAGGGATGACTCTATACCCCATAGAGCCGAATGCTAGCAATTATTTTTGTCATTTGGCGCAGAAGCACTCAGGGCTGTAGATTGCACACGAAATGCTCAAGCGCAGCACGAGAGAATCCCTGTTTTTCCAAGTAGCAGGTCAAGCGAGCGAGCAAAATGTCATCGGCGGCATCCAAGGTCTATTTTGCGAAGTAGATCGACGGTCGGTGGGTAATTGCAGTCAGTCGAGTCACGCCAAGTATAGCGCAGAAGTTTTCAAAGAGATGAACGGTCAGAAGTCTCCGTGGAGAACTCGCGAAGTAACGAGGGTCGTTGATGCGTGGGTCCATTTCTTGAACTCGGGGTTTGTGAGTTCGGAGGGTGGACCATATCCTTTGGTTGCATGAGATCACGAATCACGAGAATTGTGGAAAGGAAAAGAGCCATCGCCTCTCGGGATTTCACGGAGGGAGAGTGCCAAGGTTCGACACTTCAACTCGCGAGGTCGCGGGTAGCGAGAGGCGCTAGCACTTAAGCCTTAGTTGATGGTTACGTGTGGAGGGCATCGACAGTAAAAAGAGCTACATAGTATTGCCAAGAAAATCTCAGCCGTCCATTTCAAGCAGACACTTGGTGCGCGATTAATCTCCCCGCCTTTTTGCCCATCGCTGTTTCAAAGCGCAAATAACAACTCCATCATATCTCGATACGGGAAGTAGTGAGAGCATTCAGGACCTGGGGCCCACAACAGTGTCGGGTGAAGTTAGGACCGTCAGATTTGAAGGACGCGAGGCACTCAATTGAGCCATCTCGGCGTTTCTCCCATCGCAACTTTGAAACACAAGAAGTAGCTCCATCTTTTCCCGATGCATGAGATGATGAGAGCGTTCAGGACCTAGGGCCCACAACATTGTCGGGAGAATTCGGAACCGTCAGATCCAGAGGGCGTGTGGCGCCAGATTAAAGCTGTCTCGGCATTTCGCTCATCGCGATTTCAAGAAGCAAGGATTAACTCCTTCCGTTCGTGAACGCCGAAAGCTCTTTGGGGATAAGCGTGTGGTCACAACCTATGGTCACTTGTGAAGGAAAAAGTTGTTCAGGAAGGGCCGAAGACGCCATGTATGATTCACAGAAGGAATTGCCACGACCTCCAAGTGCCATTTTATCTGACCTTGAGACTGGTTTTTGCTTGGAGTAAATGAAGGCGAGAAAAGGTGGTTGAAGCCTCTCATCATTCATTAAATGCGAAGAATGCAAGGCCTGGCAAGCGGATTGCTCGAGAGACTCTTGTGTACTGATTTCTTTTTAGAGAAGCCATGTCGAGTTCCCGACTAGTCGGAGGAGGCCTGCACACGCTAGCTCAACATTTACTGGCCCAACTACTCTTTCCCTGCAGAGGCCATGCGAAGTTAAGGAGATGTCTGACGAAGGACTTCCACCCAAAGATTGATTGAAGAGACGTTACACCTTGGAGGGAAAGCACTCCTCTGTTGGGCAAATCCATCCAAGTATATGTACTCATTTTTGGTATTTTGAAGGTATCAATGGTAGAGAAGAGCTCCCTACTGTAATGTTTTGGCAGTTATCCTAGCTTTCAGTTTATGCATCTGTATATGAGATTTATTGTTTTATGACAGACAGTTCTTCTTACTCCGTCTAGTTTTCATCTTATGCTAAGAGTGTTCGTGAACGACCGACTCATGCGAATTATTGCAGTTCTGCTATGATAAATGATTTATTGTTGCATTATTGCATTCTCTAGCCTTGTGTTTGAATGTAAGATGATATTGCATTTGGACATCTTCTTCCTCAGCTTGTTAGAAACCCGATGTTAATAACAGACCTCTGCTTTTTTCTTATATAAGTCTTCCACCTGTTCACCCTTTACTATAGCTCACTGTCTGAAGTTTAGGCAAGACCTCACTTGCTCATGCATACCTCGCCTAGTTTCAGAGTTGGAACGCTATTGTTTTTAGTTTCCTGCCATTCGATCACCCATCTATGAACAACCGTGACATAAAACTGATGGGCGTCGGGCTCTCCTGATAGCAATCCAGGAGTGACTTCCGACACCAACAAGTAGTTTTAAGATGAAAAATGAATTCAAAATTGCTATGATGAATGAATTTGAGATGAAAGATTTGGGTCTCATGCAATATTTTTTGGGTATGGAGGTTTATCAAAATGAGGATGAAATTTTCATTTGTCAAACAAAGTATGCAAAAGATATGTTGAAGAAATTTGATATGGTAGATTGTAAACCATCATCCACTCCAACTGCTCATGGAATTGTGTTGTGTAGAGATGATTATGCTGAAATTGTTGATGAGGCAACATACAAAAGTATTGTTGAAAGTTTGAAGTTTCTAACCCACAAAAGACCTCATATTGCTTATTCAATTTCTCTTGTTTCAAGATACTTGACAAAGCCGTCTGAAATACAAATGAATGCAACCAAGAGGATTTTGAGGTATGTGAGAGGAACTCTAAATTTTGGTATTCATTACTACACTTCTAAAAGGTTTTATCTTGTTGGATATAGTGATCCTGATTGGGGAGGTAGTTTGGATGACCGAAAGTCTACATTTGGTAATTGTTTCTCTTTTGGTCCAGGTTTGATTACTTGGAGCTCAAAGAATAAAAGTATAGTTGCACTTTCATCCATAGAAGCAGAATATGTTGCAGTCACCTCAACAAGTACACAAGTATTATGGCTTAGAAAAGTTCTAGAAGAAATTGGTGAGAAACAAATTCATCCTACAGTGATATTTTGTGATAACACTAGTGCCATCAAATTGGCCAAGAATCCTCGACAAAACATTTTGATTTAAAGTATCATTTCATTAGAGATTTGGTGCAAAAGAAGGAAGTAGAACTAACATATATAAAGACTCAAGAAAAAATTGTAGACATTTTCACTAAGGGAGTTGCTAAAGTCCAGTTTTTGAAACTTC
>ML787083.1:13594-33334 GCA_009831015.1 Picea engelmannii
TCCAACATTGGTCAATGAGATGACCCCGCTTCTGACAATGAGTGCAAATCTTTTGCATCCTCTTTTCACGTTGTCTTTGCTTGTAAAGTTTCCTGAAAGTGGCCAATCTTTTCCAACATTTTGAAACATGATGGTTATATAAACCACAATATCTACATGGATTGTTTCTTCCATTTTTACATACAAATTTATCATGCTTAACATAATCAAAAACAACTGAATGATAAGCGGAATTATACCTTGAACATTCACCTTTATCGCCTCTTTGAGGAAGTGAATTTGAAAAGTTACAAGCTCTCCTTTGAAGACCAACAAATCTGTTCTTGTCCTCATCGTTGTCACAACTTTCTTGTTTCACACATTCGCATTCATCATGAACACAAGCCTTGCATGCTGGAGAGATTGAGATTTCAACAAAAGTTCTTGAACTTTCACCTTTATAGCCTTGTTGAGGAGGTGAACTTGAAACAAAATTTGTTCTTGAAACTTTTTCCCTTGTCTCCTCGACTTTGGAATTTTCTCCATCTTGTCGTTCATATCCAAGACCACAATACTTGGGTCTCTCTTCAACAACAACAGGCTCAACAATGCCTTGTGCATGCTTGCCCAAACCTCTACCTTCATAGCCCATTTTTAATAATAACTTGGACCCTATTCCTCTTGTGTGATTTTCAAAAAAACCAAAACATTCATATTGAGAGGAATTAGAAGATAAACTAACATTTCATACCTTATGTTCATGCATGTACTTGGTAAGGGTTTCATTTGCCTCATGGAGTTGAATCTCCATCTCATGCAACTTTTCAAGAAGCTGGTCTTTCTCCTTCTTCATGGCCTTCAACTGCTCTTCAAGGGAAATGTTCTCCTTATCTCCACACATCTCTTTCATCAAATCTCTCATGGTTAGAATCTCCTTCAACATATCTTTGTCAAATAACTTTGATTTTGAATATGTATGAAAACTACCAATGTTTGAAGCTTCCTCCATCCTTGCAAGATATCAAACTTCAACACAAAACTTGCACAAATACCAATAGCTAAATCTCAAGCTATCAATGGAAAACACATGAGCAAAAAATACACTCTGATACCACCTGATCTGAAAATAGAAGGCTGACTTGTTATGCTATGCAAACACCCTCTACTTCATTAATATAAACTTTACAGGACCTTGCTTCATGTCTTAAAATATGCAAGATAAAATTATGTGTTAAGTTCATGCTTCTTTTAAATGGTTATGTGTGAGGTCTTTACAAGATTAAATATGTTGTTTTCATCAATACAACAGAAAAAATAACTTGCAGAAAATAATAACCAGCAAACACTCACAACAAGAACAACATGATAAAGGAGTTCACCCCTCTCTGGGCAACATCTCCTTGAGCCTCCATCAATGGACTTGGCTCTCTGGGATTAATTTGTCAAAAGTTCTTTTACAAGTTGTTGCTCAACTCCAATGGAAATTATGACTGTACCATTGAGATCAGAACACATAAAAACCCCAAAAATGACTAATAGAACTCTGAAAACGGATCATGGCTCATCCGGGCATGACCTCTTCTACATGTGGCCATAAGCTTCACTGAGCTTCTCTTTGGAAAAAACACCTGTAAAAGTCCTCAAAAGCCTCTGAAACCTATCCCAATGTGTTCAGAGCATAACAATTAGCCAAAAATGATTATTCAATCATAGAAAACAAACATAGGCTCTGTTGTAACAGATATCAAAATCGATTGTGTTGCCCAAGGTTCAAGAACGATCAAACCAACGAAATTAGAGACATTTAGGGATGGTTATATGAGAAATGTCAGAAGGTGAATATATATTAACCGGAAAAGTACCAGAGTCTTCTGCATTTTACCATTATGATCTAGCCATGGAGTTTCTTGACTGCAAACATAATTTCTAAGTCTCCCACTAGAGTTGGAACAAAATGGCATGCTTCAAATCTTGGACTTGGGACATAATTATCTATGCCAATGGTCAGATATACAGGTTCTTGGCAGTCTGCACGAATTAAGTAACCTAAATTTACATAGGAATCCTATATGTGAAGAAAAACAATATCAAGAGAAGGTCCAAGAATTACTTCCAAAGATGCAGATTCTCGATGCACATCCAATTGTGGATATCCAAAAGCATCAGAACACAAACATGATGTCATCGAAAAGAAACAATCCAATCATAGAAGGTCAAGAAGATGCCATTAAGCATGCCAATGACACAAGCAAGAGGGTAATACCTCGTCAGAGTAAGGGAATTGAGGATAAAGTTAAAAAGGAACAGAAAACAAGCCTCAGGTTCCTGAAGCAAGCGATAGTGCCCCATCTCAGAATGTATATCCATTTAGCAGTTCTCGGTGGAGTTACGGGTGTACGTTAACCGCATTAGGGAGAATCTATGGAAGTGGCAGACCAGACCTCCAATAAGATGACAGTCCAGAGATATCGAGGGTTAAGGATCACTTTCAAACAGTGGATAAGTTTCATTCTGGCAGTGGAAACGATGGAAATTCATTTCTCAAGACGAGTGATTATGCAAGAGGAGCCATCGGACTTTCCAGTGGGTTGCCAAATAGCCCGCAACACTTCTGTTTTTCCAAGGAAGAAGGAAAGGAATTTAGCATTTGATCCAGGATGGATCACGCTGGAAAGGTTGTCATAGATTTCAAAATTTACACAATAAGTGCCTTATGGAGTTGGACAGCAAAAATAATATACATATGCACGATCATCTCAGAGATATGGGAAGAGATATTGCGAAGGATTCCATTTTGCAATTGTCTCTTTGTGTTTTCTGTTCAGCATAGAACATTGATGATTTGTTACAGTAATCACATAATGCATAGGTACCAACAGCACTGCGAGGAATTACGGTGGCTCCTACTACACATTGTCGTCCTAATCATAATTATGATGTTAATCCTTTTTATCGTGCTCATCCTTTATCCCTCGACGCAGAATGCTTTGTCTCAAATATGCGAGAGCTGTTGAGAAACCGAGTGATGGAGCCTCTCAATAGAATGTTCAGTACACGTCATCATTTTCATGGTGTCTTTCTTCTTGACGTTGAAGACGGTGACATGGAACACATTTTGAGGATGGTGCAGTCACCTAATCTAATATGGATTCGCTAGTACAGGTGTCCCTTCTCTTCCCTTCCTTGCTGGATTCCAATGAAATATTTAAAGTATTTGGAGGTGTGAGGGAGCGCACTGGAAACGTTTTGGCAAGACAAATCGCAGGAAAATCCACCTATGTAGCATTAGCACCCATGCTTAAACTAAGATGAATGCCAACACCCATGCCGCCATCAAAGACAGAATTTAAACCTGGGGACACTCTTTGGAGTATTTTCGCTCATGTTCATGGCCGTGGAAACAGATGGACAAGAATTGCCCGGTGAAAAGAAAGGAAATGAAAACTGCAGATCTGCAGACGACGAGAACGCCGCAGACTGGCAGGATAGTTGTTTTATGTAACGCTGCTCCTTCAGACTGACAATTCGGCCAGACTTTCAGGGGAGACCGTTGGTGGCATTACCATTGGTAATGATGACTGAGACGTTACCATTCAGGCGAGGGAGAGGAGCAACGACTGCTTCAGAGACAAACAATGGGACGCAGTGGCCGAGCATTATAAAAAATGCATCCACATCGCTCTTCTCGATAATGAGGTATTCTAATGACAATAATAACACCAACACCATGCATCTCTTGGAGGTTCTACTGGAAATTTACAACGGGTTCGAGCATTTTTACAGGTTCGTCTAAGGGATTATGGTGTATTAGACTTCGATGCACAAGATGGACGTAGACAACATCCAGTGGACACGACATGGCAACAGATATACTTTTGCTTGAGAACTGGTTATTATGATGAAGCCAGGTCTGTAGCACAGACTTCTAGAGTAAGCCAAATGTTTTCCCCACAACTTGCTGAGTGGATTTCTAGTGGAAGCGTCGTTTCACCTGGAACTGCATCTACTGTTGCAGAAGAATGTGAACGCATGCTAAGAATGGGGGATCGAGCAGGGAGAGCTGGGTATGACAAACATAAGTTGCTATTGTACTCTATTGTCTCTGGTAACCGACAACAAATTGACCGGTTTCTTAGAGACCTTCCAATGCCGTTCAGTACTATTGAAGATTTCTTGTGGTTCAAACTAGTTGTTGTCTGTGACATTGGTGGTGCATCTTCATCTTTATCAGTAGGGCGTGATGGCCTGTCATCATATAGTTTAGAAGATCTTCGAAATTACTTGAACAAATTTGAGCCTGCATACTATACTAAGAATGGGAAAGACCCATTGGTTTACCCCTATGTGCTTCTTTTGAGTGGTCAGTTGCAGTTAGCTATTCAACACCTCACAAAAGAAGTTAGTAGTATAATATAGATGTTGTACATATTTCTATTTCACTTGCAAATCATGGAGTCTTCTCAGTGGGTGTTGGTAGTGGGCACAATCTTGGAGTAATGGATGATGTTTCAGATATTGCAAGCATAATTAGACACTATGGTTCTTTATATACGGCAAGGTAATTTTTCATTAGCACTGGAATACTATGCACAAGCTGTTGCTGCTATGGGAGGTGGTACTCCTTCATGGACTGGTCATAGCAGTGTTGATCAGCAGCGACAAAGGAACTTGATGTTGAAGCAACTTCTGACCGAGATTTCGCTACAGGAAGGGGGAATTTCCCTTTTGCTTGGCCCCAATGGTGCTGGATCAGAAGTCGGACTGAGAAGATTTTTGCTTGAGAGGCAATCCCAACATCATTTCTTGCTTGAAGCGACTCGACAGTTTCAATATGTTGGTCTTTATGATAAGTCTGTGGAGATTCAAAAGCGGGTGGGTGCCTTTGCAATGGCTTTGGAGACAGTAAAAAGCTACCTTTCAGAAGACATTGGTTCACTAGCCCGAGGTCGGACTGATGGAGATAGCAGGACTGCTGGTTTTATTTATTCAAGCAATGATATCTTAGAAGCATACAAATTTGTTGGAGTAACAGGCGCACAAGAAAGGGACAGAAACAACATCTTTATGGTATGCATTGGGGGTAAAGATGCACCAAGTTCAGGCAAAGGCATCGATATTAAAGAGATAAAGATAAGTGCAGATGAAGAGGAAATCGATTTACATCCTTTAGAGCTTTCTATTAATTCATTTCCTCTATACTTGAACGAGTTTTTTCTAGCGCACACCAATATTTGTAACTACAGAACATCTGGCAGTCGCAAATGCCAGGAAGATGAACCGGTTCACATTGCCATGAACACTAAGAGTTTTGTTTAGATTTTTTCTCCTTTAAAAGAATGATAGATGTAACACCAGGGGGCGCATGAGCGCAGACTGGGAGAAAAACCTCTGTCAAAGAGTTTCATTGTAATGACTGAGTTTCTTGTAAAACCAGATTGGAGTAATAAAGAAGATCTGTTATTTGTGACTGTGAGATTCATCACAGACGATTTCTTTCAACATGTTTTTCTTCTCTTTCAGCTGTGTTAAAACTGTTTGGATTTCATTTATGTGTTTCCTTACTCACAGCTGAAATTGTCTTTACCATATCTTTATGTCTTCCTTAATCCATCATGACTGCATCACATTTTGTTTTCTTCTAACCGATGGGCTTAGTTATACTTTAGTACGACCACTACTATAACGAAAGGATTTGGGTTTTCTGTAATTGTTTATTGCCTTTCCTCTGCACCAGCTATCAGCTGTGTAAGACCAATCTGCATTTTCAGAACTCTACATGTATCCTTTGCTACGTCGGCCTTTCCTTTTTCTTTCCCCTACCGCCTCATGATTTATCAAAGCGCTGAAAGATAGACTCACTTTGACTCACTTTCCGCAAGTTATTTGATCTCTGCTATTGTCTCCTTCTCTCGGTTTTCATTTGACTCCATGCCTAATGGACCTTTTCCTTGGTTTAACACCCAAACTCCAAAAATCTAAGACCATCATTTACCCATAAATCTGCCCACCTTTTTCACACTACTTAAATTCCTATTGTGACATTGTTTGAGAGATCCCTCTCGGGTTGGAAGGGCCAGCTCCCAATCCAAAGTAGTTCTAGGTTGCCTCGGGATTGATTTGTTGCAGCCCATTTCAGTTTCGAGTGTCAACATTTTTGGCATCATTGCCGGGGACGGAGGACGAGGTTATCTTCCCTGGGATACAAAAAAGTTCAGATCTATCTCTTGATGGTGAACAAGGGATAGACATTCATTTGGCTGTGATCATTCACCTGGCGACTCCTTGGTTCGTAGACTCTACATGATTTTGTTGGCGACTCCACTGGTCTCAAATGTTGAACTCGTTCGCTGCTCGAATTGCTGCAAGGTTTGCTCCTCTGGACTTTGCAAATGTTTATGTCTTTCCAAACATTGTTCCAGACATTAAAATTTGGGCATATATCCTTCCTAAATTTGGAGAATATGAAGACGACAATCCTGGTCAACATTTGTTTGAGTTCCACAAGCTCATGGAGAAATTAAATGTACATCATGAAGATGTCCTCATGAAATTGTTTATGTTTTCATTGGAAAATGATGCTAGACTCTGGTATAAATACTTACCCCATTCCAGTATTCCTTCATTCAGATGCTTTCACACACTTTTTCATCAACATTGTAAGAGGATATATTATGCTGAAATCCTTTTTGAAGATTGTTGTGATACAAGTCCCCTTGAGGAGGAGGAAGAAACAATATAAATTTCTCGAGTTGATGAAAATGATCAGTATGAGGAAGAGTTGGCTCATGAAGATGCTATATCTTGTGAACTTACTCAAGAAGAATATGTAAATATGTTTTTAAATGGCGACAATCAGGTATTTCATGGAATTTTACAGGAAGTTAGTGAACCTATTTATGATGATTTCTTGCCAGAAGATCAGATTGTAGACTTTGCCTTGTTTCATGAAAAAGATATGGTTGCCATGTTTAATGATCCTGAGCATCATGAATCAGAACATAGAGCAGTCATGGATGTTTTAAAACCTCAGTATGATATGTTTTTCCAAGACCCTTTTGCTGAGATTTTAGATTCATTTAATGGAGGAGTATGCTATGTCATGAATGTTTGGTCACAAGAATTAATAAAAGGTTTGAAAATCCATGATCACCAATAGGTTGGATGGGGATTGTCAATTTCTTTTTTCATCCTACTCGAAGAAAGTGTAAAAAAATTTCAAATGAGAAGACAATTATTGGATTGGCTTCACTGGCATTTTCATATCATTTGATTCTGGAAATCTTTCAGTAGTTAGATGTAGGGGATCTATATAAATAAGCTTGATTTCAAGCATTAGATTACATCGATGCTTTTCAATATGTTTTCAATTCAGTTTTGAATCTAGTATGGTTTTGACATAAAGCATTATGACTCCATAGCCCAAAGGACAAATAAGCAGTTTTTCGTTCCGCTGAGATGCAAGTAAAGTGACAGAGTTCCAGATTCAATGATTTCGAGAAGCCAAATGGATGGAGGCACTTGGTCTACGGTTCTTGGCACTTTTAGGAAAGCACCATCCCTAGTTGGAGCCAATGTTGTAACAGATATCAAAATCTATTGTGTTGCCCAAGGTTCAAGAACGATCAAACCAACGAAATTAGAGGCGTTTAGGGATGGTTATATGAGCAATGTCGGAAGGTGAATATATATTAACCGGAGAAGTACCAGAGTCTTCTGCATTTTACCATTATGGTCTAGCCATGGATTTTCTTGACTACAAAGATAATTTCTGAGTCTCCCACTAGAGTTGGAACAAAATGGCATGCTTCAAATCTTGGACTTGGGACATAATTATCTATGCCAATGGTCAGATATACAGGTTCTTGGCAGTCTGCACGAATTAAGTAACCTAAATTTACATAGGAATCCTATATGTGGAGAAAAAAAATATCAAGAGAAGGTCCAAGAATTACTTCCAAAGATGCAGATTCTCGATGCACATCCAATTGTGGATATCCAAAAGCATCAGAAAACAAACATGATGTCATCGAAAAGAAACAATCCAATCAGAGAAGGTCGAGAAGATGCCATTGAGGATGCCAATGACACAAGCAAGAGGTTAATACCTCGTTAGAGTAAGGGAATTGAGGATAAAGTTAAAAAGGAACAGAAAACAAGCCTCAGGTTCCTGAAGCAAGCGATAGTGCCCCATCTCAGAATGTATATCCATTTAGCAGTTCTCGGTGGAGTTACGGGTGTACGTTAACCGCATTAGGGAGAATCTATGGAAGTGGCAGACCAGACCTCCAAGAAGATGACAGTCCAGAGCTATCGAGGGTTAAGGATCACTTTCAAACAGTGGATAAGTTTCATTTTGGCAGTGGCAACGATGGAAATTCATTTCTCAAGACGAGTGATTATGCAAGAGGAGCCATCGGACTTTCCAGTGGGTTTCCAAATAGCCCGCAGCACTTTTGTTTTGCCAAGGAAGAAGGAAAGGAATTTAGCATTTGATCTAGGATGGATCACGCTGGAAAGGTTTTCATAGATTTCAAAATTTACACAATAAGTGCCTTGTGGAGTTGGATAGCGAAAATAATATACATATGCATGATCATCTCAGAGATATGGGAAGAGATATTGTGAAGGATTCCAATTTGCAATTGTCTCTTCGTGTTCGTTGTTCAGCATAGAACATTGATGATTTGTTACAAAAATCACATAATGCACAGGTACCAACAACACTGCGAGGAATTACGGTGGCTCCTACTGCACATTGTCATCCTAATCATACTTATGATGTTAATCCTTTTTATCGTGCTCATCCTTTATCCCTCAACGCAGAATGCTTTGTCTCAAAGATGCCAGAGCTGTTGAGAAACCGATTGATGGAGCCTCTCAATAGAATGTTCAGTACACGTCATCATTTTCATGGTGTCGGTCTGCTTGACGTTGAAGACGGTGACATGGAACGCATTTTGAGGATGGTGCAGTCACCTAATCTAATATGGATTCACTGGTACAAGTGTCCCTTCTCTTCCCTTCCTTGTTGGATTCCAATGAAATATTTAAAGTATTTGGAGGTGGGCGGGAGCGCACTGGAAATGTTGTGGCAAGACCAATCGCAGGCGAATCCACCTATGTAGCATTAGTTCCCATGCTTAAACTAAGACGAATGCCAACACCCATGCCTCCATCAAAGACAGAAGTTAAACCCAGGGACACTCTTTGGAGTATTTTCGCTCATGTTCATGGCCTTGGAAACAGATGGACAGGAATTGCCCGGCGAAAAGAAAGGAAATGAAAACTGCAGCTCTGCAGATGACGAGAACACCGCAGAATGGTAGGATAGTTGTTTTATGTAACGCCCCTCCTTCAGACTAACAATTTGGCCAGACTTTCAGGGGAGACCGTTGGTGGCGTTACCATTGGTAATGATGACTGAGATGTTACCATTCATGCGAGGGAGAGGAGCAACGGCTTCTTCAGAGACAAACAGTGGGACGCGGCGGTCGAGCATTATACGAAACGCATCCACGTCGCTTTGTTCGATAATGAGGTCTTCTAATGACAATAATAACGCCAACACCATGCAGCTCTTGAAGGTTCTACTGGAAATTTACAACGGGTTCGAGCCTTTTTACAGGTTCATCTAAGGGATTATGGTGTATTAGACTTCGATGCACAAGATGGTCGTAGACAACATCCAGTGGACACGACATGGCAACAGATATACTTTTTCTTGAGAACTAGTTATTATGATGAAGCCAGGTCTATAGCACAGACTTCCAGAGTAAGCCAAATGTTGTCCCCACAGCTTGCTGAGTGGATTTCTAGTGGAGGCGTCGTTTCACCTGGAACTGCATCTGTTGTTGCAGAAGAATGTGAACGCACGTTAAGAATGGGGGATCGAGCAGGGAGAGCTGGGTATGACAAACATAAGTTGCTACTGTACTCTATTGTCTCTGGTAACCGACAACAAATTGACCGGTTGCTTAGAGACCTTCCAATGACATTCAATATTATTGAAGATTTCTTGTGGTTCAAACTAGTTGTTGTCCGTGACATTGGTGGTGCATCTTCATCTTTATCAGTGGGGCGTGATGGCCTGTCATCATACAGTTTAGAAGATCTTTGAAATTACTTGAACAAATTTGAGCCTGCATACTATACTAAGAATGGGAAAGACCCATTGGTTTACCCCTATGTGCTTCTTTTGAGTGGTCAGTTGCAGTTAGTTGTTCAACACCTCACAAAAGAAGATAGTAGTATAATATAGATGTTGTACATATTTCTATTTCACTTGCAGATCATGGAGTCTTCTCAGTGGGTGTTGGTAGTGGGCACAAGCTTGGAGTAATGGATGTTGTTTCAGAGATTGCAGGCATAATTAGACACTGTGGTTCTTTATATACGGCAAGGTAATTTGTCATTAGCATTGGAATACTATGCACAAGTTGTTGCTGCTATGGGAGGTGGTGCTCCTTCATGGACTAGTCATAGCAGTGTTGATCAGCAGCAACAAAGGAACTTGATGTTGAAGCAACTTCTGACCGATCTTTCGCTACGGGAAGGGGGAATTGCCCTTTTTCTTGGCCCCAATGGTGTTGGATCAAAAGGTGGACTGAGAAGATTTTTGCCTGAGAGGCAAGCCCAACATCATTTCTTGCTTGAAGCTACTCGACAGTGTCAAGATGTTGGTATTTATGATAAGTCTGTGGAAATTCAAAAGTGGGTGAGTGCCTTTGCAATGGCTTTGGAGACAGTAAACAGTTGCCTTTCAGAAGCCATTGGTTCACTGGCCCGAGGTCGGGCTGATGGAGATAGAAGGACTGCTGGTTTGATTTATTCAGGCAATGATATCTTAGAAGCATACAAATTTGTTGGAGTAATAGGTGCACAAGAAATGGATAGAAACAACAGCTTTCTGGTATGCATTGGGGGTAAAGATGCACCAAGTTCAGGCAAAGGCATCGATATTAAAGAGATAAAGATAAGTGCAGATGAAGAGGAAATCAATTTACATCCTTTAGAGCTTTCTATTAATTCATTTCCTCTATACCTGAATGAGTTTTTGCCAGCGCACACCAATATTTGTAACTGCAGAACATCTAGCAGTCGCAAATTCCAGGAAGATGAACCGGTTCACATTGCCAGGAACACTAAGAGTTTTGTTTAGATTTTTTCTCCTTTAAAAGAATGATAGATGTAAAACCAGGGGGCGCATGAGCTCAGACTGGGAGAAAAACCTCTGTCAAGAGAGTTTCATTGTAATGACTGAGTTTCTTATAAAACCAGATTGGAGTAATAAAGAAGATCTGTTATTTGCGACTGTGAGACTCATCACGGTCGATTTCTCTCAACATGTTTTTCTTCTCTTTCAGCTGTGTTAAAATTGTTTGGATTTCATTTTTTGTTTGGTATATTGTTGCATAACTGTTCAAACCAAAACCATAAAAAGGTCACGTGCATATGGTGGCAGGTCATATGTGAAACACAATAGAACCGGGGCTAACCGTTGTAAAACCCCCCCGCGCTCTCCGGTTGTGGTCACATACCACACAATAGAATCGTGGCTTAAACCTCAACACAAATCTCGCGTGCGCACAACGTTGGAGATTATGGGAATATGCAATAATAGTGTGACCAGGGGCTGGGGCTAATCCCCAGCCCAAACCCCCGCGCCAACGGTTACATAAATCGATTTGAAATATATTTAAAACCATAATGTTAATAAGAAATAACGTGTGGGCTAGTGGTAGCCCACACTCTACCAAAGCGTGGAGCCAAAGGGAGGTCTGGGGCTCGACCCCCATGGACCCCATACAATTTTAACACAACAACCAACAACCAATACTAGGGTGCCATGTGGAAGCCCATGACTGGGCCATGTGGCACCATACCATTCGCCAATTAAACGCCACGTGTCAACAAATGATTCACCCAAATCTATCAATCCGAAACTGCCACATCAGCAGTCGTACCTCTGCCATTCATATCTACCACGTCATCGTACGAACATGCCACGTCAGCATCTGTATGGATTGTACGGACTACACAGTCAGCATCCTTTTTTTTTACATCTTTGAGGATTCAAACAGATCGCGATATCTCTCGCTCCTGATGTCCATTTGAGACGAAACGAGTTGTGTTGGGTTCGTGACGATGAGGGCTACGCTCACTTTCGTTTTGAGGCAATTCCACGAACATTGATTTTTGAGCTAAAATTTGACCCCTGGTCTAGATTTTGAAAGATGTTGTGTTATCAGTAACAATCTTGCTTGGGCAGCCGAATCTTTTGATGATATCCTCCAGGAACCCAATGATTACCTTATGGGAAACACTCCTTGTGGGGATGGCTTCTATCCACTTGGTAAAGAAATCTATGGCAGTCAAGATCCATTTGTGTTGTCCACTGGAGGCAGGGTGGATCTCCCCAATAAAGTATAGGCCCCACTACTGGAAAGGTCCCGAAACCACCACAAGTTTTAAAGGCAGAGATTTGAGTTGTTTCTTTCCTGAGAATATTTATCATTTGATGCAGGCTTTGACCTTTTTGCAGACATCGGTAAATAAGGTGGGCCAGTAGTACCCAGCCTTGAGTATTTTGTATGCCATGGTTTTCCAGAAGTGGTGCCCTCCACATAGGCTATCATGAAATTCAACAATGATCCTTTGAGCCTCTTGTAGATTCATGCATTTTAAAATCATCCCCAGGGGGTCTTTCCAATATAAAACTCGATCAACAAGGCAGTATTTGACTACTTTGAGATTTAGATCTCTTGCCTTATTCCTTTGCAGGCCATCAGGAGGCCGCAACTCTTGCAAAAAATATATGGCATCCTTGTACCAAGGACATCATGCCAATGGGGGCTCCGCTTGAGGGTCTGCATCAGACAGTTGATTCTACTAATTTTTTGAGCATTAATTAATGAAACTTACCCCCAAAGCTTTGCAATTTTCTTCATCCAACAGCTTGGCTAAACCTTGACCTTTGATCAATTTGGTAGGCCTTATCTCCATGTCAAACTAAAGGATATTGGCTATCCATTTACTCCTCCTCCTGTCTATATCAGGTTGAATAAGAATGTCCTTTACAGTAGCTAAAGGAACATAGGCAATGATTTTTTACTGTAGGACATAGACTCTAAAAGATTTGAAAGCTTTCACCAGGGCATATGCCTGCTTCTCCATGATGTCGTAACTTATCTCAGCATCCCTTAATGCTCTTCTAAAATAGGCAATAGGTTGCTCCAGCCCGGCATCGTTTTTTTGTAGTAAAGCAATAGCCACTATGTCAGATGAGGCAAAGGAGAAAATAAGGAAATTATTTGAGTAATCGGGACTGATAAGAACAAGAGCTTCAGTCAAGGCTTTCTTTATATTCTCAAAGGAATTTCGAGCCTCAGAATTCCATCTTACTTCATTTCCCTTTTTTAACATGGTTGTTATAAGTTTTACCATTTCATCAAAGTTAGAAACAACCCTCCTTAGGAAATTAATTTTTCCAAGGAAAGACTAGACTTCTTTCCTGGATCTTGGGATTGACAAGGCTTGAATTGCCTCTACTCTGCTAGGATCAATCTTGACTCCCACTGTTGATACTATGTGGCCCAGTAACGTGCCCTCCTTCATGGCGAACAAAGATTTTTTGAGATTCAATGAAAGTCTGAAACTCCTCCATTTTAGAAAAATCTTCTTCAGATGACAACAGTGTTCTTTATTGGATTTGGAAAAGACTATAATGTCATCCAGATATATGACCACAAACTTATCCCTTTCCCCAATGAAAGCTATGTCCATGGCTCGCTGGAAAGTTTCCTTCGCGTTCATCAATCCAAAGGGCAATTTAGCATACATGAATGTACCCCATGGAGTGGTAAACATTGTCTTCTCTCTATCCTCAGGAAGAACAGAGATTTGATTGTAGCCAAAGAAGCCATCAATCATGGAAATCCTGGATGATCCTGTCACCCTCTGCAATATATGTTCCATCTTTGGCAGGGGGTAATTGTCTTTCCTTGAGCTCCTGTTCAAGTTTCTAAAATCCACACAAAGCCTGATTTCTCCATCTTTCTTCCTTACTGGGACCAAGTTGACCACCCACTCTGAATATCTGAATGGCACGATGACCTAGGCATGTAGCAGCTTCTTAACCTCTCTCTCCATGATAGGCAGCAACATAGGATTGATCTATCTTAGTTTCTGCCTAAATGGCTTTGCCTCATTTTTCAATGGGATTTTATGCTCAATGACAGAAGTGTCATAATTTTTGAGGTCTCCATAGGTCCAGGAAAAAACATCCACAAACTCCCTCAATAATCTAGCATATTCATCCCTCTGCTCCTTTGTCAGGCTTCTTGACAATTTGACAAACCTGGGTTCATTCTCAATGCCAATGTTACACTGAGTTGTATCAGCATCATCATCTAAAATTTTCTCTTTTAATGCCACATCATTTCTATCAAAAATACTTTCCAAAGGAACTAGTCCCTTTGGAATATGATTGTTGGGCAACTGCACAATGTCACGATCTACAATCTTACTCAGAAAATTACCATCATCAAGCTTAGCTTCGGAAATAGGGTCTTGATCAATATGCAGCGCTGAAAATTCTTCAACAGTTTCCAAGAATCTTTTGATCTCGAGATCATCCTCAAACACCTTCCAATGTTTGACATTGTTGGGTATGGAGGGCCTGTATTTTACTTCTACATCATATCTGAATTTTGGTGGCAGGGGCACTTTGAAACTGCTTGTTGATGTAGCCAGAGAATCAACCACTGTGTTCTTCTCTCGTGGAACGAATGAAATGTTAAATGCTGAGAAGAAACTGTCGATTAGGTCCCATACCTCATTTCTGTAACTCTTGAGTTGAGGATGTTTGGCCTGATAAGCGTTTCTGATCTACTGGACTATCAATTCTGCATCTCCGAATACTGCTACCTCTTGAATCCCCATTTCCTTTGCAGCCCTTAAACCTAAAACAAGAGCTTCATATTCTGCCACATTGTTGGTTGTCTCAAACTCTAGCTTGTATGACAGAGATATGGTTTCCTGAGAAGGTGACACAAAAAACACTCCGGCACCAACGCCTTCCCTGGAAGAGGCTCCATCAAAGAACATTTTCCAGACAGAGGTGATGGGGGGAGAAATTTCATGAGAAGTAGTGGGCTTCTTTTTGAGTTTTCTAAGAGGCTCGGGAGCGTTAGTGAGTTGTAGTAAACTGGAGCCTAAATCAGTGTCAAGAGAAAAGATAGGATGGTTGGTAGGATTGGCTTCGTCACTGGTTATGTAGGCCAACTGGGCTTCTCTGTACAGTCTCCTATGTTCCCCCCCAAACACTGGAATAGTAGCATAAGTTAGGTCCATTTGCAGGGTTCCCCAAAGTATTTTTATCCAGGATATTGACAACAACATACCAAAATTGGGGGGAACATCATCCACTACAATGTCCATGACCACACTTTTCATGGGAAACTGAAACAAGGTCACAACCAGATCTTTGATGACTCCTAGACATTGAAATTTCCTGGAGTCAAAGGAATAGAGGTCATGATAGGCTCTGGTGACTTCTAGTCCTAATTCTTCCATGACATCTTTGGGCATGAGGTTGTGGGAAGCCCCTTAATCCATCAAACAGTTGTGCAACACCTTGTCATGTATGTTCGAGGATGTGTAGAAGGGAGGGGATGAATCATTTATGTCTTCTACCATAGGACCTAGGATGATTGCAGGCTTTTCATCTTGCAAATTGATTGAGTCTGTGGGATGGCATGAGATTTCAGACTGTAATAATTTAGAGAGGCATTTTTTGAACACTTCATGTTTGATCAGTTTAGAGAGGGGCATAGGGATCCTAATTTTTTGAATTTCATGCTCAAAGTTAAAAGAGGATGCGAGCTTTGGGATTTCCCTTACTTCAGGAACATGAATCTTGAGCATTGGAGAGAGGGGTTGGGCCTTCTTACCTTTGTTGTTGTCTTCTATTTCACTAGAAGGTTTCTCCATTCTAATGAGTTGTTCAGGAACATCATGTGCTCTTGTCTTCTTCTTGGATCTTAGGTTATACTTGTTCTAGTTGTTGCTAGCCTTGTCTCCCTTGCTCAGCTCGTTTAGCTGACTGTCCATGAGAGACTCCTCATATGTTGATTGAGTAAGATGAGGAAAAGGAGAAGTATCTCCGAAGCAGTGTATTTCATGATCAAGCCCATATATTTCCCCTTCTTCATCATTAGCTACAAAATTATTTTGAAGAGGGGCCTGAATATCTTGATCTTCTCTATCTCTTCCCCTCTGGTCCCTTTGCATAATCTGGGGAGCATTATTATTTGGCCTCCTAAAATTCCCTCTTTTTTCGATATTCTGAGGATTTATGTATGTTTTCTTCCCCTCCACCTTCATTTTCTCCATCTCAGCAGACAAAGACTTCACTATCTTGGTCAATTCATCCATTTGAGGGTGAGGCATAGAGGAACCAAAAGTCGAGGCTTCAAATCTTCCCTTTCTCCTATCTACATCGGTCTCATTTCTTAGTCTGTCAACTAAAAATACATTAGATTCCACCTCTATGGCCGCATATTTCATTTGAACTAGGGAGGTATCTCTTCTCTCTCTCAATAGAAGGAAGAAGTCAGGGTCGAATTCATTAGCATAAGAGATTTTAGCAGAGGCTTCTGTGGGTTTTATCTCAGCAGGGATATTATAATACATCTTATTGAATCTTTTGGAGAAGTTAGAGATAGACTCTCCTTCCTTTTTCTTCAAAGACCCAAACTCTTTCATGTAATACATGAAATATTTTTTATCTCCCCGCTGCCTCAGGAATGCATTATCTAGAGCTTCAATCCTAGCAATAGATCTGGGGGCCAATCCCCTAAACCATTTCCTTACCTCACCATCAAGGCTCTGGACGAAGAATCTCATCCAGACATCTTCATTTTCGATGTTCAGGTTGTCTGCGTAACCGTAAAAGGCAGCAAGGTGCTCTTTTGCAGTTATGTCCTCTTACCCAGTGAATTTAGGCATATATTTCAGGTAATCTCCAGTAGGGAGAGGATTCATAGGTTGAGGTAGGATTAAGGGGGAATATCCAACAGCCACTATGGCATCCATTCTGTTTAGAGGGGGATTAGCACCTTCCATAGGAACAATAGGCATAGGAGAACTGGGAGGAGAGGAGGCTTGAATCGGAAAGATAGGAACTAAGCTGACAGGACGGGAGGGAATCAACAGAAAATTTGGAGAACAAGCTGGCGAGCTAAAAGGTATAGAAGTCTCTCTTTCTTCAACAACAATAGTAATAGGAGAAGGGGTGGTAAAACCCGGGGTAGGAAAATAGTCAGAGGTGTTGGGTCTGAACCAGGGTACCACCTCAGGGGAGAGGAGAGTGACAAGGGTTTCTCCTACCAATTCAAGATCAAGAGGAGAAAACTCAGCAGGAACACTCCAAAAATTTAGACTACTGGAAACTCCAACAGAAGGTAAATAAACAGGATGAGATGAAGGTGTTGGAGTTTCTATAAAATCATGAAAATCATCATAAATACATGGTTTAGCAGTAGAAGTACCTCTTCTAGAGGAATTTCCCTTTCTGATAATCTTCTCTGGGTCTGCTTTGTTAAAATAATGTAACTGCGAAGAGCATTCTTATTATTATTTTGTTATTGGATTAAATCCCCATTGTTGATTAATCATGTCATTATTATTATTGGATTAAATCCCCATTGAGGATTAATCATGTCATTATTATTATTATTATTGTTATTGGATTAATCCCCATTGAGGATTAATCATGTTGGTAATTGTATAAGGACCAAATCCCCTTTTGCGGATTGGTCATCGGACAATTACAAAGTACAGAATAAGAAGTCGGCCCCAACAGTTATAATGGAAGGGCTAGAATTAATTAAAGGTGGGTTTACCCACCCAGAGTGAGAGGTCGGCCCTGCCAAATGGTGACTCTTCACACATGCCAGATTGATATAAATAAGAGGCTAGCGCCTCACTTCTAAGACACACTTCACTTGCTCATTCTCTTATGAGGCAAGCTGCAATTGGAAGTTGAAGAGAGGAGAAGGGTGGCGCATCTCTTGGGGAGGAATTTTTGTATTGGTTTGAGTTATCTATTGAACATTGTATAAGCCATTTATGATAAGGAAGTTTTTGCTAGGTTTTCTTCCCCTAGAAGGTTTCCCAGGATAAATGTTGTGTCTCTTGTGAATGTGTATTTATCAGTGATCTTGTTCTTATTATGCTCTTATCTTATGAAATGCAAAGAACTATAATAATGGCATAAACATTAACAAGCTTTAGGTGTCGCTAACGGAAGCTGAGGAGTAGACCTTGTATGTCTGCCTCTAGAAGCCACGGTTGAAACAATGGAGTCACTTTTGGGTTCGCATCAATGGAGTCACCCAATAGAGTTGTGTGAGTAGAGTCGCTAGGTGCACAGTAGCAATCTCAATAGTTCTGATATCTTATGCACCTTTAGAATCAACTAATCGTTGTCGTTCAATCTCGAGGAAGATATTCAACTTCGTCTCCGGCAACGGCGCCAGAAATGTTAGCATCAGAAGTCACTCCTGGATTGCGGTAGAAGAAGAGTCCAATGCCCATCAGTTTATGTCACAAATAATTTAATGGGGTGGTCAAATGGATAGAGACCCAGGAAGGTATCGCTTGAACTTAGAAAATCAGGCCTTGTATGTAAAACAAAAGAGGTCTTAATCTAACTTCCGTCAGTGGGTTGATTATAAAATGAGGAGATGGAAGACTTAGTAGGAGGAGTGAGCAAGACTACCTTGGGCATTAGGCCTTTCAACAGCTTGAGGAAGAAAAAATCAGAATACAAGATCCTCTTGGTTCAGAGTCTCAAAAGAACTGAAAGGTGATTCGACTGGATCTTCCAATTCCAAATCGTTCAGCGTTGAGAAAATACAAGAACTTATTAGAAACAGTGCAACTATTATAGTGATTCAACCTACATCATCCTATAATAGTGCAACTCAATTGGATCCTCCAATTCTGATCTTTTCTAACACAGTGTAAACAGAGAGATGGAAAGAGGCTAACATTCATAAGACAAGAAATCTCAAATGCTAATACATGACCAGAGCAACCAGTGCTTCATCAAACTTTACAATCAGGAGCCTTGCTCAACCATCGACCCTTACAAAAATGGAAAAATTGCCTACATATACTCACAGCAAAACAACAACAGAAAAAAAGAGACATTGCATTAAAAACATTGCGTCTGCATGTCTACTGCCAGTTTGTGCATGCAGACTCTGAACGATCGTGCACTTATGACAGACGCAATCAGACTCCTGACAACCCTGTGGAAGAATCGACATGCCTTTAATCCCTTGTCGGACTTTCCATTTATATCAGAGATGATGTCTAACCACCCCCAACAACTTCAATAACTACTTCATTGGGATCAAGAGAAGCCCTGATCAACTTATTCCCTTTAGGACATGGAGGTCTTCTCATGGTGCCACCTGGATCGACTGAACAGTATAATGGATAAGGCATGGAAGTTGGTGCGAAGACGGGGGTGCATGATGGTGCACAAATGAAGGTTAGGTGGGGATGATTTGGTATGTTTGACGTGGAAAGAGGGGCGGGACAGATGTCGGAGGATGAGGAGGAGCGAAAGGAAGTGGGCCATGTCATGCGGACAAGTGGGGAATAGATGGTAGAGGAGAAGACGGCATAGAAGGCGACATGATAGGAAGGGGGCCACATGACAATACCACTCCACTTTGGACCCCCCCCCCC
>ML787083.1:58836-71959 GCA_009831015.1 Picea engelmannii
CAAACCTATCAGTCACTTCACCCTAGCATCCCTAATAACAAGGAGGAATCCATACATTCCATGATGGATAAATAATTATTATTTATTATTCATTGATATGGCCTAAGATACAATGGCGATCATATAAATACACGTAAGGATGACAAGTCATGTTCTTGGAAAAGGTTATGACTTATAATTATTACATAGACTTATCATTGTCATGACTTATCATTATCATGACTTGTCATAATTACATTATAATGACTATATTACATAATAATTGTCTTTCAACTATTATTACATGATAACAAATGCAATATAATTTAGGTATATTACAACAAATGTAAATAAAAATGGAACCCTGGTATGGATAGTTGATAGATTAATATTGTCGAACTCGTTATTGTATCAAGCCCCTATTGCTTCCATTCTCAATTTTCTTTCTCCACCGTTGTATTCTTCTTATCTTATGATTTCGTCATTGTAGCCAAATTAAATTTATTGAAATTTGTGTTTGTCAATTTTAAGATTCCTGCCTATTATTATTTCCTAATTCCTAGTGTTGAGGATTTTGGTTTCTTGCTCTATATTGAATATTTTAATTTAATTTGTAGATCTATATATTAATGTACTTCCTTTCCACTAATTTTCTTGTACATAATCATTTTCACAAGTTGACGAGAACTATTATCGGTGTGACCTAAAGAGAGTAATTCTAACCAAGATTGGTTTTATGTATAAAACTTTGTGTGTTGCAAAGGTGTTGATCATGTTTCCTGTCAGGGACAAGAGTCAACCTTGTAGGGTATTCTCACAAGACTAGAGATACCCACTTTGTTTTTATAAAGGTGGTTCTCCTATGTTTCTCACTCAGATAACAATTATATTATGGTTATGAAATAACGAAATTCTCATTCATCAAACAAGTATTTCTTACGAGTGGAATAGGCAGTGGAAACACACAAATATTAATGATTTCATTGTAACAATTTAGGCACAAGGAAAATAAGTGCATTTCTTTATCCCACCATAATAATTTCCCACATCATGGGAAGAAAAAGAAAAACATTGGAAGCAATACACACATAACATAGAACAGCATAGATGGTCCTTTCCAAAGAAATTTAAATTATGGTGTATCATTCATATCATAAGGATGTAGAGGAGACACATACTCGAGATTTCATGCTTTAGTAAAATTCAAAAACCACAAAAGTCATGAAATCCCAAAACATCTCTTTGTGGAGTTTAAATAAAATAATAGATACAATTTTTTTGTTCAAGATCAAATAAAATGTGTACAAAATTTGAACCACATAGTGTTTGTGATACTTAAATTAGAAAATAAAAAATTCACTAATCCTATCAAACTAGGATGGGGCTCCCATGGACCATATATTAACCATAGGGGACCTAGAAGACAAAAGGGAGAAGTCATAAATTGGCCTTGCACATACAAAAAATAATTTTTATGAAAAAATTGGGTGATCACAAACTGAGAAGGAATAAAAATGAGGAAAATGCTTCAAAAAAGGCTTGTAGTAAAAAAAATGGAAGCAGGGGATGGTGGTTATTCCTTCTCACTCCCTCTTGATTCTTTAAATAAGTAGTAGCATATAAACTGGAGCTATTATAACCATTTATTTAATCTTCAAGATCATTGTTGGTTTACATTCCCTTTTATTTATTTACCATTACAGATTTACCTCAGTTCATAACTAAGAATCTTCCCAACAAAATCCATTAAAGACTATCGGCCACTCTAGTCACCCAGAAGGAAACACAGTACACAGAGTGTACTATGAAATCTCACCCGAGATAGCTCTATGGGTGGTTGCAATAATCAGGTGTTTGCAACCTGAGACTGAGATGGATCTGCAGCTTAACCTTTATTCAATTCATTTAACATCTAGTATAATCATTCATTATATGCATGCATGTGGTACATCAGATTTACTTAGTCACTTCATTCATTCGACATTCATCAAGTAATCAGATGCAAAAACAAATTCATTCAGTCACATAACACAGTGTTACTGTGGTTCACCCCCTCCTGGGCTACGTCCACAAAGATCTCGCTCTAAATATTTTATTATAGTTTGGAAATATCCATGTCACGCATAGTTACAATATTAGTTCTTATTTCTTCCCATAGGCTTCTCGATCTCTGTGAGGATGACTAGATTGCACCAGGATCCTCGGCCTATGATCTAACCCCCGGGATTGATTCACTCATGCCCTTCGTAGCTCTCTATTAACTCGGACCATCCTTACAGTTCTCTTCCTTTATTCATATATCTCGCCTAGCCCCCCTCTTTCTCTCTAGATCTATGTAGATATCTCTTATATTTATCTTTGACTCACTAGTCATTACAATGTATTACAAAACCCCTAACCCTAACATCGTCAGGTCTTCCATGCATGCGTGCATGTTTCTTTTCCTTCCAGTTGTCTCTTTCCTCTTACATGCTTCTCTTCCAAAGATAGCCTTTCTTTATTATTCGGCCTACCTCCAATCGGCCCCCAACACTGACATGTGGCTCATCCTAAGCCACCTAAACCTGGTGCGATTTGTCGATCTCTCTTGTGATCTCTTGAAACTTCTTTGTGAGCTTTGTTGCTTGTATTTTGGATTGCACGGTCTTCTCCTTGAGTGGACCCAATACCTGCACTACAATCTCATCGTTGACCATCCCTGCGTACTATGCATGGGTTTGTGCCATGGTCTTTTTTTCTTCTTTCGCTTGTGAAATGACCTCTGCTGCCCACTCCTGGAGCATTTCCATTTGATCCTGCACTCATTTTTTTGTGTCTACGCAGCTATGAGTTATGCCTGCAATTTCTTCATATCCCATGCTCCTTTGATGCGCTCTGTGATCAACATTATCTTCTGCCTCTTTTTGAGGTCTTGGATAGTTGTGTTTGTTATTTCTTCTTATTGGTTCCACTGTTGGACCTATTGATCCTCTTCCAACTTCATCTTGATCTATGTTTCCTTCTCAAACAAGTCGATCACCGCGTGGACTTGTCGCTCTATCTCCTTTATCTACATTGTTTCCTCCTGCTTCCTTTGCTCCACCTCTAGTGGAGTGGTACGTATGAGATTCTCCTAGAGGTGCTCGATCTAAAGTTTGTATTGATCGATTTTCTGCACAATCTGATCAGTCTTTTATGTCACCATGAGTTCAGTCGTCTGCATGCTCTTTTGGATTTTCTCATAAGCTATGACCAATTCCTTCTCTAGCCTATCCACACAGTCTTTTTCATATTTATTCTCGATCTTATCCTTCTAGAGTACCAATTCCATCTCATCCAGATTGTCCTTTCCCTACTACAATTCCACTGCGTCTGTGTGTGCGCATGATTGTACCACTCATGTGACATTAACCTGTAGTCTATACAAGGCCTTGGTTGGTATCCGTGTCAATACCAATTTTATTTGAGCCATTTCCTTTAGGGGTGTCTTCCGCACAATTTTGTCCATGCGCAACATGTTGGGTGTAACATGAAATGTTGAGTTCGGTTGTGCTGTCATCTGGATCATGTCCCACTCATTTGATCCAGCCTCACCTCCTATCTGTGATGCCGATGGGAGTGTTCCTAGTTTTTTGTCAGTTTCCTACGCTTCTTTGAGCTGTTGGAGGGGCACCTATGTGTTGCTCTTCTTCCCTTCCTGGAATCCTTTCTTAGGCGCCCCCCCTTTATTCTTTTGTGCCTTGTTCTGACCTGTCCTTGGTTTCTTAGGCACTGTTATCTCTTCGACATGTGTCTATTATTGTCTTACATCCTCCTCCTCTAGTTCTACATTTATTTCTCAATTGAGGACTGGAATCCTCTAGTTACCATCCCAATCCTTAATGGATATCTCTATGTCTACTTCCTTAATGCAGTAGCGCAATATTAGCCATTGATTGTTGCTATATTTTCATCCTTAGATCCACATTGCATGTCTAGTGGCTTTGAAGTTGGATATGCCCTGATATTGTGCTATTCCTTCTAGTGTCACCCTCCAAGTGTTGGTGATGATTTCCTGTAGGTTGTTGTGATATCCTTCAAATATGGTTCCATTCACCTTTCTATTCTTGGGGTCTGAAGTGGACCCCAATGATAAGTATCACGCTCCATGGTGAGGATTGGGCCTAGTGGAAAAAAATGAATACTTCAGCTCCTTCCATCTAATCAAGGCTATCAGGATCAGTAGCCATGAATAGTGAAATTATTTCCCCAGATCCTATGCATCCTTGAAGTCCAGGAACAAATTCAATAAATAAGGGGCCCAACTAACTATGGTGCCCTCTGCACATTGTGTTGTAGATGCAACAACCCCAACCAAGACTTCCTCCTTGTGGAATTTCCTGAGTAATTTGCATGCCATGATTTTTGTGGCCATTCTTGTCGCAATGTCACTAATACGATTGATGATGATTCCAAGAGACCCCCTTTCAGTACCATATTTCTTCTTCATTTCCTTGACCAATGCTTTCTCCTTCATATTGTCCTTAAGGAACTGAGCAGGATCCTCACCTCATGATGGAAGCCCTGTGATGTATGAAATAATATCTACAGGTATTGAGATGAGTTGTTCCAGCCACAGGTATTTTCCATGTTGGAATATTGGTTGTTTTCATTGATGTCAACCCTAGTCATTGGTTTTGGACTGCAAGATTTATGA
This sequence comes from Picea engelmannii, assembly GCA_009831015.1. Classification (NCBI taxonomy): domain Eukaryota; kingdom Viridiplantae; phylum Streptophyta; class Pinopsida; order Pinales; family Pinaceae; genus Picea; species Picea engelmannii. Next base: position 63,491 of record ML787083.1, read on the forward strand.
AGGTATTTGCACATGAAGGAAATTTCACATGCAGATACAACACCCATGGATGGATAGTATACATCATGTTGTTTTCGTTGGTATGTGTCACATCATGTGGATTCTCATGGTTGAGGATAAATTAATTTTTGAAGATGACAAAGTGAATTGAAGAAGGAAATAGAGGGTGGCCCTGAAGACAATTAAAGAAAATAATTACAAAATAAGAAACTGCCAGGTTAACCCTAATGTTAAAATAAAGTGACATAAATGGTATAAATAAATATAATTATACATTTGGTTTACACACAAGTCTAATTTCAGAGGAAATCAAAAGTAAAGAAGGTAAGATTTCAAGGGAGGATGAAGTCTTTTGGTGATGTGTTCTAAGGTATGTTATTTACAGGTCATCTTACCATTTTCACTATAATTTTTTTTATAGAATGATTCATATGGTGAAATTGATATGATATTGAGAAGACATATCATGGTACCTGTGGTAAAAAATTCAGCACTTTATTCTCTATAAGTTTGGAGATAAACTCTGTGGAAGATAGGGTTTTTGACTAGTCTTGAAGCTAGTCAATAAACAGGTGTTCCGGGTAAAACAATCATAACTTATTCATAGAGAATCCAAATGAAGTGATACCAATTTCATTGTAAATATTATGGAATTTAGTTTCTTGTGTGTGATTTTTAGAATTTGATGTTAAATATTGAGCGCAGGGAAATATGTACAAGTTCTCTCTCCTGAATAAACTAGAATAGAACAAGGTCTACCATTCTCTCTATAACTTCTTTTTGGGGAGGATTCAAGGAGTGATACTTGGATATGTTTCAGAGAATAAATTGAGTAATATTATATACATGATCAAATTATTCCAATAATTTAATAATTGTAGAAGTTGAAGAAGTCTCAGGAAGCATTATCAGGTACTATGTGATGGTTGGCTGATTGTGATGATTTAATGTAAAGTTTTATTATCTCTCATATATTATTGGATAGAAAGAAGGGACGAGGATGGAGATTTAAACCCTCTCTTGATATTGGAGGATTGTATCTTCCTCTAGAAGTCTTATCCCTCCTTTTACATTTGGAAGTTGTAGTTACCTTTGGAAGTAATTACTTCCCTTGAACAATAACTAATAATTATTTATCATATATTGTGCATGGTCTATTGTGGTGTATTGGTGTAACTCTTATACTATTGTTCATTTCTCATTGGATATAATTAAATGGTTTAAGTATAAGTTGAAAAATGTTTTAAATTGTACTTGATACTGATTCACCCCCCTCTTAGTATCAACACGCCATGGGTGACTACCATGAACTAGTTGACGTAGTTGTTTGCATATTGTCCGCTCCCAAAGTGTGGGATGTTTAACCGACCTACAATATCGTTTTTGGCCAATCCGAGTGCCCACTATATTGGTTGATTATTTGGTTCACTAAAGGGTCCTATACCCACAGTCTGTAGGTATGCTTGCTTGGAGAACTTTGGGAACTTGTCCATGTTTGTCACCTCATGGTCTGAGTACCTCAATTTATCCATGTGGACTAACATATTTACTACTAGATGTATCCCTTCCAAAATGCATGACAAGACAATGGCTATGGTGGCTGGCCTACGCGGTGACCTTGCTACCACCTACTTGCCCTTCTGTTGTGGTGTCTAACTCGAGGTTCCATCCTCTATTGTTCTCTCTTCTTCATACTCATCTGGTTGATCGATGACATCTTCCATTGTGCACTCCTATGGTTGTTTCACCATGTTTGTGTGTAATATTTATGGCACAGTCATTTCCTCCTGGTTCAGGACCATCCCATTAACTCTCAGGCTGTCTTCAGGGTTTCTATAGTGTGAATGATTATCTGCATCCTCATCCTATTGTCCTTGTCCCCCTTATAGTACATCCATGTCCATGCCCATTGGTGTTGTCTGTTAGGTTTCTTCGACAATAGGTGCGGGGCTTCTTGGTGTCATATCAGGCGACATTATTTCATCCAAATTTGTGAATTCTAGAGGCTAAAGTGGTTGATGTTCACTTCCCTGTGCTTGCAGTGAGGCTCTGGTGTTGCTTTGGGGTATTCAGCAAGTTTGGTTCGGTTCTCCTTGTTTGGGTGGTGTCATGGTGTTAAGGTTTTTGTTCGTCGAATGTGGTGGCCTATGTAAGCTCTGGAAACTTCACTCTTGTCTCTTTATTCTCTATTGATGTCTTCTTTTCTCACTTGCACAATAACCTTCCTAGTCCCATGTACTAGCTTATATAGGAATTTTTTGAAGCTTCTAAGAGACATTACCTCATTTCTGTTTTAATTGAACCGACACTTCCCATGCACTTGTTATTGAATTCCATTTCCATCCCCAGTTGGCATAATAAATGTGGCATCCCGTCAGTCAATTGTTTTATTTAATTTTGATAGTTGTCGTCCATTGGCAGTTGTTTGTCATATCCTTATTTCTCATTTTTTCTTCTTTCCTTCTTGTAGTGACCGTTGGCCTTTTCCTCCACTACGCTGGAATTCCTGAGTGTGCATGATCATTCTCTTCTCAACACCCTATGCCTTTTTTAAATGTTTGACTTTTCGATGCAGTATCTCCTCTGTGGTTTTTTTTTTTTTTTAAGTGCCTAGGGGTCAACTTGCCCTATAAATCTTTAGTTGGCTCCCATTGATCATCCCTTTGAGTTATTTTCCTCCTAAATCCTTCAATTGTACAACTCCCCCATCTGTTACAGTATTTACTTTGTATGGTCCTAACCAATGCATTCTGATTTTTTCTGGGTGTTGAAGGGATTTACTGTCATACATTAAGACTAGGTCTTCTTCCTCGAAACCCTTCCTCTTGATGTGTCTGTTATGCCCATATATGTATTTATTTCTAGACTTTCTAGTGGAACCCTGCTAGAATCCTATCTTCCTCCATTATCATCATCTTATTTAGCCTTTCCTATACTGCACCTCATTCTATCATGTTTGTAATTGATTCTACGTATAGACTAAGCACCAAAAATTCTAATGGCACCACAACTTCTTGTCCGTACACCAGTCTAAATGGTGTTTTTCCTATCAATTTATTGCATGTGGTCCTGTATTCCCACAATAGTGTTGGTATATTCAAGTCCCAATCATCCCTATTAACGTTGCATATCTTCATTAGTGCATTTTCAAGGATCTTGTTAAAGGCTTCCATTGTTCCATTTTCTTGAGGATGATATGGTGTACTCTTTTGATGATGAACTTCATGTTGGAATTACTTCACACACACCTAGGATTTATTTTTCCTAAGGTTTTTCCTTGTTTATTAGTCATAATTAGTCATTATCTAGTCTCCTATATTTTAGGGGAGAATATTCCACCTAGAGAATATTCTCTTTCAATTGACACTTCAGTTTGACTAGTTGAGTTGAGTTTAGATGTTGCATTGGTTTTTTCACCATGCAACATTGGGATCATCAGCATGATAATTCTACCTTGCCTTGGTATCATCACCATAATAACACATTAGCCTTCATTCCCTAAGTTAACTCCCCACTACTCTATGTTCAGTCAATTAACTGAAGATTAGTTGACTAGCTAACTCAACTAGGTGGCAGTTCACTCACGTAACAAGCCGAGAGACTAGACTAGGTGGAAGTTCACTCCTGTAACTGTTGGTGTGTGTCCAGATCACTCTAGACCACCACTATGGTGCATTGGTTCACCTCAAGTGTGCAATCATTGAGCTATACAGAGTATATCATGTGTAAACTATTCATTTTTCGCAACGGTTAATGAGAATTCTTTCATTCTTTCTCTCCTTCTTCTTCTTTCTCCAACTCTCTCTGCAAATGTTTGTATTATTGTTTATATAGATATGTTCTGTGTAGTTTCAACACATTTACATGGAATTAGAACCAATGTACTGCTAAGCAAAATCTACACCAAAACTTTTTGCAGGTACAAAAGATTGAAGACATCGGAAAGATGGATTTCCAAAAATAATTCATTCTTACACCTTAGAACTATTTTGCATGGAAGGAGAAAATAGCCATACATATCCTAACCAAAGGTTTTTACAGTTTAACCTTGAATACAGATACATAACCGACATCATCCATAGAAAAATCCAAGTACTTAATTCGCATAAATGAGGCACTCGGAACAATTTGTAGTCTTATTTCTCTCGATCTCTTTTTTAACATATCTTCTTGTAAGACTCCCAATGAAGCCTGGAAAACCTTTGAATGGATCTTTGGAAAACATGATTATATGAGGGGACACATTCTGGAGGTGGATATTCTCACATTAGATCCAAAAATATTCGACAATATCCAATATTTATTTACAAAATTCAAGGATTTACTGTCGCAAATCAAAGATTGCGGGGTTGATAAATCGACGTAGGAGAAACAAATGGTTCTCACCATTCTCTCCAAGATTAGTCCTGAATTCTCTGTATTCATATTCACATTCTATACTATCATATTCGCCTCCAAAGCCACCTGGAATATGCCTTATCTTGAGGACTTTATCGAATCCTTGACACAAGAGAAAACCAAGATCATCAACATGGGAACAATAAAAGGCCCAAGGGCGCATGCACTCACTGTGCATTATGGAATCCACAAATATCAGAAATCTAAATATAAAGATAAATGGAAATCTCATGCACATATGAAGAAGGAAGGGTACAAAAAACCTTTCACCGATGCCTCCAGATCCAAAGGACAAAAGGGAAGAAAAGGAGCGAAATGCACGTACTGTAAAAAAGGATTCCATTCGAAATTTTCATGAATGAAAAAAAAAATAGATCTGATGTCTTAAATACTTCATCAAAAAAATGTTGGATATCGCATCCCCAAGGGTGCCAAGAAGGATAAGCCAAAGGATCCAAATTCCAAGAAAGGCAATTCTATCCATGCCTTGATTGCCATCAACTCCTCTCTCTATGCTTGGATCATTGATTCAGGAGGATCACATCAAATGGATGCCTCAAAAGAAGTATATTCTTCTTTGTATGCATGCAAAGGTCCTCCTATTCTAATGGGCGACAACACTTCTGTCGAAGTCACTGACAAAGGAAGGATTGAACTCACCAATGGAAGATTCGAGAATGTTTTGCATGTTCCCAAAATTTCTGTCAACCTTATCTCCATGCATTATATGATGAATTCTGGAACCGGAAAGAATTTCATATTCACACCAAATTTCATGGACATCTACGACATGCAAACCAACTCCAAGATTTCTATTGGTGAGGTAAATCATCAGTCTAGATTGTATACATTTTCTGAATTCATTGAACCTGATTCTGCTTTACTTCTTACTCATGATAATGAAAGTAGTAGGATATGGCATGGAAGGTTTTGAAATTTGAATTTCAGATACATTAAATAGATTATCAAGCACATATTGGTTGATGGTCTACCAGACATCCATTTCTCCAAGGGAGTGTGTGAGGGATGTGTTCTCGAAAAACACCCTCAAGAGAAATTCGACAAAAGAAAGTCTCAGCGAGATTTCTCTCCTTTAGATATGATCCATATTAACCTTAGGGGTCATTTTCTGCATCCATCCATCAACAAAGCGAGGTTTGTTCTTATTTTTGTTGATGATTTCTCACGTTTTACATGGATCTACTTTCTCAGGAAAAAATTTGAGGTATTTCAACACCTCAAAGATTTCAAAGCCTTGGTTGAGACACAGTCTGGAAAGAAGATCAAAGTCCTCTAAAATGATAATGGGGGAGAGTATGTAAATCATGAGATCCATAATCATTTCCATGAGGTAGGGATTCATTTGCAGCACATAGCTCCCTATACTCTGTAGAAAAATAGAGTTGTTGAGTAGAAAATCCTATCTCTAAAGGAGATGGCATCTTGCATGTTGCATGGAAATCCCCTACCAAAGCACTTAACTGTGAAACATACATCCAAAACATATCTCCCCATAGATTTGTCAAGGATAAGACCCCCCTACGAGGATTGGATTGGCCTCAAATCGGAAGTGACCCACTTTCACATTTTTGGTTCACGTGCATGGGCCCAAATTCCCTCTGGAAAGAGGAAGGAACTTGATCCACAAAGCACTGAGTGCATTTTTGTTGGATAGCCCGACAGTGTGAAGGGATATTGACTTATTGATCTTTCCTCAAACCGACTCATCATTGAGCGCAGTGTCAAATTCGAGGAAAGTGTCTCGCATGCACCTCAACAACCACATGCAGACACCTTCACTCTTCCACCTGTTCGAGATGATGAGAATCCACATGATAAATATTCTTCACACAATAGTTCTGATTCAGATTACTCAAATGATTCAGGTTCAGAGTCAGTAGAATCAGATGTAGATTCAGAGCATCCAGATTCAGTTGCAGAGCCAAAGCAGAGGCCCAAGTTGGAACAAACTACTCTTCAGGATGCAAGGGATCTTGTTGGTGATATAATCGATACTAGGAGGACTCGATCTAAATTCGAGGAGCCTCCTATTGAAATTACTTCCACTGAACCATTTCGCTTGAGGCATCTTTTCTTGGTTTAGTCTTCAGATCCACAGTCTTATGGCGAGGTTGTTGGAAATCCCCTTTGGCAATATGCCATGTAGGAGGAGTACAACTCCCTCCTCGAGAACCAAATTTGGGATCTGTTTCCCCTTCCTTCTAGGATGAAACTTGTCAGATGCAGATGGGTCTACAGGACCAGGAGCACAGCGGATGGACATATCAATAGATACAAAGTCGGGCTTGTCGCCAAAGGCTTTCAGCAGGTTCATGGTATTGATTATCATGAGACCTTCGCTCATGTAGTGAAGATGGATTCCATACGATTGGCACTTTCCATTGGCGTATCCAAGGGATGGGAAGTCCATCAGATGGACACGAAGAATGCATTTTTTCATGGTGATCTCTCTAAGGAGATCTACATGGATCAACCCTAGGAATCTATGTAGGACTCATATTTGGTTTGTCAACTGAAGAAGTCAATTTATGGCCTCAAGCAGGCTTCGAGGGCATGGTATGCCAATATGGAATCCTACCTGTTGTCACAAAACTTTGTACATTTTTAATCAGACCCGAATGTCTACATGCTTAGGGAAGACGATTCACTTCTACTTTTAGTTTTGTATGTCGATGATTTGTTGATCACCGAGTGCTCGACTTTAGTGATTGTTGTAGTCCAGAGGATTCTACATGACATGTTTTTTAGGAAGTACATGGGTCTGGAACAATTCTTCCTTGGACTTGAGATCATTCAGGATGCATTAGTCATCAAACTGTCTCAGGCCAAGTATGCACGAGATCTCCTTGAGAGATTGCACATGACAGACTGCAAGTCTTCTCCGACTCCTTTCCTATCAGGAGTCAAACTTGAGTATGGAGGGGAGACTCCACTGGTTGACAACACACTATACCGAAAAATAGTGGGGAGCTTGTTGCATCTCACACACTCCAAACTAGACCTCTCATATGAAGTTGGCATAGTTTCCAGGTTCATGAAGGAGACGCATGAGCTACATTGGAAATATGCAAAGTGTATCCTTCGATATGTTCTGAGAACCATAACCTTTGGTATTCATTATTGTAACATCCCGCTCTGGCGCACTTACAAAACTTATTCTTTGAGGACACTTGCTCACAAGTGATCTGGACTTTCCTGATATTAATACATTATGCTTGATTATGATGTGTTCTAATAGACGACATGATGTTTTACTACTTGATGTAGACAGGTACTGCTGACTCAGTTTCATTGAGTGTGTAGGGTTTCAGACCTTGAGGATGTAGAGGCATCGGTGGAACTTCCTTGGACTCTGGATTGAGTCAGGGAGTGGGCTATTTGGGCTGTTTCATTTACGGTGATATTGCTTTGTTTTGATTATATGCTATTGATTTTATGATATGTTGTTGACATGATCTGACATGATGGTTGATGATGTAGGCTAACGATAGCTTGCTGACCAAGACTCACATATGGATTAAAGGGGCCACACATGATTTCTAGAGAGGTTGAGGGAGAGGTGTGGACAGTAGCCCTGCCATAGCCTACTAGCACTCTCACCGTGGCTCGAACTGTAGGTTAACGATTACCTAGTTCGAGAGGATCCACGATGCCATGAGGGAAGACTGCGACAGTCGCTCACGATGATTCTAAGGGGCACGCAATAAGGCGGGGGCCTTATTCCTTAGAGCCCTTAGTCTCCCACAAGTTCACCTGGCGGAGTGCTGACTCCATGGGTTATAGATGTCTACCAATCTGTCAAGTCAGCGAGTGGCACCCTTGGAGCACGTGGTGCATCCTGAAGGGCATGTCGTGCAACAGAAGCAAACGAGGTGGGTGGCACCCTTGGAGAACGTAGTGCATCCTAAAGGGCACATCGCATTGATGATGATGATGAGACAACCTAGATGACCCTAAGACCTTAACGCCTGATAAAATTCTTAAAACGACTCCCCTAATGAATTGTCGCCTAGTTCAATCTAAACCTAAATTTAAAACATCTCAAAGATA
>ML787083.1:75142-128840 GCA_009831015.1 Picea engelmannii
TTATTATATTCATCCTTGAGGCCCTCCATAAGAAATATCTCCTGCATGTTATTCAATGAATCTTGAATACTACGAAAACTATCATTGAGGCCATGTGTGAGGCTGTTTGTGAGGCCATGTGCAAATGCATCCAATCTATCATCTAATTGGGCTTTTAATGATTCAAGAATTTCTTTCAAGGTTTGAGATGAAATATCCATCTGAGTACCCTATGAACTCTTCGGTCCTGCAACAATCACGAAAAAACTCAAAAAATAGACCCAAGAAGTTTTGGCAGAAAATCGCGGCTTTTTCCGGAAAAACCCTAAAAAACTGCTGAACTTAAAATGTTCATAACTTCACTTCCCGGACTCCGTTTCGGCTGATTTTTTTTTTTTAATTGGGTGAAATTGTGAGAAGAACTCGGATATGTAATTTATTTGGGCAAATTTGGCCTCCAAATGCTACAGAAATAAAAATAAATCGCGTCACCGTCCACAGAAAAAACCCTGAAAAATTGCAGATTTTAAAACCTCAATATCTTGACCTTCCGGACTCCGTTTCGGACGATTTTTTTTTTTTAAATTGGGTTTTTTTATGAGAGAAACTCAGATATACAACTCTTTTCTGCAAATTTTACATAGAAATATACTGAAAATGTCTGGAATGTCGCATTCCTCTTTTTTCTTCTCCGAAAAAAAATCTGCAAAAATAAAAAATAGTTGCCCACAACTCTGGCCAAGGAAAGTGCTCTGATACCACTTGTTAAGAACCAATAATGAATACAAAAGAACCACAACAGATATAGAAAAACAATATAGAAAAACACCACTTTATTATATCAAACCCTTGAGGTAGGGAAACACCATACAATGGATCCTATTATGGAAGGGATCCTCTCATGTTCACTTGCCTCTTCGAGGGGGTTTCCTCCTAATGAGCTTCAGCTCTAAATACAATACTTCTCTTCATGTCTCATTACATTGCTTGAACCCCTTTATATAGTGCTACCATCACCTAAGAACATTCTAGAGGAGGAATCTTCTAGAAGTAGAACCTTCTAAGAAGTCGTCTTACATTTATTATATCTAACTACCATAGTAGGTCTTATTTAATAATATAGTGGACCTAGTCCACCTTACATTGAATGACCTCCACTATTATCACTATGGGCCCTCTAGGCCCCCCCACTACCTCTCTAGCTACCTTACACCATGCCCAGTGGATTATTCCTATGATCTAAAAAAAATTCAGTTACTAAATCCCAATCTCTTGTCATTCGATCCTCAAGCTTGTTTATCCTTTTGTTTATCATTTAAATATGGCATCCTAAGATTAATGGTGTGATTTAATTTCTAGTGATAGTGGACAGTCAATTTCTTTTTGTCTTTCACAGAGCCCCCTCTATTCCAAGAGCCATATTGTGGCCTAAAATAGTTTTCAAGATGTCTTGGAATGGTTTCTAAACAGCCACGAACCATCTCAAGTTAGAACAACATGAACTAATCGTGTTGTCTTTTAATGAGTCTTAAATGAGGTAGGGCACTATATCAAGTGTTTCTGAATCATTCAAGTCATTAAAAGCATAAGTTGAAGAGAATAGTCTGATATGAATGAGGATTTGTGTCTTCTAATGTGTGCATAAGTGGTGTGAAATACTAAAATAAAAATTGTTGAGGTGTTGACACTTGAATCCGTGAAGACTAAAATGGAAACCTCACGAGGATATGAATCCTCCTGCATTTTTAAAGAGACAGTACTCCTCTTTGGCTTATGATACTCTTTTATAATTTCAAATCAAGAATAATATGGGACCATATCGCATAATATAGTCCAATATTTAATACTCGAGAAAAAACAAAATGTTGAAAAGTAAAAGAATATTTATAAAAGAGAATTCCTAAGAAGTGGACCAGGAATCTCAAACATCACACATTACAGAGAATAAAAATGTCCTCACATCCATCATAGCAGAAATAATGATTCTGATCACATTCAAAATAAAATAATATGGTTCGTTTGCATGAGATAAATTTTAAAGAGTAATACTTATAGAGATCAAAAGAAGATTATGATAGGTCAATTTCAAATACTTTATACTCAAAAATCAGAGCTATAAAATACAGTCAAAATCGATCACGAATTAGTTCTCTGGGATTTTTAAAAAATAATAATGTATGTTATAGTGCATGAAATTAAGGTGTTTGTCCAATGGACTAGGATTGGGGCTCTCCTGGACCATAAAGTAAACATGTACAAGAAAGTATGAAAATAGAAAAAGGAGCATGGGTGGATCTCGAACAATAGAATCTAGAAAGAAGACAAAGAGGAAGTTTATCAGGATTCGGTTATACTTTTCCATTTAAAGAAGAAGAAGAAGAATTGGATAAAAACATATAAGGAAAGAAAAATGTGATCGTCGTAGACTTACTATGATGGAATCTCTCTCCTTCATTTGCTTGTTGTTGTTTCTTTTGTACCCTTGCTTGTTGCGGTTAGATTTCCAGCTGTAAATGCTTCTACTGGTATTTCAGAAATCTTGGCAATTGAATTATTTAACCATTCTTGAATATAATTCCTTAGCAGGGCAACAGTCACTTCTTGTTTTACTTTAATATTAAACAAATCGTTTTCGATTTCTCTATGATCAATAGATAAATTTTGCAAAGTATTCTCTGTATCTTCATTTTTATCGGTATACTCAAAAAGCTAGTTGTCAATATCATCATGTGTGAATTCAATCATAGTATCAAACTTTTCAATTGATGCCCTTTTTAATTCTTCAATTTTATCTTCGAATTGTTGTCAAGTCATGAGAATTGAATTTGAGATAAAATTAGGGTTTGAGACTTCAATAGTGGTACCGGTGATATCTAAATCAAGAATTTTTTAGTATGATTGTGTCTTCCTTCTTGAAAAATAATTCAATTGAGTTATTAATCCCTTCAATACATTGAGTCTTTCAATCCAACAGGCCTTTAAATGGGGCTCGGGGAAGGTTAATATTCTTTTTTTCTCATCTTCTTTGATATTGTCAAAACCTTTACTACAAACATTACAACTCCATTTGTATAGAAAGATTAATCATTTTTCAGATCTATATTCAAATATTCTCTGTTGTTCTAAATTTTGAGGCCTATAAAGGAAAAACTTTTTTCTAAATCCCATAATTCCAAAATCAAATACATTATTTTCTTTATGTTCTCCTCGAAAAAATGTCGAGTGGCAATAATCAAGCTTGAAATTCCTTTTACTCTAGCACTTGACTCTGGGGTTTCTTGAAAAAATTATGTGGGCTGAATCATGGCAATGAAGGAAGCAAAAATAGGTGGAGGCATGAGAGTTGCTTCCAATTCCTTAATTTTCTCTTTCAACCGAGCATTTTTTTCCTCCATGTTGGCAATTGAAAAATCCAGTGCATCCCCTGTAACTTTGTGAATGGATGAAAATCTAGAAGGCAAAATGTTTTGTGTATCAATGGTAGACCACAACTTTCCACTTTTACTCTTTATGGTTCTTTCAAAGACCAATTTCTTAGAGTCTTTGTCAAACGAGGCATTTTGTATAGAAAAATTATCTTCATCATAGAATATCACATCCTGGACCATATTATGTTGTACATCATATTATCTTCGTCTGGGAAGGTGATGTTCTCGATATCCACATACAGATCCATATTATCCAGTAGTAAATCATGTTCAGGTGCATTTGTTTCTCCTCCCTCTTGTTGTGAATTAGTTATTTTTCTTTTAATCTTTAATTTGTGGGGGTTCTCTAAGTTCCCCTCAGGAGGGTTTCTTTCTTCATCATCCCCTGAATTATTACTCTGTATTTTTCTTTGTGATGTCTCATGTTGAGGTTTTATCTTGGGTAGAACAATTCTTCGATAAACATTGGGAGATTGAAAATTCTTCATTTGAGGGCTTACCTCTTTCCTTGTGATGTTCTGTGGTACTTATGATAGTTTCTATATCGCTAGAATCTTTGTAAGATTATTGAATATTAGGGTTATGTCTATCATTCTCCTCTGATCTGCTTACAAATGAGTTTATGAGTGCAGGGTTGAGCCCAACTTAAATCAGATGATTGTAAAAAATATGAATAGGGTCAAACGCTTTGATTTATTCTTCATATCTCAAGTTGGAATGATCAAAATAGGAAGCATATTTTTCAATCTTGGAAATTCCTCTGAGAATAATTTCACCAACTTTCCAAGGAAGAGGTATGAATTGCTTTTTTATTTTCTCAGAAAAGGTGTGAAACCAGAAATTGTATTATCTAGTTATTTCAATAATAAACAATTTATCAGATACATAATATGGAAGAAAAATGGGTTTTTTGTTAGAATAGAAAACCCTGATGATATTGTAATCATCCATTTTTTCAGAAAAGTTGACACCTCCAATGAGATCTAGGAAGTATCTTCCTCAAATAATAGCTTCTTAAATTTTGACACAAAATCATTATATACTTCATATAAATGGTGGCCAGCCTTCTACCTACACAAAGCTTGATACCACGTAGTCACAGGGTTCACCTTTACTTTTACCCTTCTGGCAATATTTAAACCCTTAAAAGTATGACAATAGGTGATAGAAAATACCAAATAAGATGACATATAAAATTTCTTCTCAGTATTGAAATTTGTCAGTTGTGCAATAATCTTATTTGAAATAATCTTCGCCTAGTTGAAGATTGCATTTTCATGAACTATGAAATGAAATATGTACAATGCCAATCGAGGAATGGTTTCTTTAGAGTCTTGTCCAGCAATTTGAGTAAATAACCAAGCAATTTATTTATAAGGATTTTTCAAAGAACTTACTTGAATTTTATTAATGTCTTTTGGGATTGATGTAGGGGCATGTAAATATTCTTGAAGAAGTTTTATTCCATTAGTTTTTCTTTTTAGAAAATTTATGCCTTCTTCCCCTTTGTAAACCAGGTTTGTCTCCAGCAATTTCAACATCTCCCTAAATATTGAAGGCATCAAGGATGTAGATTTTAACCCTTTACAATTATTTACTATAAACAAATTTTCAGTAAAAGAACAAAAAAGATACAATGGCAAATACACACATTACATGGGGATTTTTCCCCTGGAAACCCAAACTGGGAAAACCAACATATTCTAAATTCATTCACATCATACATTGTTTACAATACAATATACATATAGGAGCTAGTGACATCCAAAACCCTAACCTAGTGACCTATATTAGTCAACAACCCTAATTCCTTAACCGGAAATAGTAAAACATCGGCAAAAAACCATGTGCCGAAAAACCGCCCAAAAATGGACATGAAAATCGAGGTGACATGAAAAACGAGGAAAAAAAGGCGACATGTTTCCTGAGGAAAAAAATAACACATACCCAACATTCTCTCACTTGTTTTCTTTTTATACAGGGGGTTATAGGGTTACATAGTCAACAATCCAGGGCAGCAATGCCCATAGATCCTCTACACCAAGATAACTTCTCAGTGCTCACATGAAGGACTAGATCCTGTCACTGAGAGGGGGGGTGAATCAGTGACACAATAATTTTATCAATCTTTCTTTTGTTAATAAAATCAATATTTTATCGTGGAACCCAATTGGGAAAACCACAAACACATTTTTATTAACTGCAAAATTTTGTTTTACAAGTTACATAGAAGGAAAGTGTTCTTCCTCTTAGATCATCACCCACTGATCATGAAGCACCCAGACCCATGTTCACCAACTCTAACTGGTAGGAGGGTTCAGCCCCATGTTTAGTCAGCTACAACTGACAAGGAAGCACCTACTCCCCTGCAGGCTCCAACCTTCCCTTGCACCTCCCAACCACCCTTAACTTCTGAGTCTGGAAAAACTTTTATATCAAGTCTTGACTGCTCCTCTCTCTACTTCTGTATTCTAATATTCAATGTATCTTTTGTTGTTCTATAAAGGTCTTATATATCAAACACTGGACATCATAACTGCTTCTCTGTATCATTCTGTATTTTGAACTTCAATGTCTCTACAGTTGTCCATCCTCTCATTCACATATCAGTTATATTTATAAGTCTTTAAAATATTCAACACAATTCTTCACAACCATCACACCTATTTGTTGTGAGGGAAATCTCCTTACGGACTAGAAAATAGGGTTTAGACTTTGCATGCAGATATGACCGAAGAAAAACTACTTTCTACCTTCATCCCTAGATTTAAATCCCCTTTTCTTAGTAAATGCATGGAAATATCAACCTACCTCGTTCTCGATGTTTGATGTCGATCCTCCGTTGTACTTGATTACTTGTTCACAATACTCCTTCCAAAGTTGACCTGCATACAAAACAAGCAACAACTACACATGCATCCTACTTATATACTAACGGGTTAGAAATCCAAACATATACTAATCAAACTATAAAAAGTTCATGAATTGGGACGGGAAAAGCATTTTCTTTATTACTTTGAATGATTCAAATTACAAAAGCTGAGACTGGCCACCGCTCTGCGAACCTGATCCTGGGCTCCTCTTCAACTTTACTCCAACTGCTTTGTTTTGTATCTCCTTTGGCACAAGGAAAGGCTAAAGGGTTGGGACAATGGGAATACGCAAATGGGCAGAGTTTCTTTGCTATATTTTTCCTCCTTCCAAATGGGACCCCTACCCCTTCTTTTATAGGCTAGAAGGAGCTAAGTATTTGGATGAACCCTCGGCCATGCATGGCTAGGAGTTTCAGTTAACTCACCCATAGCTTTTGTGTTCCGTCGGCAACTTTCCTTTTTTCGTGCTTTTGTCAGTCCACACGGGTTGTTTTAGGTCATCCAGTGTGTACACGTGTGCAGTAATGGAGTAGGGCATGTGGGCCTTTATAAAAGAGGTTTTTTTAAAGAGTTATTCAGCAGTGCTTTGGAAAAGAAGGGATATGAGATGGCCTGATGCCAGGTAAGCATGTGTGGTGAAATTTAGGGTTATAACAAATGCCCTCTAATGTGTGAGGTTAGAAGAGCATCTGATGGCTGAAATATATTACCAATCTTTACTGATGTGCCGAACGATTGAGCCAAAGGATCAGGAACTGGGAGGCACCGCCTGCAAAATAACAAATGTCTCACCGAGGCGGGAATACCCATGCTCAGGATAAAATAGAATCATGGCTACCAATCAGATACACTGTAAATCCATGTCATATAACTATATAAATATTATCCATGAACAATACACAGCGGAGCTACATCTCGAAATCAAAAAGATATACATATAGAGTACCCATCTTCTAGAAGTTGATACGGCCTGATGATTGGAGATGAGATCTTTAGAGCTCAAGAAACAACTTCAAAATCTTCAAAACTCGGGTAGGAGTGTAATATGAGTGTACGACTGCACTACCCAGAGGTCTTTGATGGCTCGTCAGTCATGGACTTGATAATCTTGATGATCAGGCTGAAGGCTTCAGTGATTTCGAACAAGGACTTGATTGGATGTTCAGGATGGCCAGGTATGAGGACAAGAGACATATTTCATAGGGGCCGACTCAGGCTTGGTAAAAAACTTCCCTTGGATAATAGCACGACAAATGATGAGACTCAGGCAGCATGGCATTAATCATAAGTCTACGAAGCAGGAGACAATGCAAACTCTCCATATGTTTGGAAGGATAACCAAACGGTGGAGGACACAACTCTATATAGCGAGAAAAAGCTTCCTAAGGTCATACTACATCCCATAGTCTGATGAAAAAACGGACAGATGTGCTTTATTCAAGGGCGACTCATTATGCTGCCAATAAAGAAAATACTTTTCCCTTCCTCTTTTTGGGGTATATTTGATTTTTTTTTTTGTCCTTTTCAATAATTGTGAAAAAAGAATAAAGGAATATTACGTTACAAAGGAGGAACGAGTGTTGCAAACCTACAATCTCAAGGCACAAGGACAAGACTGATGTTCTAGTAGAATAATACTCGTGAAAAATCCTCTGGGGGCCAAAGGTGTTAAGACATAGAAGCAAACTATTACAAGGCTGGCGTATAAGATATGAAAACGCGGTTAATAAAACACACAATGGTAACATCCTTCGATGTAAGTTTAACGAGCCTAGAGAAGGTAAGCTCAGTGGTTTTTCATATTTAGAGAGTCTGAAAAAACATAAAAGGAGACTCCATTGGGGTACCTTTTTCGAAGATAATCTAGTCGGTTCAAAAAAGGGCAAACTAGCACCGATTAGACGTCGATTCAAAACAATTTTAACGAGTGTGACAAGGACAAGATCACTCGGCTATTTTTTCATTTTTAAGGAGCCTGAAAAAAGCTTAACTATGGACTCTGTCAGGAATGTTCTTCTAGACCAATTTAACGAGTGTGAAAGAATAAGGTCACTCAGCAATCTTTTCAATTTTAGGGAGTCTGAAAAGAGCTTAACTATGGACTCCGTGGGGGTTCCTTCTTTGTAAGTTTAGTCCCTTAGGCCCGAAAAAGAGATAAAATTATACCTGAGAGTACTCTTCTATAGAGTTGAAGTTCCATAGAGTATACCTTTGTTCGTACAGTTGACCATCCAGACCGAAAAAGGGGTAAACTACCACCGGACAGACATGACTTCAAATTTCAGTTTAACGAGCGTGAAAGGCCATAAGATCGCTCGACAATCTTTTCATATTTAGAGGGTCTGAAAAGGGCTTAAAAGAAGACCCGTTATATTTTGGGAGTCCTGAGGGTGAGGTCAAGAGCGAAGAAGAATCATGCAAATGAGTCTCAAACTCGTATTCAGGCAAAACTGCAAGGACTCTCAAGCCTATAGTGTTGTAGAGACAGCATGAATATCATAATGCAACCAGGATCTACCTACGGCATCCATGTTTTAGTAGGCTCTACCACCAAGTTGCGACACTTCTAAAGAAGAAATGATAGTTTTGTGTCACAATCTGATGGGATTGATCCTACGGAAAATGAAAAAGACAACGAGATACAAAAATCAGGGTAGAAACCTAACCTATATGTTCAAGTTGATCGTTGGAAAAAAAATTATGGACCATCAAAATTTACTCAAAACTCAAAAAAAAATGTCCCAATACCCGATCAAATCCCTCCCATATAACTCCTGAATCACTCTAAATGGTTTTTGGTATAAATAAAATGATAAGGGAGGCCAAAAAGTCTATAAATAGAAGCTGGCAGCTCATTATCACCATTGTTGATTTGGAAATTGACTCTGGAGACAAAAGAACCCCTTTGATAAAAACGGTGATTCTGGGAGATACAGTGGACGAAACAAACTTTCATCTGAACCAAGTAAGTACAAACTCCCCTATATAGCTATTCAATTCTTGATTTTTTCTTTTCATTTCATTTTTTGGGTGGGCGTTGACCTTCAAAAGGTCATCCCTAGGTCCACAAGTATAACATCAAATGTCAATTTGACTTGGCTGAGTTGATAGTCCGTTGTAGAATAGTCTTAAGGGTTTTGTTTACATCTTCCACCTGCCCATTGGCTTGGGGGTAGTAGGGTGATGAATGTTCTTGCTGTAACCCAAGATTTGACGTCAATTCAGTCATCATCTGATTCTGAAAGTGACTGCCATGGTTAGTGACAATCTCCCTCGGGACGTCGAACCTTGCTATGATCTGGTTGAATAAAAAGAGAGTTGCAGTCTCTCCATCATCTTTAAATGTTGGCATAGCTTCGACCCACTTTGTGAAGTAGTCTATAGCTACGATGATATAGTGGTTCCCCCTTGTTGAAGGGGGGTTGCAAGTAGTGTAATCAATCCCCCACTTGGTGAAGGGTCCAACTGTGATGACAGGAAACATGGGAGAGGGATGTGCCCTCATCTTCCGAGAGAAGATTTGGCACGGATGGAACTTCTTGACCAATTTGATACAATATTTGATAAGTGTCAGCTAGAAGTAACCTACTCGTAGAATCTTTTGGGTTGTTTCCAACCGAGACAAATGACCGCCACAAGATCCGGTATGGGAATCCTTGAGCACGATAACTGCCTCCTAATGAGTGAGACATCGACGTAGGATGCAGTCTACACCTCTCCGATACAACGTATCATCGAGTATGAGATAATTCTTAGCCTGATGGAGTATACATCGACTCTCATCATGAGAAGTAGAAGTGGGGCACTTCAAAGTCTGGAGATAGATAAGTATATCTCTGTACCAGGGATCCGAAGATGTGATCAAAAACATATCTCCCTGGATAGGCGATTCTTCAGGCACAACATCACCTGACTCAACCAAAAGTTCTAAAATAAGCTCTACGAAGACCAGTGACTTTTTGGACTTTGTTGAAATGAAGTCTAAGTCAAACTCCTAGAGGATGACTATCCATCTACTTATTTTTCTGCCTATTACCCGTCGTGTCAACATGTACTGGAATGGATTCACGACAGCAATGACAGTGGTCTTGCGAAACAAAACGTAATGACGGAACCATTGAACAGCATGAACTGTTGCCAACGCAAGTTTTTCGATATGAGAATAATTGAGTTACGATCCTATGAGGCCTCGGCTCAGGTAATAGATCACATATTATGAGAACAAGTCATCTTCCTGAACTAAAACTATGCCAATGGTTGACTCTGCTGCAGCCAAATATAATAAGAAATCTTTATTATAGTTAGGTGGTCGGAGCAGAGGGGCAGTTGTGAGGGCATGCTTTAATGCATAGAAAGAGTGTTAAGTGGCATCGTCTCAGTAAAAAGGAACGTCTTTCTTCAGTAACTGCATAAATCCCTTGGTGATTTCGGCATAGTTGGTGATGAAGCATCGTAAAAAGTTTGCCTTGCCTTGTAGACTCTGAAGTTGAAGGATTGTGCGTGGGGGGGGCAATTGGATTATTGCCTCCACCTTGAGAGGATCAACCATGATCCCTGTTGTTGATACGATCAAACCTAACAAACATCCTGACATTACGCAGAAGCTGCACTTGTTTGGATTCAAGCGAATCTAAAAGTAACGACAATGTTCGAAGATAAGCCTAAGGTGTGTGGGATGATCTGTTCGCTTGCGAGATCGCGATGCTAAATCATCTAGATTGCCCTTGACTATATGCTAAAAGTCATGGAAAGTGAAAGACATGGCCCGCTAAAAGGTTTCTCCAGCATTTTTAAGACCAACAGACATTTTGCGATATGCGAATGTACCCCAAGGACAAATGAATGTCGTTTTGTGTTGGTCTTCAGGTTTGATTTGTATTTGATTGTATCCCAAAAAATCATCCATGAAAGAAAAGGCTTAGTAACCAGCACATTCATCAATGATCTGGTCGATGAATGGAGTTGGAAAATTATCTTTGGGACATGCCTTGTTCAAATCATGGAAATCGGTACATACACGAATCGTGCCTTGTTTTTTATTGACCAACACAGGATTTGACACCCATTGAGTCAAATGGATAGGATAAATAAAACCTGCCTTTAGCAATTTCTCAACCTCAACCTTAATGGTTGCTTCTTTCTTAGGATTAACTAGATGAGGCTTCTGCCGAACAGGTTTGGCATCAAGATACATTGTGATCTCATGTTCAACTATTTTTGGATCGATACCTGGTATTTCCTCATAAGACCAGGCAAAAACGTCAGGGAATTCTTTGAAAATATATGTGTAGATTTGAATGTCTTCGGAGGAGCACTCTACTCCGACAAAGACATTCTCCACAACGCCAGGGTTTCAGAAGATATTGATCGGTATAGTTTCAGCGATAGTTTCCATATTTCCCTCAACATAAATTGTGTGTGTAGCTAAGAGATTAATAGGGCACAACTGATCTCCCATCATGGTCATGGTGAATTCCCCTGCTTTGATTTGGCTTAACTCTAGGAGAAAATATGATCTGTGATGAATATCTTCCCAAGGTTTGTCTGGACTATTCATTGCTTCGATTACTGCTTCGTCAGAAGGCAATACTAAGTCTAACGAATTGGTGTTAGCGAGAGAACCCTGAGCCCAAATAGGCTCTAGAAGTGGATCTAACTCTTGTGCAGGAGTCAGATCAGTGTTAGCTGAAGCTTGCTGGATGGACTAAAGAGTATGCTACTTCAGTTGTAGACAAGGGTATGGACATTCCCGGGTGCCCTGTCTCATCCATCATGGCCGATGGGGAAGGAAGTATCCATGGATCCTCGAAGTAAGTCGTGCGGAACGAAGAAACTTGAAAAATCTCAACCTTATGGTGATTGGATATAAATTTGATATCGTCGTGAGGGGGCAGGTAATCGAAGGTACCCATCAAGGATGGGCACAAACCAACTCCCACGTTAACGACACCTAGTTGAGGATTATCAATCATTAGGATCGTGGATGCCCCCAAAGCAGGGTCAGGTCTGGAGAAAGACAATTGATCGATGGTCACTATCCGACCCTCGTGTGGAAACAACAAGACCCGGAAAACTGTAGAAACCACATCTTGCATAGCATAAGTCCAAATCCTTCCTAACAAGAAGTTATAGTCAAGGGGAGCATCGACTACTTCTACTTTGACACACACAGTCTTGCCTCCTAACTGCACAGGAAAAGAAGGAACTATACCATGTGGTCGGAAAGAACGACTGTCGAACGCGGTGAGGAGAGTAGGTGACGGAGACAAAACGAGTTGGCCAATGGCTTTCCAACATGCCAATGACATCATGCATGTTGAGGCTCCCTCATCAACCACCGTGCGGAAGATATTCCAAGTAAAAATTTTCGTGGGATAAGCCACTACTATCTGAAACGCTACGTGGTAAGGCAGACGAGGTTTTAAGTTGGTTGTATCCAACATGATGGTACCTAGATTGAAAGTCTCTGTAGAGCCTAAAGTGGTTAACAAGGATTTCCTCTGAGAAGGGCAGCTTTGGAGGACCTCCAAAGCAGACATCGCACAAGGGGTTTGTGATAAATCCTCCACCACAAAGTAGTTCTGGGCGGCCCTTGCATTTGGGTTATGAGAAGCTTTTTTAAATGCACCTTTGGGAATACGTGTCATTGTTTCTCCCAACGTCTTCTCAATCTGTAGAGGAAGAGATGGGAGGTCAGCTTCTTTACCCTTCTCAGAAGTGCTTGGTTTACTATAGTTGTGTGCTCTAGTCGAGATAAAAGCATCACCCCTAACCATATATACATTCGCAGATGCGGGGTTGTTTGGAGGCGGATAGGGTTCTTGGCTGCCCCCTTTTGTGCTTATAGAGAATTGAGTTAGATTTTTCCCATGTTGAAATGGATTAGTCAACACCGCCTGTTGTTGCTGCGTGACAAATTTTTGGGCCTCTGCAAGTCGAGGACATAGATGGGTCGGGTGGTCTTCCATGCACAAGTTGCATGGATACCTCACCTTCAATTTTTCAGCGTTGTCCCCGCCAGCATTATCAGTGGGTTTTTTGTCCCCCTTACCCTTCTTTCCTTGTTTTTTCTTTCCTTCAGGCTGTTGGGTGGCCTTTGGGTTAGTCGAATGTACTGTGTGTACGTCCGACGTTTTGGTAGGGAGAGTAGCCAAAGTAGTAGTTTGGCTGGCCTCTGTGTGTTGTATAGATAACTGTTGCAACTACTTTGTCAATTGCTCAATAGGCTTTGTTTGTGTTGAACCAACAATACCATCGGCATGTGCTCCAGCTCTCTGTCTAGTTTTATCAAGGATTGAACGTGGTGCATCTGGAAAGATGTTGTATAACAAACCGGACTAAGAATATATGAGCTCAAATTGTTGATCCCTAATGATGGCGTCTTCTTCGGAGAATACTCCTGACGTCGCGACGTCTTTGGATAACTGCAGGACCAAAGACTTAAGGAACCACTCGAGCAAGAATGTTGGTGGGACTAGTACCTTGATTAAACTCTTCTAGCATCTCCATTCTCGGATGTGATCAGAGATATGGTCCGTTGTTGTCTATTCAAAATTGGCGAGTAGCTCTGTGCCAGCGTCGTATCTCACAGGTAAATGGAAATGGTTCAGGAAAGCCATTGCCAGTTCGCCAAAAGAAGAGTATCTTGAGAAATCGAGCTCAATGTACCATTTTGCGGCACTCCCAATGAGAGTACGTTGAAACAATCGCAACTGTACGGAGTCATCTTTCAATGAGTTAGATGACCACCAAAGATGAAAGGTAGTCACATCATCTCCTGGGTCTTCTTTAGGTTTGGCTTCGAACTTTGGGATGTACGAAGGAAACTTCGTTGGCATAGGAGGCCAACGTAGATCATGAAAAATAGGGTCATTCAACAACCTTGACAAATCTGGCAAGTGCAAATTCGTCAGGAAGGGAAGTTTGGGTTGTTGGTGATAACCTGGGAAAAAGGGGCCTGGAGTTTGACTGGTACCAGGTTGCCAGGAAAAGTTTGGCTGCTGGCCCGGATTCTGGTAGAAACCATGGCCCTAGCCAGCGTAAGGATTTTGCATATGTGGAGACATCATTGGCTGATTTCCAAAATAGGACATAGATGGTTGGGCATGCATTATATTCGAAGGAATCTGGGAAGGATTTCCCAATGGTGGTCTCGTGGGGATGGGCATAGTAGTTTTTTTGGGGTTCCATTGATTGTGGAAAGAATTACCCCAGATTGGCATTTCAGATGAGAGAACGGATCCCTGCCCTAAATTCCAAGGTCCTGCTGCAGAAGAAGTTCCTATGTTTTCCCCCTGTGTAGGAATAGTACCCTGCATAGGAGTATTTTGTCCAAAACTGGGATTGCCCCTAGTCGAGAAAGTGGCGGATGAGAAGGCGTTGTTTCCAAACATTTTTGCCAAAGAAAACGGTGTCAAACCTACCGGTATACTATGCAAATGTGGTCCTTGACTCCCTGCTCCAAATAAACTATGGTATATAGGTTTCCCGGTGGACTGTTGATGTGATCCACCGAGTGAAGGGGATGAAGGAGGGATATGACCTTCTCCGTAAGGGAAAGCATTAAAAGGAGCAGGAGTGCCCCCGATGTGACCTTGCAATGGAGCGGTAGAGCTCCCTACCCCTATACCTAAAGTCTGTAAAGTGGAGTAAGAAAGTACAAGACTTGTACCTGAACTAGGCATCCCGTATGAGAACAGAAGGCCTGTCGCACTTGGTGTGAAAGGGGTTGTGGCCACTGCCAAAGACGGGATCGGACCACTGTGTGATGTAGAATCATTCGAGACCATGGTGGCTCAGACTGATGATTGTAGGTTAGGAGGTGAAAGCTCTCCTGTGGTGACAACCATAGTGGGAATTGAATAATTCACAGAAGGAGTAACAGCATTTGTTTCCATTGTTGTGTTCAACACTGTCTGTCGCTCATAAAATTGAATTGATACAATGAAAGGTGCCAAGAAATTAGTGGTTGGGGTTTCAACCAGGCCAAGAGCGGTTGTTTCAAGGTCCAAAACGGTTGATTCCTCCGGGAGTTGGTCAGGCACAATGGCTTGTAACCCGATCGTTTCAAAATACCCTTGTTGGTCTAGCTTTCACCTTAATGGTGGCGAGGGTGGCTCCAGTGTAACCGACGGCAGGCCAAGAAGCCTTTGTGACCGGCGGAGCTCATAATCCTCCACTGTGTGAGAATATCAAAGACACTCTAAGGTAGTCTAAACATTCAAAAGTAACACACACTAAAAAAGTCCCTAGAAGATAAGACAGACAACACTAAATTAATTGGAAGAACAGTTACAACAACCAACACTAGAGCAACTTACTAGTGCAAGTGAAACTCGAACACGGAAGCACCCTCCAGGTATACTCTGCAAAGTGTGGCCCGATGTCTATCCTAGGTACCGCGGTATACCCCCGCAGTCACCTGTGTATGTCCCTAAAAAATATTGGCAACTAGGTTGCCAGTGCGCGAATAGTCACTAGGCGGGTACAGTCGAAAGTCAAGTAGACCACAATGAGCAGGGTATCGAGCCCAAAACCTGTCAAGGGTATCGAGAGAAAATGGTCCAGAAGATAATTGAGGACCTCGAATGGATTTGATACCCACGAAGCCCCGTGGAAAATGCAAACGACGGAATCCCAAGACAAGCCCTCTATATGTGTTATCCACTACGATTGGTCCAGCTTTGGAGGGGTTATCTCCGCTACCTTTCCGCACGCGACCTCGTGTTTATCCCCTGTGTTAGAGGGGGGTCCTAGATAACTTCCACGATACTGGACTTAAACACTCCCTAACTCAGACTCCAATGTTTGATTTGAAATGGCCTTGAAGAGTTTCCTCTCCAACCTAATCCAAGCCCCTAAATCCTGAACTCGTTGGTGAACCCTACAAACATGAAAGTCTAATAAATTTTAGATTTTAGTGTTAATTTTATGGCTTTGTCTTATTTCAAGGGATATGGATGTGAAACTGATGATGTGTAGCAGACGAAAGAAAAAAAAAATGAGTAAAAAGCTAGAAACAAAAAATTTCTTAATGCAAAATTTCAACAACTTTTCAAAAAAAAAAAAATCAATTTTTCTAAGATTTTGGACAGCAAACTCAAAAGAAATTTCACTTGACTACAAGCTACTTATGATCTAAGTAAACTGCAAAAGCTTATGAAATAACGACTTTTCCCTGGCTAATAATGCAGAAACACACTTTTCAACCAAACAAGAAAATGAAAAGAGATTTTTTTTATTTTTTATTTAAATGCTTGATAAAGAAAAAAGGAAAAATACCAACAAGAAAAAACCAAGAAAAAAAATTATGGCCTAATCGCAGATCGCAAAGAATCAGGTCGAAAATCACACACTAACGATTTAAAAAAAATGACTCTCACACTTGTCTAAAAACCTTTAAAAAATTATTTTACTTTTATGACAACTTTTCTTTAAATGAGAAAAAGTGAGCTAAAGGTAAGATTAATCCTAAGATACTGACTGACAGAGATTTAAATACCTGAGAGGTATAGTTCTCATCAAGGGAAAGGATGACTGCCTTACCCTCAAGAGAAATTATCCTACATAAGCATGCTACTGTTAATCCAACAGCCAGCGTGTGAACGCAAGTTGTATAGAGACAGAGGGCGTGTACACGTGGGCTGATCTTGTACAGGCCATGTGTATCTCTAAACTCTGAGAAAAACTAAAAATAGACAGACCAAACCAGGAAGAGACCTCTGATATTGATAACCAGAGTCTCCTGAAGGCTTGGACACTTTTTTTAATAGAAAAAGAAAACAATCTAAGGAAAAATTTATAAAGCCAAACAATATGAGATGAGACTGCAAACAAACAAGACTCAGATAGAATTCCAGAAAACCCCCTGAGAATGTGTGATTCTGACAGGGAAGAGGATGGCTGCCTCAGAAGTTCTTTGAACTCTACACGCTACTGCTACTTCTTCAACTAGCATTCACACGCGGGCTGTAAGAGAATAGGGTGTGGGTACACATGTGTAGACCTTATGCAGGCCGTGTGTACCTCTGTGGGTCCTGAAAAACACAATCAAGCAAATGACAAGGAAATCTAGTATAGAAAACCAGACTCCCTGCTAGCTCAGATCTTACAGAAACTAAAAGAAAAAATAGGCAAGAAAAACTAGTCTTTAAAACTACCCAAAAACTAAATAAAATTCCAAGAACCCTAGACAGTTTCCCCAGTATGGTCACCAATTCTGTTGTGAGGGAAATCTCCCTATGGACTAGAAAATAGGGTTTAGACTTTGCATGCAGATATGACCGAAGAAAAACTACTTTCTACCTTCAATCCTAGATTTAAATCCCCTTTTCTTAGTAAATGCATGGAAAGATCAACCTACCTCGTTCCCGACATTTGATGTCGATCCTCCATTGTACTTGATTACTTGTTCACAATACTCCTTCCAAAGTTGACCTGCATACAAGACAAGCAACAAATACACATGCATCCTACTTATATACTAACGGGTTAGAAATCCAAACATATACTAATCAAACTATAAAAAGTTCATGAATTGGGATGGGAAAAGCATTTTCTTTATTACTTTGAATGAGTCAACTTACAAAATCTGAGACCGGCCACTGCTCCGCGAACCTGATCCTGGGCTCCTCTTCGAATGTCCTCCAACTGCTTTGTTTTGTATCTCCTTTGGCACAAGGAAAGGCTAAAGGGTTGGGACAATGGGAATACGCAAATGGGCAGAGTTTCTTTGCTATATTTTTCCTCCTTCCAAATGGGACCCCTACCCCTTCTTTTATAGGCTAGAAGGAGCTAGGTATTTGGACGAACCCTCGGCCATGCATGGCTGGGAGTTTCAGTTAACTCACCCATATCTTTTGTGTTTCGTCGGCAACTTTCCTTTTTTCGTGATTTTTTTGGTCCACACGAGTTGTTTAAGGTCAGCCAGCATGTACATGCGTGCAGTAATGGAGTAGGGCGCAAGGGCCTTTATAAAAGAGGTTTTTTTTAAGAGTTATTCAGCAGTGCTTTGGCAAAGAAGGGATATGAGATGGCTTGATGCCAGGTAAGCATGTGTGGTGAAATTTAGGGTTATAACACTATTCATCTAAATGACTGTTGATTATTGCTAACAAAGTTATTAGTCAATATTTAATCAACATAACATGGTTATTATTCTTCATCGATTTAGTTCCATCTTTTAATGCATAATTGATTTAATTGACATTCAATCTAATTGTGTCTTTTTTGTTTTCATACAGCTTATTATTCTGTGTTACTGCAGGGTTTTATTAATTTTGGATAACATGTGACAGCATGTACATCATTTAGTAGGTATGATGAGGTTTATATAGCCTCTAATATCTTCTTCGAGTGATCCATGTTCATAATGATCTCTTTCATTTTTCCAAATCGTGACTGTGAAATATGTGGTGTTGTGCAGGGTTCTAACTTGTTTTTGGCAAACCTCCACAAATGGCAGTATGCCAAAAATCCAATAGGAAGAGCAGTCTCAGCATACGAACATTTATACACTTGGTAGCAAACTTTGGTGACCCTCCAGACTTGGCGTTATGCCAAATACTCTGACAAAATAGGCAGTTTCACTCATTGGTTCCGCCAACCGAATTAACAAACGGACCTTAAGCCCATGGTCACCCATATGACCGACATCATGTATCTATATAAAAAAAATATTTTTCCAACGGTTATTGTCAATTTGACCAAAAGGTAGGGGGCCTAACAGGTCGTCCTAGGCTCCAGGTTGGTGATCTTCGTGTGAAATCCAAGCACCTAGAGCCCCCACCATACCCTAGAACTACGTGTTGATATGCTATGGAGAGAGCTATGGTTATAAACCCCTAAAAAAAAATCCACACTAAGCATGTGGGATAAATCCCAACGATTGGTTTAATCAACACCGTCGATCACATGATCAGATGGTTGCTGAGTCATCTTGTCTGCATTTTTTAAACTCCTCTAGCCTCTCTTCACTGCGAAATAATTCCTCCTTACCATAGCAACTATGGCAGTATCCAACATCCAATGCCTCATCCTTTTCCAATTTGCAGTAATAGTATATGGGGATGGTTGTGTTCCTCTACCAGAAGGATAGCTTCTATACTTGTCTGCATGCCTTCTTCCATGTAATTGACATTCATTCTGGAAAGCCTGCAATTTCCTTCTTCGAATGCCGACTCAATAAGTAGCATGGGCTCGATCACATGGCATCATATTTGTAATTCGGAGAAGCTTCACGTTCTTGGACATTTCGCTGGGGTTGGTAACATCATTTTTTTTCGTCCTTTAAATCCTCCATCTCAACCAAGGAAAGTTGATCTGAATCATTGTTGCATTTCAGTGACCGATCTAGGATTTCGAATGCATGCACACTCTCGATAATGTTCTCTCCAACAACCTAGATGAAGGTCAGTCCTCCCGTTTCCATAACTTCATATTTACTCCAAGAAATACTTTGACCAAATAGATTATATGGATTTTTTCATTAATTTTGACAACTTTAATAACTCCATTACTCTTGAAGTTTTGCATTTACTTCAGCTTCACCTTTGAAATTGACTAAACAAAAGATTTATTTCATGCCTGGAACATTAATTATGCTTGCACAAGAACTTTAAGATCATATGTCATTGGATCTTCTTCACCTCAGTCTTATAGTCAATTCCATCGCAGGTTTCATTGATTGAGCACCAGCAACATCAAACAACTTGCTTCACACAAATCTACGATCTATGATCAGCTCCAATGACAACACTAATAGAAACTTTATGATCAGGATCCATGGAAATAATTGTTCCAATGCTGGAATGATTATGATTTGATTGACTGAATCTTGACCCTTTTTCTTACTAAAGATTTAATGCATGCAACTCATCTCATAACAACCATCCTTTATAATGCTATCACAATTTAGAGTCTCCTCCTCATAGTAACTCATGAAAGAATTGTTTATACTTATTTCTGTCATTGCCTCTATAATTCCTCCTAAACAAAAGATTATCCATTTCCATGAGATCCATCCTAACCTCTTTTCCACCTTTTGCATTCTTTTGTAGTAACTTGATAAATACCGAGAACCTTTGCAAGGCATGTGGGCCTCCCTATACTTAAAGAGTCTGAAAATATTTGAAGCATTTATCAAGCAGAGGTCTATTGGAAACCACCTTTTCTGTAAGGTCAGTAATAGGATAGTCAATATGAACACCAGGATAGGAAAACACCATCATTGGCAAGCAGAGGTCTCACCAATGGCTCTGTCAACATAGATATGTCATCATGTTCTTCACATCTGTCAATGTCATCACAGTTACCATAATATCAACATGTATGAACTGTTTGCGGCCTTAGTATCCCTATATCAGTCATGATTATGCAGTAGAGTTAATATTGGCAATGCCAATGCCATCAATGCCAACCTGTATTGCCATATTTCTAACATCATGGATTTTATTAATGAGTCTGCAACAATCTTCAAAGTGTCCACCTTCATCATCAACACTTTATTTTCTTCAACGATGTCTCTCACAAAGTGATATTTAACATCAATATGTTTTTTGTTTGAATGATAAGTCAGGTTCTTCGTCAAAAAAATTGCACTCTAACTGTCACAATATATCCTTGCAGCTTGTTGTACCAACCCAATTCCTAAACACAATCTTTGTAACCATATTTATTCATTTCTTACATGAATGGTTGCCATGTATTCATCTTGTGTAGATGAAAGTTCCACTACAGACTGCCATTTTCTCATCCAAATGATTGCTCCTCCAAACAGGTTAAAAACATATTCTCTTATAGATCTCCTACAATCCATATCTCTATCCCAGTTTGCATCCACAAAACCATGTATTTACAACACTTTGTCCAATCCTAGTCTTCCTTGGTAGCACAATCCATAGCTAGCAGTGCCACACAAATACCTGAAAACCCTTTTTATTGTTGTCCAATGTTCCTTCCCTGGTTTTGACATATACCTGCTCAAAACTCCCAGTGCATTTGCAATGTCCGGTCTAGTATAGACCATTGCATACATCAAACTTCCAACTTCACTCTCATATGGAACATGAGACATGTCCTCCTCCTCTTCATGTGTCTTAGGACACTGATCCGTAGATAACTTTACACCAACATGAATAGGGACCTTGATCGGTTTGCATTCCTGCATATTAACCCTCCGCAATATTGTCTCAACATATTTTCTCTGGTTTGACCATTGTTTCTTCTTTTCCCGATCTCTTTTAATTTCCATTCCCAAAATGGAATTTTCAGCATCAAGATCCTTCATGTCAAATTTGGAGGACAACTTAGTTTTCATATCCTGGATAATCTCCTTGTTGTTTCCTATCAGCAACATGTCATCCACATACAAGACCAAATAAATCAAATTATCACCAATTAATTAAAATTCACACAGTGATCCTCTTTACTTCTTGTGAATCCAAGTCGCAACATATAAGTATTAATTTTTTTGATACCACGTCCTTGGTGATTGTTTTAAACCATACAGGGACATTTCTGGCTTGCATACGAACTCCTTCTTTCCCTTCACAGCAAATCTTTCTGGTTGCTTCATATATATTTCTTCTTCCAGATCCCCATGTAGGAATGTTGTCTTCACATCCATTTGTTCTACTTCAAAATCAAATATAGTAGCAACAGATAATAGAAATATACTATAATTTAACTTGGAAACAGGAGAAAAAATCTCACCAAAATCAATTCCCTCGAACTAGGAATAACCCTTTGCTACTAGTTGAGCTTTGTATTTCTCCACTTTTCCTTCTGCATTTAGCTTCTATTTAAAAACCCATTTTCTTCCAATTTGATTTCTTCTAGTCAGAAACTCCACTAGATCCTAAGCCTTAATCTTATCCAAGGATTCCATTTCTTCATCCATGGCCTTTTTCCAAAGTTTTATGTCCTCTAAATCCAATGCCTCCCTGACAGTTCTAGGATCATCATCAGTAATAGACAAAGCAAAATTTGAACAATAATCAGGTGGAGTATACCTTTCTGATTGCCTTATTTCCCAAACTGATCTCCTTAATACTGGAGTATGAGGATCTTCTTCTTCTGAGTCTTTTTCTTTTTAGAGTATGATTCATATTCCTTTAAATCAAACTCTATTTTTTTTTGTTCTTCCTTACTTGGTAGGACATCATGTTTGACAACATATTTTATTTATCTAAATACCACATCTCAGATATACACAACCTTCTTAGTTTATGGGTTCCATATCTTATAACCTTTAATACCATCTTTATACCGAATAAAGATACACTTTTTAGCCTTCTTATCTAGCTTACTCTTGTTTTCCTTTAGAACATGAACATAAGTCTTGTTATCCCCTATCCTAGGGATAACTAAGGAGATCATGTCTCAAGGCCCACGGGTCCTAGACATGTAGTGATCAGATACGGATGACTTGATCATGGCCCCGGAGGGCCCATATCTTCTTTAGTGCGTCCCATCTATCTGCAGCAACAATATCCATCCCGCCAACCTAGTTCTGAAGTAGAAGTAAGTCTTTCTCCATGAGGTAATGAGTTCGGTTATCATGGTATGTGTCACTCTGATTGTTGACGCACTTGAATATGTTGCATTGAATTCTCCTTCATTTCATAATGTTTGCCTTGAAATTATGCTCTTTAACTTGCTCATACTTGGGAGGGTGACATGATTCCCTAGTAAGTGTATCTCCCTTTAGGATGGATTGCCAATGGGTGGGTCTATGAAAGTTCATCATCCATTCCCTCCATACTTACCACTTTCCATACTTACTCCTTTCATTTTTCCCCCTACCTTTGTTCAGGCATTGGGTTTGCCACACTAGGAAGGGTTATACCTTGCCTTGTGGGAAGAAAGGGCTAAAGGCCCAGAGGGTAAAAGTAGCTAGCAAGAGTTAAAATACAAAATGAAACCTTTGAGATGCTTTGCCCAGGGATTCTCGAGAAAGCAGTAAAAGGATTCTCAGTAAGAAAAGGGAACTCATAAGACAAATAAACACTCAAGGTATTAGCTGGTGGATGGGAGGTCTCATCATGAGCTGGCTATTAGGACCATGAGAATGTAGCGATATGAAACTACCATCTATCTGGTCACCAAACTAGGGTAGTGGCTCTTGGTGGCATAGCCAAGAGAAAGGTTGTATCATCACAAGCCAACCTTCTCATATTCATGAAATGCTTGTGGGTAACATTGTCACCTCTGGTCACCAAGCAAGGACAATGTCCCTCAACTCTTCCCTTGAAGCACAAAAGAAAAAGCAATAAGACTAAGAATAAAAGGAATTGATGGGCTAGGAAACAATGGCATCCATGATAAGGTGCAGCACACCCTCTACAGAGGCACCCACAGGTAATACCTACATTTCCCTATTATCACTGCACCCTATGCCCAAACACTTCCCATGTCACCTCACACACACTTACATGACCTATATTGGCTCTCACTTGGGAAACACCCAAAACTTAAGGAGAATCATCCCAATAGGACATCTTGAGACCCTCTCCAAACCTGCCCTGTTAAATTACATAACGTCTTTGAGCATTTGTCTGGGTAAAGGGGGGTTTGATGTACATGTTTGGGTAATTTTATTATTAGATGTGATTGACATTACTATTATCCATGTGACTTGTGAACCCCTATATGGGATACTTGTTGTTGTTGCAGGGATTTTCCCGGTGGATAGGTATATATGGGGTAATTATTAGATCAGACCTCCATGGAGCTAAAATCCCACAGATGGATGTTGTGACCCCAACCAAAGGCAGAGAGACACCAGAGGCTTGCACCAGGAAGAAAGAAGGATGTTTCCCCCAAGACACTCTAAGAGGCCTAGACCTAGGGGGGTCTTTCCTTTCCACTAGGACATTGACCCTTGAGATCCCATGATGTCATCATTTTGACCCTAGATGTCATACAGTCATGGTTTTCATTTATGAGGGTGGTTGTGTGCTAGTTGGCATGTGTGGTGGTATTTAGGGCCTTTGGAGGCCAAACGTTCTACATTTGAGGCTAGTGTTCCACCCTAGAGGCATAACGTCACCTTAGAATGGCATGGCGTCACCCTTAGAGATGAAATTAGGGTTTAATTAATGTCATTTATGAAAAAAATGGATTTTAAATGTAATTTGGCCATGTAGGCATTTTTATGAAATAATTTTAATTAAAGGTCATTGATACTATATAAATAGAGAGAAAAAACTCTCATTTTTTCATAATGAACTCATCAAACAAGTGTGTGGTCTGAAATTCGGCCCTCTTTAAGTGCTATTGGCTGAACTAATTGGTGTGCAACTTCTTGGAGAGGCAATTTGTGGTGTATTTTGGTTATTTTTCATTGTGGAGGATCTCCAACTAGGGTTTGGCTTGATTTTTCTTGGTGAAGTAAGTAGAAAATATGAAATTTTCTTATGTTATTGAATACTTGTGGTAAACTTTACTTGGTTCATGTTAAATATTATGAAATTTCTTGCTTAAAACCCTAGGAGAGAAACATAAGTTGTTATCTTTCTCTCTATAGTTTTCCACTTGTTTAATTTTCTCAAAGTTCACCTTGTTTAGAAGTAGCTAGTAGAGCCCTAAATGCTAGCACTCTAGTGGCCCTACTCTAATTTCCTATTTCATATATTATTTCCAATTTGTCTAAGGAAAGAGAAATCGCTAGGGCCTAGGTTTCCTTACTTTCTAGCCAATTTTGTCTTAGGACTTGGATGCTTGAGGCCTTGGGTTACCAACACCTCCTCCATCTATTCCATCTCCTTTGACTAAGTACTATCATTTTTATTTTTTTCTAAGATTTTTTGTTGCTATTGTTGACTCCATACACCCTAAAAGACAATAGTCCACTCACTATAGTGATTGATTGATCAAACAACTATCAAACTATCTTCCTTGGAACTTTTACTAAATTCTAATAACCTTAAACTATACTAATCCATTGAATAACTTGTTGTTGTTGAAAAAGATTGCTACAGCCATCTAACAGCAGCAAATTCATCTCAAAAGTAACATTAAAATCTGATTAGACATTGCCAATTTTGCTTCTGACAAGTTGTTATCATTTTGTCAACTTGGAGCTATATTTTCTTGTCATTGTCAGGCATTCTTAAGGCATAATTGTTGTGGCTATTACAAAATATTCATTTTCTATTATAAATTATTACCTTGCTACAGTTTTATATCAGCTTACTTATTTTTTAGAGGTTTGTGGTCTTATGAAGCACTAACATCATATGGTACTTGGAAATTTCACTCTTTTCTATTTGTTGTCTTTTTCTAGGTAGGTACACCTTATTTACCCTTTGCTTCATCTCTATAAGACACAAAGAACCTCTTACTTGAGTGACCTGTGAGAGAGGTGGGACTTTCGTATATCTTTTACCTTAGCCTTCTCAAACTCTCAGGTCATTGGGGATGTCTCCCTTGGGGTACTATGATATACTCCTAAATAGAAAGGGGTTTCCTATTAAGGTGACAGTGATAGGTCACTCCCTACTATGCCAATATTGCATCCACTTGCCTTGGGATTTGGGAAATTACAGATTGTGCGATAACATTTTGGCATCATTGCCAGGGAACATTGAGTCAACATTCCTCAATGACACTTTTTCGGTAATCCTTTCCCTCCAAATATTTTATCTTACGAAGTTTACCTAGTGACTCCACTGAGGGTGATCCCCTCATCCCTTTGATAGTTTCAAGAAAATTATTTGGTGACTCCACTAAGTTTAAGGAGGTATACCAATCCTCCCAAGTCTTACAGAATAAAGCCTCCCTAAAACTCTCCTATAGTAAAATCATTATTTGGAGGAAATCTTCCTTCCAATATAATGTCTAACGCTCAGACTCAGACCGTTAATCCAAATCAAGATAATAACTAGAAACAATGGTCATCCAAGCTCTTCAAACTGTTAGACATGACAAACATTCCAGGATACCCTGGGCAAATTCCCCCTAGATATGATAAATGGTTTCCTAAGTTCACTGGTAATGATGTAGTTAGTGTTGAGGATCATATGAGAAATTTATGGGCCTTCTTTCAAATTCATCCTATAAGTGATGATGTTGAATATTTAGCTATGAAATTTTTCTCTGTTACCCTTCATGATAGCGTTAGATGATGGTACAATTTTATCCCTGATGCTAGTATTACATCCATGGAAAACTTAGAGGAAGTGTTCCTCAAATGATGGAGTTCCAAGGAAGACCCTAACATGCTGCTAATAAGGCTGAATAACATCAAAAAACCTGAGAATGAAACTCTTAGGGAATTTCATGATAAAATTGAAAGGTTGGTGCAACAAATATTGGTGAGCTATCACCCTTCAGACAATTTCCTTCTCTTTCTTTACACTAAAGCCTTTATAGAACAAATAGGCTTTCTCCTCAGAGATAAATCCCCTAAGACAATCCAAGAATCTCAAGAGATGGCTACAAGGATTTAAGATAACCTATCATCATCCAGAGTTGAACCTTTCTCCGCCCCAAGAGTCAAAATAGATGTTAAACCCAAAGTAGTCCATAATGTTGAATCTACTTCAGATATTGGGGCTAGCTTGGAAAAGCTACAGTTGATTGTAGATGGAATGGTCAAAACCCAAGAATTAATGATGAATAGGATTGTCAACTTAGAAATATCCCAACAACAAGCTCCTAGGCCTCCCTATAAATGGAAATTCCAAAGAGGGACTCAAGTTTCCAAACTAAAAAATGATCAAGAAATCCCTAATACTTTAGCTCCCACAAACATGGTAGAGGAGAATCCTTGGTGCTTGAAATGTAGAGATTCACATTGGGAGCATGAAAGTCCCATAAACAATGGTGAACATGACTAGTTAAACAATATTTATCATACCATTGAGGCCCCACAATGTTCCCTTAATATCACAATTAAAGAACATCAAGAAGGCATGAACGAAGCATCCAGGAAGGCTAGAATGGAGGTGATAAATAATCTTGACCAAGAGTCGAGAGAAAATTTGAAAAAATAATAATTTCAAGTGTATACTAGACAAAAGTGAATGAACCAACCTCTCTCTATTGTACCTACAACTTCACAACCAAGACCTTCGCCTATGAACATACTTCTTCCTAAAAATCATTATAAAACTGACAAGGTTGATTTGAATTTTAACTTTGAAGGTGCATTGGCCAAAATGCACGTGGCCATTCCACTTAAGGAAGTTATAAAGGTTCCATCTATTATAAAAATAGGATCATGGAGAAATAAAATAAAACAAATGCGGAAATAAAACATAGAAGATACACAATACAATAGAGACACAGATATATGTGGTTCACCCAGTGTGGGCTACGTCCACCAGAGAAATTGTCAGGTCCTTCTTTTATTATTATCCAGCAAATGAAGGGATACAACCTACAGCAAACCTATTGTAACTTCATCTTCTTTCTCTCACAATCACCTCTCTCAGAATACATAATTCACCATGATACATAGCTGCAATACATTTCCCTCATAAAAGAAGGTTTCCTTCTAGGGAAAAAAATCCTAACATAACTTCTACTATCAAATATGTGACCTCATAATGAATGGTCCAGATCTACTATGAAATTACAATATACATTTACAAGGAATTGTTTCCTTTGGGGTCTTTGCCCCTGAATCCATGCTAGAGGCCTGCTTTCCCTCGGACCCTGCAGGGGGGTAACCCCCCCTACACTCCCCCGTGTGGAGGAGTGTACATTCTTCTGGGGTGTAAATTATTCATGGGGTATAAACACGGCTGAAAACAAAGACCTATGAATCAGGAAGATAATCGGGCTCCAAAACCAACAATATCCCACTTGGAGACTGACCTCAACAACTCCACCGTTGTTGTATCTACTAGACTATGATCCTTCTTGGACCTGGAAAATTTCTCATCTTCGTCTTCATGCTTGAATATCAACTAAAACTGAGCAGGAACTCAGTTTCTCCCTGGTTACTCCCTTACTTAACATGTTTTCATCATTATGGCTAGTGTGTATCTTTTCAAATTCAAATATCCATCTTCCAAGACGAATTGTATGAAATGGTACCTGAGTTGTATATTCTTAGTCCTTGAATGGAAGGTTGAAATCTTTGCAAGATGAATGGCACTCTCACTGTCACACTACAACCTTCTATTCTCTTGTTTCTTTCCCAATTCCTCCATAAACCTTTGTAACCAAATCATCTCTTTACTAGCCTCTGTAGCAGCAACATACTCTGCCTCTGTTGTTGAAAGTGTAACAACCTTTTGTAGTTTCGAAATCCAACTTATTGTTGTTCCACCTACAGTAAAAAAATACCATGTGGTTCTCCTCCTTCTATCATTATCACTTGCCATATCTGAAACAACATATCCCTGTAGAATAGTGTCTTAACCTTCAAAACATAATACATGAGTAGCAGTACCTCTCAAATACCTGAGAATCCACTTTACTGCCTCCCAATGTTCTTTGCCTAGATTGTTCATATACCTACTCGCAACTCCCACTGCATGTGCAATATATGTTCTTGTGCAAACCATCGCATACATCAAGCTTCCAACTGCTAATGAATAAGGGACCCTGGACATGTACTCTATCTCCTCATGTGTCTTGGGACACATTTCCTTAGTTAATTTGAAATGGTTGGCCAAAGGTGTACTAACTAGTTTTTCATTCTTCATGCTAAACCTCTCCAACACCTTATGTATGTACTCACCCTGAGACAATGTCAATTTGCGATTTTTCCTATCTCTTGTTATTCTCATACCAAGGATTTTCTCTACAACACCCAAATCCTTCATCGCAAATGAATTAGATAATTTATTCTTGAGAACATTTATATCCAGCATATTAGACCATGCAACAAGCATGTTATCTACATACAATAGCAAGATAATATAGATTCCATTTTCTAGCCTTTTAAAATAAACAAAGTGATCAGAATGACATCTACTATAACCTTGTTCTGTCATAAACCTATCAAACTTAAAATACCACTACCTTGGAGCTTGATTTAGGCCATACAATATCTTCTTCAACCTGCATACCAAATTCTCCTTCCCTTTGACCTCATACCCCTATGGTTGTTTCATATAAATCTCTTCCTCCAAATCCCCATGGAAAAAAGTTTTGTTTACATCTAATTGTTCAAGATGAAAATATTCTACTTCCAAAAGACTTAAAATAGTCCTAATTTAATTCATTTTAACAACAGGAGAAAACATTTCATCAAAATATATACCTTTCTTTTGTGCAAACCCCTTTACAACAAGTCTATCCTTGTACCGCTTTTTTCTTCCATCTTCTTCCTTCAACTTGTAAATCCATTTATTTTGTAATGCTCTTTTTCCTGCAGGCAACTAAACCAAATCCCAAGTCTAGTTATTTACCAGGGAATCCATCTCCTCTTTCATTCCTTTCTCCCACTTCTTTTTGGTGTCTAACTGCATTGCCTCTTCATAACATTCTGGTTCACCAGAATCAGTCAACAATAAATAATACAATGAAGGAGAGTATTTTTCAGGGGATATACTTAACCTGGTAGATATTCTAACAACAATTGCAGGAGCTTGAGGTACCTGTTTCTCCTATTGTTGAACATTTTGATTTTTTTGTTCCTTTGGAATTTCTTTTTCAATGATCTCATCAAGAACTTTGTATTCTGGTTTTTCTTTTTCTTATATATTTCCTTGCAATTGATCTTTGTACATGGCCTTCTCATTAAATATGACATATCTACTCCTAATGATTTTGTGATTCTCATAATCCCATAAGTGATAACCAAAATCATTAACACTATATCCAATAAAGGTACACTTCTTGGACTTTGCCTCAAGCTTTGTTCTATTTTCTTTATCAATATGAACAAATGATTCACAACCGAAAGTCTTCAAAAAAAAAAAATTTACCTTTTTACCTATCCATGCCTCCTCTGGAATTCCACCATCCAAAGATCTTGAAGGTCCTCTATTTATTAAGTAAACAGTAGTATCTACAACATTTTCCAAGAATTGTAAGGGAAAACCAGCATGCAATCTCACACTCCTTGCACACTCCATGATTGTCATGTTCATTCTTTCTGACACACCATTTTCTTGTGGTGTTCCTAGAACTGTCTTCTCTCTATGAATCCCTTGGTATGAATAATAATCATAAAAATCCTTGCTGCAATATTCACCTCCATTCTCTAATCTAAGACAGTTCAACCTTTTTTTTTGTTTCATTCTCAACCAAATCTTTCCATTTCTTAAAAGTATCAAAAACATCATATTTTTGTCGAATGCAATAAACCCAAGTTTTTCTAGTTGCATCATCAATAAAAGTAACATAATAATGAGAGACACCAAGAGATGATACCTGAGTTGGTCCCCATACATATGTATGCACAATATTTAACCTTTCACTCTTCTTTTATTTTCTGACTTTGAGAAATCTGACACTCTTTCATTTTCCATAAACACAATGCTCACAGAAATCCAAATCAATTTGTTTAATATCCGGCAACAAATTTATTTTGTGAAGTATATGCATCCCTTTCTCACTCATGTGTCCAAGCCTATGATGCCATAGTGTTGTATCCACTCCTGTAGAATCTAAAGACATAGAAGAGTCAGTATTACCAGTACATAATACAATGTACCTACCTTCTCTCCTTTTGTTATCACCAATGATCCTTTGGTGACATTCCACACCTTATATGTAATAATGGATATACAACCTTCACTTTCCAACTGCCCTATTGAAATTGTATTTTTCCTTAGATCTCGAACATGTCTTACCTCTTTCAACAACCATTGGTTTCCATTGCTTTTCTTTATTTTTACCTTTCCCATTCCAACAATTTTGCATGGTGCATCATCACCCAAATGAACCTGTCCAAAATTACCTTGAACATAATCTAGAAAATGTTTCCTATGGGGTGTGGCATGAAATGAAAACCCTGAATCTACTACCCAAGACTCAGAAATATTATCTACACAAAGAATCAAAGCATCTTGTAACACATCACCTGTTACATTTGCTTCATGATTTTTCTCTTGTTGTCCATCTCTTTGTTTCTTTGGAGCTCTGCAATATTTCTTCAAATGTCCTTTCTTCCCACAATTCCAACACTCTATCTTTCCAAATATGGATTTGGATCTACCCTTCCTAGAATTCTCATGGTTCCTTGAGCCCTTTCCTCTATCCTTTTTTCTTCCCATTTTCTCCATGTTTAACACATTACCTAATGTCTCACTTGTGATTTTCCGTCGCATTTCCTCACTAAGGATAACACCAAAAACATCATCAAATTTTAAAGTGTTTGAACTAGAGATAGAGTTACTTACAACCATGACCAAGTTGTTCCATATTTCTGTCAATGAGCACAATATTAGAATATCCCTGACCTCATCATCAAAGTCCACTTTTACAGAACTTGGTTAGTAACCGTATTAAATTCATTTAAATGATCTGCAATAGAACCACCTTCTGACTTCTTCATATTAAATAATCTCTTCATTACAAATACCTTATTGGACACCGAGTGTTTTTCATATAGTTTATCCAATGCATCCATCATCTCCTTCGTTGTCTTTTTTTTCGAAATATTGAAAGCCACTGACGCTGCCAGGTTCAGTCATATCGTTCCTAGTGCCTTTATGTTCAGAACCTCCCATTCTTCGTCCTTCATGGTCATCGACTTATTTTCTATTCCACCCAGTGGTAGGAATAGATCCTTCTGATATAAATAATATTCCATTTGCATCTTCAATAAACGGTAGTTTTGGTCATTAAATTTCTCGACCCTAAACTTTCCATCTTTCTCCATTGCTCCCACTCAAACCAGGAACCTTCCTTTCCTACGAATTATATTTCTCTTTGATACCAGTTGTTAAAAAAACAATATCGTGGAGAAATAAAATAAAACAAATGCGGAAATAAAACACAGAAGATGCACAATACAATAGAGACGCAGATATATGTGGTTCACCCAATGTGGGCTACGTCCACCAGAGAAATTTCCAGGTCCTTCCTTTATTATTATCCATCAAATGAAGGGATACAACCTATAGCAAACTCATTGTAACTTCCTCTTCTTTCTCTCACAGTATCCTCTCTCAGAATACAATATTCGCCATGATACATAGCCGCAATACATTTCCCTCATAAAATAGGGCTTCCTTCTAGGGAAAAAAACCCTAACATAACTTCTATCGTCAAATTTGAGACCTTATAATGAATGGTCTAGATTTACTATGAAATTACAATATACATTTACAAGGAAATTTTTCCTTCAGGGGCCATCTTGCCCCTGAACCCCACAGGTGGGGTAACCCCCCTGCACTCCCCTACATGGAGGAGTGTACATTCTTTCGGGGTGTAAATTCTTCATGGGGTATAAACACGTATGAAAACAAAAACCTCTCAATCAGAAAGATAATTAGGCTCCACAACCAACACCATCTATAAAAGAAAGGCTTGAAAAAAAAATTAAAGTATCAGATGAGACGATCGACCCTCCTATTATACTACAAGCAGACCATTTTAGGGTTTAGTATGATGGACACCCACCCTTCTTCATGACATTATTATTCAATAACAAATGTATTAACAACTGTATGCTTGATTCAGGAGCAGGTTCTAATATGGTGTATTTGAGAGTAATGGAGAGACTAGGACTAAAGGCCACATGGCCTTATAGGAATGTGTGTGTTTTTTAATCTAGGGCCATACCCACTCATGGGGTAGTTGAGAATGTTGAAGTATGCCTTGGTAAATATCTCAAGAGAATAATCCATATGGATATTGTGGTGGTGGACATCCCCGATGTATGGGGAATGCTTTTGTCCATGAAGTTTGCTGCAATGTTGGGAGGTACATTGGAGATGGACCTAACTTACATCAATGTACCTATGAAGAATGGGAAAATAGAGAGCCCTCCAAATATGCCAATGGCCAAGGCCCATGTGAAATAAATTCAAAATGATGTTGAAACTAATGTGACACATGATTCGATCAAGGAAAACCTTCC
Organism: Picea engelmannii; assembly: GCA_009831015.1. NCBI lineage: Eukaryota > Viridiplantae > Streptophyta > Pinopsida > Pinales > Pinaceae > Picea > Picea engelmannii. The sequence goes on from ML787083.1 coordinate 108,412, forward strand.
TATATTTTCTCCATAGGATTTTCCTTTCACTTTAGAGGAAGATTTTGATGACATACAATGGCCAAAGAAGGAAGAGTATCAACAACTCCTAGATAAATACAAGGACAAGGAAGTTGGAACTGTCAAATTACTAAAGAAATGGGATGATGACATATTGATCAGACAAAGCCAACAAGAAGTCCTTGTAGTTGAATCCCACCCTCCTCCCTCAAAACCATATACTAGAGTTATACAAGAAACAACCAAGTTTGAAGAAAAGGAGTATCAAGAGGGAGATATGGTCTGGATGTGGGACACAAAGAAATGAGAGCCTACTAATGTTAAAGGGAATGTGCATTTTTGGCTTAGACCTTTCAGAATCAGAATGAAGTCATTCAATGATGCCTACTATCTATCCACGTTGGAAGGAAGAAAACATCCATTGTTGGTGAGTGGACACCTCCTTAAACCCCATCATGGGGAAAATACCTGACTTCACAGGTAAGTACAGGTAAGTTAGGTAGGCATTTGGATTCATTGTATATACCATCTTAATATCATGCTAGTATAGTTGTAGTTTCATTTTCATATTGTATCTCTCCATTTATGTATATACTCTTGCTTATATTTATTTTATATCATATATGAGTGAGGGGTGATATCACCAACCTAAAGATTACTGATGCATTTTGTTGAGATATAGCAGATACAGGTCATACCAGATATGTTTAGGCTCGCATGCGCTCTACGGTGAGCACATGTCCCCGAGTTGGATCCAGATGTTATCCCCTATCCTAGGGATAACTAAGGAGATCATGTCTCGAGGCCCATAGGTTCTAGACATGGAATGTTGAGAGTCGGATGACTTGAGCATGGCCAAGGAGGGCCCATATTTTCCTCAGTGCAGCCCATCTATCAACAGCAGCAGTATCCATCGCACCAGCCTGGTCCTGAAGTAGTAGTAAGACTTACTCCATGAGGCAATGAGTCTGGGTATCATTGTATGTGTCACTCTGATTGTTGAAGCACTTGAATAGGTTGCACTCTCCTTCATTTCATAATGCTTTCTTGGAAATTATGCACTTTAAATTTCTCATACATGGGAGGGTGACTTGATTCCCTAGTAAGTTGATCTCCCTTTAGGATGGGTTTCCACTAGGTGGGTCTATGAAAGGTCATCGTCCATTCCCTCCATAATTACCACTTTCCATCCTTACTCCTTTCATTCCCCCCCTACCTTTGTTCAGGCATTGAGTTTGCCACACTAGGAAGGGTTGCACCTTGCCTTGTGGAAAGAAGGGGATAAATTCCCAGAGGGTAAAAGTAGTTAGCAAGAGTTAAAATCCAAAATGAAACCTTTGAGATGCTTCACCCAGGGATTCTCGAGAAAGAAGCAAAAGCATTCTCATTAAGAAAAGGGAACCCATAATATAAATAAACACTCAAGGTATTAGTTGGTGGATGGGAGGTCTCATCATGAGCCGGCTATTAGGACCATGAGCATGTAGCGGTATGACACTACCATCTATCTGGTCACCAAACCAGGGTAGTGGCTCTCGGTGGCATAACCAAGAGAAAGGGGGTCTCATCATGAGCCAGCCTTCTCATCTCCATGAAATGCTTGTGGTTAACGTTGTCACCTCTGGTCACCAAGCCAAGACAGTGTCCCTCAACTCTTCCCTTGAAGCAAAAAATAAAAAGAAATAATACTAATAATAAAAGGCATTGATGGGCTAGGAAACAATGGCATCCATGATAAGGTGCAACTCTCCCTCTATAGAGGAACCCACAGGTAAGACCTACATTTCCCTATTATCACTGCACCCTATGCCCAAACACTTCCCATGTCACCTCACACACACTTACATGACCTATATGAGCTCTCACCTAGGAAACACCTTGAACTTAAGGAGGATTAGCCCAATAGGACATCTTGAGACCCTCTCCAAACCTGACTTGTTAAATTGCATAACATCTTTGAGCATTTGTTTGTGTAAAGGGGGGTTTGATGCACATGTTTGGGTAGTTTGATTATTAGATGTGATTGGCATTGCTCTGATCCTTGTGACTTATGAACCCTTGGAGGGCGTACTTGTTGTTGTTGCAGGACTTCTCCCAGTGGATAGGTACATAGGGGGGAATGATTAGCTCGGACCTCCTTGGGGTTGAAATCCCACAGATGGATGTTGTGACCCCAACCAAAGGTAGAGATACACCAGAGGCTTACACCAGAAAGAAACAAGGATGTTTCCCCCGAGAAACTCTAGTAGGACTAAGCCCAGGGGGGTCTTTCCTTTCCACCAGGACGTTGACCCTTGAGATCCCATGACGTCATAATTTTTACACTAGACGTCATCCATCCAAGGTTTTCATTTATGAGGGTGGTTTTGTGATAGTTGGCACCTGTGACAGCATTTAGGGCCTTTGGAGGCCAAACATTCAGTATTTAATGCCTAGTGTTCCACCCTAAGGGCCTTAAATCACCCTAGAATGGCATGACATCATCCTTGGAGATGAAATCAGGGTTTAATTAATGTCATTTTTGTATGCATTGATGGCTTCTCTTTCGCTTTGTTTTAGAGCAACACCAATTTTCCCTTTTGAAAGTTCTTTATTTTTGCACTTTGATCAAAATATTTTTTAATATTTTGTTTCCTCTATGATATTTTCTTCAAAGCCTCACTTCTTTCTTCTTCTAATCTCAACAATTGATTCAATCTCTTTTGCAAAGGGGGATTATCCTCAGCATCCTCCAGGTTGAACGCATAACTCAAAGCATTCAATTCAAGGCTAATTGGCATCTTCGCTTCCTTTCCATAAACCAACATGTAAGAAGACATCTCAGTGTTATCCTTTGGTGTCATTCTTCTTTCCCATAAAGCGTCTTTCAACTTCAAGTGCCAATTTTTCTAATTTCGATCAATAGTATTCTTTGGTATTTGAATCAATGTCTTATTTATAGACTCGGCAAGTCCATTTCCTTCTAGATAATAATTTTATGATTGTCCCATCACAATGCCCTATTCTCCGCAAAAAAATTTGAACTTTGATCCAATAAAAATTGAGCCATTGTCTGTAATAAATATATCTAGAACACCAAATCTTGACAAAATATTATCATTGAGGAATTTAATCAATTCGTCAAAATCAGCATTTTTCAATGATGTTGCTTCATGCCATTTCGTGAAATAGTTTGTAGTAGTGAGAATATACATGTGCCCCTTACTTGATTTTGGATTTATTGGCCCAACGACATCCAACCCCCATTTTGTGAATGGTTGTTCTATTGATATGGGTTGCAAAGGCATTGCAGACCTCTTCATATTTCCTGAGAATTGTTAACAAGGAAGGCATATTCTCACCATCCCATATGAGTCCTTGAAAATTGATGGCCAATAATATCCAGCTCTTATAATTTTATGTGTTATAGCAACAAGTGCAAAATTTCCTCAACATGTGCCTTCATGAAACTCTTGTATTAGTTCTTGGGCCTTCCTTTCATCTACACATCTCAATAACATGCCATCATAGTTTCTTCTGAACAATATTTCAGCAATCAACACATACTAACTTGACTTCATCTTTAAATCTCTTGTTTCCTTTGGAATCATGTTGATGGGGAATTGACCATATTTTAAATAGAATACAATATTGTAATGTACCCAGCCACCCACAAGCTAGGCACTCTACTTCAAAACTCGCTTTTGAACTAATTTTGAATTCTAATAAATTTTTAATTAATAAATATGCATTAAATATTCACATGCAGAGATCAAGATTCATGCTACAGTATAAAGAATGTTTAAACATTCCATGCATAGCAATAACCAGCAATGAGGCACATCAAAAATGCACATCTCAAAGATATTAATCAGTACACATCGGAAATAAATGTACAATCATAGAAACATATGATAGAGAGCACTTATATTTAATGAAATGAATCACCAATTGGCTACAGACCAAGGAAATTCAACCCAATCGTAGACATTGTTCTTCCAAGTCTCAACAGTAATGTCACCCCCAATCCAAGGCTATGAATCTACAAGGATGGTTCCAGAGTGTCACTCAACTTCCCAAACGATTGAACACTCAAGATATCGCATGCTTCTCAGCACACATATAAATGCAAGGTACAACATATCTCTTCTACTCAGCCTGCACAACCCAATAGAATGGACCCCCTTCTCTACTACACATTCCATCAGGATTTCCAGCTCCTTCTAGGGCTCCAGTGCATCTGGTCAATAATATTCATGCTGGGACTTTTAGTATTTGCAGTTGTGGGAAAAACTTAACACATGCAAATGCATATCAGACATGCAGACATTAATTCATGGTTGGAATACACCAGTAGTCATTACTGCCAAAAAAAACATGGCTCCTCTCCACAACTCGTTTTTCTTTCCCAAACCAAGATCAAAATGATGAGGAATGAAGAGTGGGTGAAAGAATGAATGGAGAGAGAACAGAATTAATAGTGTGAACGATGAATAATGAGTGAGCGAATGAACCCCTAAATAGACCAAAGATGGGTATATATAATTCTTGGAATTAGAGAACCACGTGGTCTTTCCCCAAGAAGCTCATGTAACTAATATTCTCCATTAAAAACAAAATGGGTAAATAAAATATAAAATAAATACTTAACCCCTCAAGCCCCCTCTCTTGTGGAATCATATCCCACTATAACTCTTGTCCTTGTCCGTTTAGCATCTAATGATGTATTTGTTATTAATAATGATCAAAACATTACATTTCCTAGGCACCCTGGCCTCTTTTGATTGTTTGGGCACTCTGGCCTTTCATAAATTAACAAAATACATTATTTAATATCGGGCTCAAAACCAGGGTATCAGATTCCCCTCCCCCTTATTTTGGCATTGTCCTCAGTCAAAGTCCCAGGTTCATCATATTGAATATTCTCTTTATAAAATGATGGAAATCCACTTAAAAACCTATGTATTTTCACTTTCTCATCTTTTATAAACCCCACATACTTTAGCAATCCCAAGAACTTATTTTTATACTAGTCATGGTCATGCTTCCTAGATTGAGTTCAAATAACTCCTGCATTTTATTGTCATAGAATTTCTTGGAAAGGTGCTCCTTCTGAAAATATTTCGTGAACTACTTCCAAGTGATCATACTCTCATTAATGTGCTCAACTTGCTTCAGTTGATCCCACCACACAACAACTTTCCCATGTAAATGGTATGTGGAAATTTTGGCTTCTAGGTTTGATGAGTAGTTATGCAATTGAAAATACCTCTTGGGTCTAAGAAACCATGCTTTAGCATCATCTTCCCTTTCTCTTTCACCATCAAAGGATGGTGGCTTAAACTTCCTCAACTCTCCTTGCAAATTGTCCAATCTATGTCTTCTTCTTTGGTGCATAATAGGAGACATTTATGGGCTGCTTATGGAATATTTTGATGCATAATATTTCCTTGTTGATTGAGGTGAGTGATGTCTATGAGTTCTACTAACACTTCTTGAATAACTAGTTATGTTGTAGTTATCTCTTCTTTCATGATATCTTCCCTCTTCCTCCTGTATTGAGTTTGATCCATTCTTTGTTTTCCTCTGCAACTGATTTAAGATTTGCATTACTTAATTATTTATCTTTTTTTTTCTCTCATCAACCTCTCATTGTCTACTTTGTAACTTTGCACTTCTATTTCTAGGCTTCTCACAGTCTCTAATAATGTTTCTTGATCCCCTCTACTCATGTGCCCATTTGATTATGTCTTTGCATTACCAACACTGATATTTTTCCATTTGGCCTCTTTATCATGGTTGTAAGCTCCCTCTCCTTATTCTATTTCTTCAATATGCATTCTTATACTGAACTGATATGTTTATACCCCCTAATTCTGCAAAATTTGTAAGCAACCATTTTGTTAGAATTATGCATATTATAATAAAAAAATCCAAACAATGTTACTGGTCCTTTTTTTGCTCAATTCATGAAGAAATATATTATCATTCTCCAAATTATAACAATTCAATTTTATTCTCCTATGAATCATATTTCCAACAACTGTACTCTTGCCCCAATCTAATATATGAGCTTAAATTTATGGCTTCCTTAAAAATTCACTTTCACCCTTTTTTGTTTTGCAACAGGATCTTGTCGAATTATTTCACAGCCCCTTTAAATTGGTACATAATTCAAATTTTGCATAGGTTCTTCCTTCAATCCACTTTCCTTGTGACCGCGGGCTCAAAACCATGGGATTATCTACTCTGAGTGATGTTACTTTAGCTCTTTCCTCTTTATTCTCTACACATGACCTCATTCAAAAAGGTCTACAGGCATGTTTACTTCTAGGCCCTTCATGCCTCTAATCAACCCCTTTACCTTATCATGAGACCGATGCTTGGAACGAATCCCTATGGAATTTGGCCTTTGACTATTCTCCCTTTTTGATCTTCCAACCTTCCCAGAGCAAACTTCATCGAAGTACTTATATCATTTCCATTAGTAGATTGGATGGTTGATATTTAATCTCTCGTGGGATAGACGATCTTGGCTTCTCTAGAAACTTCACTGAAAGCAATGATCATGACTTAACCCAATGTTGAGATGGACGATCCATATTTATTTTGGACTTCGGTGCTCTGGGACTCTGGGATAATACAACTCCTGATTCATTCAACTTCCCCGGAGTTATACCTGTCGAAGTGGTCATAAAGTGACGATGATTTCTTACTGTCAGTTAACACCTCCCCTTACGTTTTCCTTCTACCAAGTTAATCCAATAGCTATGACTTAATGATATGGATGGTCTGTAATATTCCTAAGCAATGTTGTCATAATTCCTTACTGTTGTAATATTTTATTTTTGTTTCCTGAGTAAATACTTTCATCAAACACTTAGGTTGTAGCCGCCTGGTGACTGTCAAAATATTTTTAGTTTGTTGTGTGACTCTTATTTGGTTTCATGTGGTGTTATCATTTATTCTCCATAGATTTTACATATAAAACAGACCCCACATTACAGAAACACTATATCTAATAACCATAGTAAACCTCAACAATGGCAGCTGATATATATTTAATTAAATTCAACAGAGATATCCTCTTTATTTAAAGCATACAAAATAGTCTTAGAACTAATAATAACTCACAGCTTTGACTTGATTCCAATCTGGAAAGGGGTTGTACCTTGTTACAAGAATAAAGTAATTTGAATCGAACCACTAATCCCTTTGTTGCTATCTAAAATCCTCCCACAGAGAAATGTTGCTTTTGTCATATATTTCTAAAGGTAGAATATCCACAAATATGAGGCAAATTAGGTTTCAAATGGCTACCAATTGTGTCCACGCCTCCAATATCTAAAACCCACAACAAATACTATCTAAAGTGCAGGGAAAAATGGTTGAGCAATAGAGTAATTCGCCCCCAACGGTAGCAACTCGTCCCCACACTCCAAACTCAGCCAGAATATCAGAAAAGTGACCCAGCACTATGAAGGCTATAGCCAGGTCCTGAGATGAACACCCAGCAATTATATTATGTTCCCCCACTGATAAATAAATATCCCAGCACTTCCACATAGTGGATATCAAGAATAAATCACCCTTCCCAATGACAATACTTCATAGCAATGATATATCTCTATTTCCACACTGAAATTACTCTTCTAGTTTCATAAAGGTGTCCCCACTTGCTCCAGATGAGTAAGATAAGGAACCCATGCAGCAATACTCTGTCCACAAGATGTACAATGTACCCAGCCTCTCAAGAGTGCACCCAGAATGAAGAAAACTCAACCTCCGAGTAAAAATCGACCTCCACACTTCCAAAATTTGCTCCTAAATGATGGAAACACGATCTGGTTGAAGCAGAATGAGAAATATGCAGTGATCTCTCCCTTAATTGACTAGGGTGTATAGTTGCAACACCGAAACCCATAGATGAAAAAGGGTTTCCCAAAAAAACCATAGACTCTCTTCTCAAGATCTCTCAAAGAAATTTTTCCCAAGTGAGTGAATGCAAGAATGATGATAGACTCCTCTTATCCCCCCCTTTTTTTATACTTCTAAATTGATATTTTCTTTCCTTCTCTTATGAATGTGGGATAATAACCCCACTTGATTTTTTTTTTCGTTCTTCATGTTCCCTTGATTATTTTCTACCCTAGCACATGGGAACTCAGTTACGCTAGCAGAATTCTCTCTTCGAGAGATTAGGAAGATGGGGAAATTGCATTCCTCCCTTCCCAATATTGCTTTCCCTCAAGCAATTTTAATCTCGGATGTTGGAGTACCTTCTCTCCTACCCATGTAGCATCCTCAATAGAAAAATCCTTCCATTTGACAAGGTACTCTCTGATAGTTTGATTCCTTATATTCCTCTCCCTAATCTCCAAAATCTCCTCAGGATCCAAAATCAATTGCCCCTCTTCAACTAGTGGTGGTAACTCAATAGAGGTAGAGATATGTTGTCCCAATGCCTTCTTGAGACATGAAACATGGAAGACATTATGTATTTTGTACCCCTCGGGAAGCTCTAGCTCATATGCCACCTCTCCTATGCGCCTCAAAATCATATAGGGTATGTAGAATTTGGGTTTCAATTTTTCTTCCCCCTTCATCTTAAGTGATGAGTACCTATAGGTATGAAAATGTAGGTACACTCATTCCCTGACCTCAAATCTATGTTCCACCCGATGTATGTCTGCATAGACCTTCTCTTGATTTTGAGCCATCTACAAATTTTTCTTAAGGGTCCATAGAATGTCTTGACTATATTGAACCCAATATTTAGCTTTAGGTGCTCTATTGTCTCCAAACACCTGATCCACAAATATAGGCGCATCATATCCATACAAAGATCAAAAGGTTTTCATCCCAATCGAGATGTGATAGTGTGTATTGTAGCAGTGCTCGCCCCATAGTAGCCATTTTATCCAAGCTTTATGTTGGATTGAGACATAATTCCTCAGATAGCCTTCAATCCATTTATTCACAATCTCGTTCTCATTTTTTTCCCAACTAACCTGAAAATATCCTTAAAAAATCCTCCCATGAACCTGTTATCTTTGTCACTAACAATAGTTTTTGGAAACCCGTGCAATCGGAATACCTCTCTAAAGAACAACTCTGCCACTTGTGTTGCGTAATATTTGGAGGGTATGGAAAAAAAATGTGCATACTTTGTGAGCCTATTGACCACCACATAAATACAATCGTTTCTCCGTTGTTGGGCAACCCTGTGATTAAGTCCATAGAGATGATTTCCCATTTTTGTTTTGGGATGCGAAGTGGCTGAAGTAATATGGTCGATTAAGTATGCTCCACTTTGTTCTATTGGTAGACTTTGCATTCCCTCACGAATCTCAACACATCCGTCTTGGGGCCTTTCCATGTAAATGTTTCCCTAGTCTTCTTGTAGGTTTTCAAGTACCCAGGGTGTCCCGCAAAAGGTCAATTGTGTGTTGTCTACATGATTTTGTACTTCAAATGAGATTATGGTACTAAATAGATCTTGTCTTTGTAATAAATGATGTCATCCATAACTCGGTACCGATCATCCTAGATCTGACCGTCTAGGATCTCACAAGAAAATATATCCTTGGAGTATTCTACCAACAGGAGATCTTTCCAATCAACTAAAATATCAATGAGGGAGAGAGTGGATGGTACTCTAGAAAGGGCATCGGCCACCACATTGTTCTTTCCCTTCACGTATTCAATATCAAAATAATATGCTTGAATTTTACCAATCCACTTATGTTGCCTCTCACTCAATTCTTTTTGCTCCATGAGGAACCTCAGGTTGTTATGATATGTCTTCACTTTGAACCTGTTCCCCATCAAGTATTGTCTAAATTTGGCCAATGCATGCATAATGGCCAACATCTCCTTGTCATATATTGAATAATTTCTCTCATACTCCCTAAGTTTGTAGCTCTTAAAAGTAATGGTATTATTATTTTTCATCAACACGGCTCTTATCCCTATCCCTGAAGCATCACACTCAAGCATAAAAGGCTGAGTGAAGTCTGGTTAGGCTAGCACAGGGCATGAACTCATTACATGTTTCATTTTATCAAATGTCATATGTGCCTCATTTGTCCAAATGAAAACTCCTCTCTTAGTGAGATCTGTAAGAGGTCTCTTCAACTGTGACAACCCTTTAAAAAAATTCCTGTAACAAGTGCAAATCCCCAGGAAGCTTTTCAGTTCTGTCAAATTTATGGGGGTGGGCCACTCTATAATTGCCCTAATTTTATCTTAGTGGACCTTGACACCATTTTCTCCAATCACATGCCCCAAGTAAAGAATCTCAGTCATTCCAAACTCACATTTGGACTCCTTTGTGTAGAGTTTTTGTTCCTCCAAAATCCCCAATACCTCATCCAAATTCCTGAGATGATCCTCCCAATTCCTGTTATAAATGAGAATATCATCAAAGAAAACCAACAAAAATTTCCTCGACTGCTTATTGAACACATGGTTCATGCAGGAATGGAATGTAGCAGGGGTGTTGGTTAGCCCAAACGGCATAACCAGGAACTCATAATGCCCATAATGGCATTGGAAGGCAGTCTTCTAAATTTCTTTCTCTCGAACTCAAATCTGGTGGTACCCTGAACGAAGATCAATCTTCATGAAATATTTTGCTCCCCTCAAATCATCCATCAGTTCATCGATCCTCGAAATTGGGTACATGTTCTTTATGGTTTTCTTTTTAAGTGCTTGGTAGTCAATGCACATCCTCGTGGAACCATACTTTTTCTTAACCAATACCACTGAAGATGCAAAAGGGCTAGAACTAGGCCAAATGTGACCCATCTTTAACAAATCCTTGATGGTTTTTTATATCTCATCTTTGTACATCTTGTGGTGGTGGTAAGGATTGGTTATGACAGCTTGAACCCCTTCTTATAATTATATAATATGTTCAAATACTCTATCTGGGTGTACTCATGGAGGAATGTCATCAAAAACCTTCTGATGTTTGTGAAACAATACCTGAATATCACCTGGATACTATTGAGGATGATCTAGTGGCTCCTTGTTAGAAATGTAGCACTCAATTTCCCACTCTATGTCTCCATGCCACATCATTTCCTCCATACTATGAGATGACATGATCTTGGGAAAATACTGGTGCATAGCCCGTAAAACCAGTTTTTTTCCATCTGGTCCCATGAACTCCATTTCCATAGTATTCTGATCAGTCGTGTATTTCCCAATGGAGTATAACCACTAAACTCCAAGCACCACATTAGTGTCTGGCACATCCACCACAAATAAATATTTTGTCAATGTACAATTCCCCATCGTTATTTTCAACTTGGGGATCCATATAGTGCACTCCATCTTATAGCCTATGGGTATGATCATGGTGAATCCCTCAAACTCCTCCATCGGAATCTCTCACATGTCCACCAAAGCTGAATCTAAAAATTTGTGGGATGCCCCACTATCAATCAACATTGTAACCTTGTGCCCTTGCAGGACTCCTCGAACTCTAAAAGTATGGTACCTGGGAAGTCTCAACATGGATGCCATAAGAGGGCCCTTGTCCCCAGCCTGTGATGTCTCCTCACCTGATGTTTGGTATCCATGTTCTTGTTCCTACTTATCTTCCTCATCATCAGTATCATTGTCTAAATAGACCTCAATATAATGAGCCTTGTCAGTCTTGTCTTTCCCGGCACACTTGTGCCCTGGTACCCATGGCTCCTGACAACTAAAACACATTTTTCCCTCCTTATATCCTTTCTTGTTTCTTCATCCAACCTGGGATTCCCAGCCCAATCCCTCTGAAATGGTTTGGTTTCCTTTCTCTTTTGTAGGAAGGTGGTTTTGAAGGAAACCTTCTCTTAGGAACAGCATCTTGCATGTCCTGAGTATGGATGACTGCATCCTGCAAAGTGGTGGGTTTGTAGACCATTACCCATCCATGTAATGGCTCTGTTATCCCCTCAATGAACAAAATATCCAAGCGTGCCTCAGATATGTCTGTCACCATCACTGCTAATATTTGGAACTCAGAGATAAATGCCTCTAGGATACATGTCTTCTTGCGCTGAGCCAGCTCTCGAAAATGCATTTATGGGTCTTTCATGTCAAACCTATCAATGATCCTCTGTGTAAAATCAAGGTATGAAGTGATGCCTAAATGACCAAGTGTCACTAACCCATGGTAACACCACTCATTGGATTCTCCGTCTAAATGCAGGGTGGCAAGCTTAATAGAATCAGCTTCATCCATTTTGTTGAGCTAGAAATAAGTGTCCAACTTTTGCACCCATTCTCTAGCAATGCATTTTAATGACCCATCAAATTTTGGAATGGTCACTTTTCCCAATGTGAGGTGTAACTTTATGTTTTGGGACATTGTCCCCTTGGCCCCCTAGGCATGTTCTTTCTTTTTAAGTGGAAAAAATCATGAACGAACATGGCAGCCTGAAAATCACCTCTCAATCTTAAACACTCCTCCAAATAAGCTCCAAAGGGTATATCCTAATCAATCTTCTCCATTCGCCATGATACATCATTATCAAGGAATTGAGGCATGGTAGGTCTGGGTGTTCTGGTTTACAAATGGGGGTGGCTCTGCATGGTGGTGTGAAAATGGATTCCTTCCCCATTATTAGAATCCCTTTCATCATTATTTTTTTTCTTGTCTTGACTCCCCATGGTGTTAACTTCCATCTTCCCCATTAAATCCATCATTACTTTATGGCCCTTTGCCAAATCATTCAATGCTCTAAGAATATTGTTGAAATCATATTCATCTCTATCACTCATGATGTATTCAACCTTATCTACCTTATTTACCTCAGGCTGAGATTCTAATTCCTGAATTGGTTCTTCCCTATCCAATGGATATTCTTGACTCTGGTATCTCTTCCTTTTGTGGGTGAATTTTTTCCTATCCTCCCTATTCATTTATTTCCCAATTCTTTTAATTTTCAGATCCCCACGGTTGAGCGAGGAACATGCTCTGATACCACTATAATATTTCTAAGCATTGTTGTCACAATTTCTTACTACTGTAATATTTATCTTTTTGTTTCTTGAGTGAAGACTTTCGTCAAACACTTAGGTTGTAGCTGCTTGGTGACTGTCAAAATATTTTTAGTTTGTTGTGTGACTCTTATTTGGTTTCATGTGGTGTTATCATTTATTCTCCATATAGTTTACATATAAAACATACCCCGCATTACAGCAACATTATATCTAATAACCATAGTAAACCTCAACAATGGTAGTTGATATATATTTAATTAAATTCAAAGGAAATATCCTCTTTATTTAAAGCATACAAAATAGTCTCAGAACTAATAATAACTCACATCTTTGAGTTGATGCCAATTTGGAAAGGGGTTGTCCCTTTTTACTAGAGTAAATTTGTTGGAATCGACCCCATGATCCCTTTGTTGTTGTCTAAAATCCTCCCACAGAGAAATGTTGCTTCTGGCATATATTTATAAAGACAGGATATCCACAAATCTCAGGCAAATGAGGGTGCAAATGGATACGAATTGTGTCCATGCCTCCAGTATCTAAAACCCACAACAAGTACTATCTAAAATGCAAGGAAAAATGGCCCATCAATAGAGTAATTTTCCCCCACCGGTAGAAACTCATCCCCACACTCCAAACTCAATGAGAATATCAAAAAAGTGACCCAACACTATGAAGGCTATATCCAGGTCCTGAGATGAACACCCAACAATTATATTATGTTTCCCCATTGATAAATAAATATCCTAGCACTTCCACACAGTGGATATCAAGAAGAAATAGCCCCTACCAATGACAATACTTCCCAACAATGATATCTCTCTATTTCCACACCGAAATTACTCCTATAGTTTCATAAATGCATCCCCACTTGCTCCAGATGAGTAAGGTAATGAAACCATCCAGCAATACTCTGTCCACAAGCTATAAGATGCACCGGGCCTCTCAAGAGTGCACCCGAAATGAAGGAAACTCAACCTCCAAGTAAAAATCAACCTCTACACTTCCAAACTATGCTCCTAAATGGGGAAAACATGATCTGGTTGAAGCACATTGAGAAATATGCAGTGATCTCTACATTAACTGACTATGGTGTATACTTGCAACACTGAACCCAATAGATGAACAAGGGTTTCCCAAAAAAAATGTAGACTCTCTTCTCAAGAGCCCTCAAAGAACTTTTTCTCGAGTGAGTGAATGGAAGAATGATGATAGACTCCTCCTATCCCCATTTTTTTACATACTTCTAACTTGAGCTTTTCTTTCCTTCTCTTATGAATGTGGGATAATAACCCCACTTGACTTTTTTTTTCGTTCTTCATGTTCCCTTTATTATTTTCTACCCTAGCCCATGGGAACTCAATTAGGGTAGAGGAATTGTCTCTTAGAGAGATTAAGCGGATGGGGACACTACACGGTCCTTATTCACTTCAGATCTTCGGCACTCCAGGACTCCAGGATATCAAAAATTCCAAGTTGTTCAACTCCCCCAGAGTTATACCTGTCGAAGTGGTCATAACGTGTAGGAAACCAGTTCTTTTCGGTTAAAATTCCCACTTACTATGTCCTCCCACTCCTTAATCAAACGGTCAAGAAGGATCCTACCAGATATTGATCTACAATTGTCGAGACTTCAGCACTCCAGGACTCTGGGATATTAAAAATATCCAGTTGTTCAAATCCCCTAGAGTAATACTTGCCGAAGTACTTATGTCATCCTTCCACTGCTTGATCCAACGGTTGAGAAAAGTCCTAAAGAGATCTTTGGTCGATAGTCTGCATGAATTCTCTACTTCGGCCTTCATCACTTTCACTAGTAGAGATGTTGGATGTTTCTGAAGGCCATAATCCTAGAGATGACATGGCATGTTGATGTCACTTATGGTGATGTGGACCCATGGTATGTATGACACGTGTCACTTAAAAATGTACACGTTGGGGTCCAAAAGGCCCTAAATTCATGTGACACATGTCCCAATATGGCACCCCGACCATGTGGCATAAGACATGTCATCCCCAAATGGACGGTCCACATTACTCCACTCCAAATTTGATGGTATGCGTGCTTTCGCAACTGCGTCTTTACACTTCATGGCTTCATCACTTTTCACCCTTGGAACTTCGTGGCTTTTCCCAATCTCCATTAATCGTTGAAGTGGCATAGTTACGGAGTCCCGAAACTTCTCAACACTTGTACTTTTGATCTAACGGTTCACATTATTCCCAAATTCTTCCTTCAATCTAACGGTTGGTGGGATTTCGTGACATCGACCTTCAGGATTTCTAAGACTCAAACTTATTTACATCTGAAGGGTCAACATTGGATGACCATGATCAACGGCTGAGATCTCACCCAAGATTCCTATCATATTGGATGGTCAGCGAGGATTTCACAACTTCGTCTTTTCATGCTTCTTCCTTGTCTCTAATAATCGTCGAAGTGGCAAAGTTCCATATTTTTCTATCTCTCGCTTAGCTTCAATCAACGACTGATGATCGATCAATTCGATCTGATGGTTGGGACATAATATATCCCAGCCTCTGGCTTCACCTATATCTGATGATCCTTTTTTACCTGACTCCCAATCTAATTATCTAGAGCTCCTTGATTCAATGGTTGTGATTGCTCCCTAAATTCAAAAGGGAACAGTCAAGATTCTACGATCCTTTACAAAGGATCTATGTTTGCATGACGCTTTGTCTTATGCGTGATCTCTGCAACACTATCTCTCCTGAGCTTTAAGATTTCAAGGACATATTCATTCTTAACCATAATACCATTTCCAACAGTTCCAGCCCATACCAGTCTAGTGTTTCAACTAGAAGCTTTGATACCAATCTGTAATGTACCCAGCCACCCACAGGCTAGGCATGCTACTTCAAAACTCACTTCTGAACTAGTTTTGAATTCTATTAAATTTTTAATTAATAAAGATGCATGAAATATTCACATGCAAAGATCAAGTTTCATGCTACAGTATAAAGAATGTTTAAACATGTCATGCATAGCAATAACCAGTAATCAAACGCATCAAAAATGCACATCTCAGAGATATTAATCAATACACATCAGAAATAAATGTATAAGCAGAGAAACACATGAAAGAGAGCACTTATATTTAATGAAATGAATCACCAACTGGTACCAGACCAAGGACATTCCACCCAACTGTAGACACTATTGTTCCAATCTCAACAGCAATTTCACCCATGAGCCAGGGCTATGAATCCACAGGGACGGTTCTAGAATGTCACTCAGCTTCCCAAACCATTCAGCACTCAAGCTCTCATAGGATTCTCAACACACGCAGCATTCCAAAGTACACCAGATCTCTTCTACCCAGCCTACACAACCCAAGAGAATGTACCCCCTTCTTTTCCATGCAGTCCCTTAGGTTGTCCACCTCCTTCCAGGGCTCCAATGCATTTGATCAATAATCTCCATGTTGGGAATCTCAGGATTTGCAGCTGTGGGAAAAACTTAACACATGTCAATGCATCTCAGACATACAGGCATTAATTCATGGTTGGAATACACTAGCAATCATTACTTCCAACAAAACCATGGCTCATATACACAATTCATTTTTCTTTCCCAAGCCAAGATCAAAATGAATGAGGAATAAAGAGTGGGTGAAAGAATGAATGGAGAGAGAACAGAATGAACAGTGTGAAAAATGAATAATGAGTGAATGACTGAACCCCCAAATAGACCAAATATGGGTTTATATAATTCTTGGAAATTAGAGAACCACATGGTCTTCCCCCAAGAAGCTCATGTAATTTATATTCTCCATTAAAACAAAAATGGGTAAATAAAATATAAAATAAATACTTAACCCCTTAAGCCCCCTCTCTTGTGGAATCACAACCCCTATAACTTTTGTCCTTGTCCATCTAGCAGCCAGTGATGTATTTATTATTAATAATGATCAAAACAATACATTTCCTTGGCACATTGGCCTCTTTTAATTGTTTTGGCACTCTCACCTTTCATAATTTAATAAAATACATTATTTAATATGGACTCAAAACTGGAGTATTACAGTGTCACATGTCAATGCTTCCCAACCTGAGTTCAAATAACTCCTACATTTTCTTGTCATAGTGCCCAAACAATTAAAAGAGTTCTTAGAGTGATCAGATACCATTCTGTAACGTACCCAGCCACCCACAGGTTGGGCACGCTACTTCAAAACTCGCTTCTAAACTAATTTTTAATTAATAAAGATGCATGAAATATTCACATGCAGAGATCAAGATTCATGCTACAGTATAAAGACTGTTTAAATATGCCATGCATAGAAATAACCAGCAATCAGGCACATCAAATATGCACATCTCAGAGATATTAATCAATACACAATGGAAATAAATGTATAAGCAAAGAAACTCATTATAGAGAGCACTTATCTTTAATTAAACTAATCACCAACTGGTTGTAGACCAAGGACGTTCCACCCAACTGTATACATTGATGTTCCAAGTCTCAGCAACAATGTCACCCTCGAGATAGGGCTATGAATCCACAAGAATCGTTCCAGAGTGTCATTCAACTTCCCAAACCAGTTAGCACTCAATCTCTCATGGGCTTCTCAGCACACACAACAATCCAAAGTACACCAGCTCTCTTCTAGTCAGTCTGCACAATCCAAGAGAATGGACCCCCTTATATGACACACGGTCTCTTAGGTTGTCCACCTCCTTCCAAGGCTCCAGTGCATCTGGTCAAGAATCTCCATGATGGGACTCTCAAGATTCGCAGTTGTGGGAAAAACTTATCACATGTCAATGCATCTCAGACATGCAGGCATTAATTCATGGTTGGAATACACCAGTAGTCATTACTGCCAAAAAAAACATGGCTCCTCTCCACAATTCGTTTTTCTTTCCCAAGCCAAGATCAAATGAATGAGGAATGAAGAGTGGGTGAAAGAACAAATGGAGAGAGAATAGAATGAATTGTGAACAATGAATAATGAGTGAGTGAGTGAACTCCCAAACAGACCAAAAATGGGTTTTTATAATTCTTGGAATTAGAGAACCACATGGCCTTCCCCCAAGAAGCTCATGTAATTGATATTCTCCATTAAAACAAAAATGGGTAAATAAAATATAAAATAAATATGTAACCCCTCAAGCCCCCTCTCTTGTGGAATCATAGCCCCCTATAACTCTTGTCCTTGTCCGTCTAGCAGCCAGTGATGTATTTATTATTAATAATGATCAAAACATTACATTTCCTAGGAACATTGGCCTCTTTTAATTGTTTGGGCACTCTGGCCTTTCATAAATTAACAAAATAAATTATTTAATATGGACTCAAAACCGGGGTATTACATTCCCCTCCCCCTTATTTTGGCACTCTCCTCAATGCATATAGAAAACATAAATCAAAATTTCAAAATTTATTCAAAAAGTTGTGGGTACTCTGCCCGCATGGCATCTTCATTCTCCCAAGTAGCATCTTTAGGACTGTAGCAGGTCCACTGGACTTTTACCAGCTCTATAACTCGATTTCGGAGAATTTTGAATTTTTTGTCCAATATTCGCATTGGCTAGACCTGAAAGTCTCCCTCTATCTCTACCTGAATCAGATGCCAATAAATAACATGGTTAGGATCATGTACATATTATTTTAGAAAACATGAAATACATTATGAACATTCATGGAAGAAGGCAATGAAAGCATTTATGCAACTGGCCCTATTATGTCCAATATCTCAAATAGACCACAGAATCTAGTTGCTAGCTTTGTACAACTGCCCAACTTGTAATGTCTCCATCGTTACGACTACAAGCGAAGCAGAAGTGAAAAAAAAAATTTGTTTTTAGGCAAGAAGGCGATGGAAAAAACAGTTTAACCACACCACTTATGACGAACACAAACATGCAATCCAAGAAACAAACAACTATGACTCAATGCACTGTCACCAGGGCAACTAGGCGAAACATGCATAGAACAACAAAGAGGAACGACTACCCACCTGACACAACGGCCTTAACGAACAAAGACTAAAACCTCAAGGCACGTGAACCAAATGCATGAAGGTGTTCCACCCATGCACCAAAAGAAAACTGACAACGCTCGACAACACTCACATGGAAGGCACCGATTCCAGCCAAGTTCTCGTTCGCCACTATCCAATAGGGTGCGCCATGATCCCCTCATCAGGAATCATGTCATCCCCAGGTGATAGATGTTGATACTGAGAGGGGGGTGACTCAGTAACAAGTACAATTTAAAACCTTTTTCAACTTATACTTAAACCATTCAATTATATCCAATGAGAAATGAACAATAGTATAAGAGTTACACAAATACACCACAGTACACCATGCATAATATATGAGAAATAATCAATAGTTATTTTTCAAGGGAAGTAATGACTTCCAAAGGTAGTTACAGCTTCCAAATATAAAGGAAGGGATAAACCTACAAGAGGAATATACAATCCTCCAATATCAAGAGAGATTTGAACTCTCCATCCTTGCCCCTTCCTTCCACCCAAGAATATATGAGAGATAATAAAACTTTACATTAAATCATGACCATCAACCAACCATCACATAGAACCTGATAATGCTTCCTGAGACTTCTTCAATTTATGAAATTATTCAATTATTGGAATACTATGATCTTGTAGATAATATTACTCAATGTATTCTCTGACACTTCTCCAAGTTTCACTCATTGAATCCTCCCCAAAAGGAAGTTATAGAAAGAATGGTAGACTTTATTCAATTCTGGTTTATTCAGAAGACCCAACTTGTACAGCATGTCCCGTGCTCAATATTTAACATCCGATTTTGAAACTCACACACAAGAAACTAAAGTCTGTATTATTTCCAATGGAAGTGGTCACACTTCATTTGGATTATGTATTAAGAAGTTATGACTATTTTACTAGGAACACCTGTTTATTGACTAGCTTCAAGACTGGTCACAAACCCTATCTTCCACAGAGTGTATCTCCGTAATTATAGCAAATCAACAGATGAAATTTTTACTAGAGCTACCTTGATATGTCTTCTCAATACCATAGCAATTTCACCATCTAGACCATTCTAGAAAAAAAATTATAGCAAAAATGGTAAGATGAACTAAAAATAACATACCTTAGAACATATCACCAAAAGACTTCATCCTCCCTTGAAATCCGACCTTCTTTACTTCTGATTTCCTTTGAAATTTGACTTTTATCTAAATGAATGTCTAATGATATTTATTGGTACCATTTATGTCACTTCATTTTAACATTAGGGCCGACCTAACACTTTCTTATTTTGTAATTCTTTTCTTTAATTATCTTCAGGGCCTACATGTACTTCATTCTTCAATTCACTCTGTCATCTTCAAAAATTCATTTCTCCTCAACCATGAGGATCCACGTGACATGCCACATACCACCGGAAACAACATGATGTATACTATCCATTCATGGGTGTTGTAT